>JAAGEH010000016.1:23928806-24065029 GCA_011751065.1 Lasiurus cinereus | reverse complement strand
CACCTTCTGCCCATTCCCCACCTTCTGCCCATTCCCCACCTTCTGCCATTTACCACCTTCTGCCCTTTCACCACCTTCCAGCTGCTGACAGCAGCGGCGCTGACATTCTGGTTCAGCCGCTGTGCTTTGCTTTGTTTCCAGGAGCTAAGTCCCCGTGCCCTGGAGGCTGAGCAGCTCCGGGGACCTGCAGCTGTGCGAGTTGTGGGCAGCTGGTGGGAAGGCATTGCTGGTTGAGGTTAGCTGAAGCGTCAGGGTGGTGGAGGGCAGCCTGGGCTGGGCGCTTGGGTGTGAGGAGAGGCATCAGGACCAGGGCTGAGCCAGTCGGAGGACAGGGGCTGAGGAGGGGGAGGCAGGGCCCAGGGGCTAACCCAGAAGGGGCAGGGTGAAGGGCTGTGTTCCCAGCTTCGGCAGCCAGGCTGCCCTTGGGAGAGCAAGCAGTCCCATCCATTAAACAATGGCCCGGACCTGCCCAAGCCCGGAGGGAGGGGCGTTGGGACTGCTCTGAGGGTCACAGGTGCCAACGGGGCTAACAGGGCCAGAGCCAGTGGCAGATGCAAGGTGCAGCCTCCCATGGTGCTCTGAGCCCGGTGCCTCCCCCAAAGCGATGTCCCCGGACAGGGGCCTCTTCCCCTGCAAGGTGAGCTCCCCCGCACCCCTCTGGCCAGGAAACCTCTCCTTTGGCTTCCCCTCCCACCTCCGTTAGAAAGGACGCCCCCTGTCCTTGCCCCACCCCCACCTTCCTTCCGGCGCTGCACCAGAGTTCCGGGTGGAGCACAGAGACAGGTCGGACCCCCTCTTGGACACCCTGTGTCAAAATCCTGGCGGGGTCCTTCGGGGTCACCCAGCCCCTCACTCCCCGGTGGCCCAGGGACCAGCAGCATCAGCTGCTCCGGGAGCTGGTCTCCGAGCCCTGCCTGCCCTCCGGACTCCCACTGCCAGGGTGGTGAGTGGCACCTTGTGGTGATTATGGTGGATTCTGTTTTACCAGACCCCACAATGCTGTGTCATTTTTTAAAGGATAAAAACGAGTGTTATTATTTTATTCCCCTGAGTTTAAAAATGATCCAATACATTTTTTAAAAAATGCAATCAATTAACAAGTGGAGAAAGAAGAGGTAAAGAGACTGGCCATCTGCACACAGAGAGAAGGAACCTGTGTTAACAGCTCGTCACCAGCTTCCAGGCGGGGCTGCCAATTACACACACACAGAACACTCACTCCTCTAGCGTGTGCTCTGGGCCAGGTTCCAGGCTGTCTTGATGTCTTTCTCTTTAAATCCTAACACTCCCCGAGGCAGTTATTCTTGCTCTGAGAGGCCGAGTCTGTCATTCCTGGTCACACAGCTGGTGAATGGAGCAGGCGGGACTCCAGCCCACTCTGCCCACTTCCAGAGCCTGCGAGGGATGTACAGCCCCTGGGCGTGTGGCGAGTTAACAGTCACCTGCAGGCGTCGGTGCTGCTCCCGAAGCTATTTTTGCTTCACTCAAAAACATGGCAGCGCAGCTGTCCCTTCCGGAGCTCCACCGAGCTGTCCCCGCACAGGGCAGGGTCTGGCTGAGGAGCTGAGGAAACGTTTCCCCAAAGAACAGACGGATGGACAGACGATGCCTACTTTAGAGACCACCCAGGCTTCTGTCCCTTTCATTCCTCTTCAGACACCAAACAAAGCCCACTGGGGTGATCCCCCCCCCGGCCCCCAGACTCTGGTCAGGAGCCGCACAGGCTGTGATGAGGGACCCGCCTGCTGACCCTAGGACCCCATGAGTCTCGTAAGGGAGGCATTTCCAGCCTGGGCGGTGGTGGCTGGCACCATGCAGCTGGCCCCCTGGCCGCACGCCCCCTCCTGAGCATTGAGCATCTTTGCTCAGGAAGCCAGCCTCCCACCACCACTTATTACCCCTGCACTCTGAGGAAGGGCCCACCGGTTAGGGGCCCCCCAGCTCAAGAACCAGGAGCCAATGCAAAGTGGTTTCAATGCTGAGGAGACGTATTCTTGCTCACAACACTCAGCTCAAGGTGGGCAGCTCCAGGGCTGGTATCTCCAGGGGCTCAGAGGCATCATGCGGGACCCACCCCCTCCTCAGTTTCCCCATGTAGACCCACGGACAGTGTCCACTTTCAGGAGGGCAAGAATGGCGGGGAGCAGGTCCTGCGGGTAGCCTCCCCCACCCCATCATCAAAGGAAACCTCCTCTGGAAGCCTGCAGGTGTTTCCTCGCGTCACATTGGTCAGAAATGTATAACATGCTTTTGCCTAAGCCAATCACTGGTAAGGGGGTGAGTCTACCTGACTGGCTTGGTCCAATCAGGGCTCACACTCTAGGGTTGAGGTGCCCAAAGGCACCAGGTCACCCAGGAGATGGGCACCTCAGCTGTATCAGGGCTGCCCAACACAGGACTCGGAGGGGCAGCGCAGTGGTGGCCACCAGAGGGTGGGTGCCACTCAGAGCTCCAGTCCTGGTCATCATTCCTTGCCGTTGTAGAAGAGGGGGACTAAACGGGTGGGAGAGGCTGAGGGACTCCAGGATCACACTCCAGAGTCCCCACGCCATCTGCCTACCTGTCTCTAGGAGAGCCACATAGGAGGGTGACGTTGACCTCCAAGCCCTTTACCGCCACCTTCTTCTCTGCTCTGATCTTCTTCTCTCCCTCCCACAACCCCATGCCCCCAGCTCAGTCATCCCTGGGGAAGCAGGACCTTCAATACTAATGTCATCCAACACCCTCACTTTCCAACTGGGGAACCGAGGCCAGGGAGGGGAAGGCTCTCCTGAGACCACTCAGTAAGGCCATGGAAGGCCTGGGGCTTGCCGAGGGCCCAGGCAGCAGGCATCCCGGAGGCCTCCCCTCAGCCCGCTCCCTGCCGGCTGGTGGCCTCCGCCGGCTCCTGCTCGGTGGAGGCTCACCCTCAGGCCCCCCTCTATGTGCCTTTGCCCGGGACACTTCCGTGAGGTCCTTTAGGCAGCCAGTCTCTGTGACCGCACCGTTGTCCTGTGAGCTGGGGAAGGCATTATCGGCATGGCAGCTGGGGCCCAGAGGGTGCTGACTCGCACGATGGGTGACACTGAAGCCCAGGCAGTCAGCCGGAGGGGCACATGACCTGAGCAGGCACACGGGCCCCAGGCTCTGTGGGCCCCAGGCTCTGTGGGCCCCATCCTGAAATGCCTGGCATTTCCATTTTGCCCTGGGCCCCTCAAATTATGAAGCTGACCTGGAGCCCCTGGCTTGTGATTGGGCATCGCACCTTTCCCCACCCCTCCGGGGTCTACCCAGGGCACGGGGGACTGATTCCCTGGGACAGCCATGCCCAGGGGGAGAGCGGCTTCTAGAGGGTGGCCGGGGCCAGGGTGCAGGGACCCCATCTCCAGCTGGTTTGGCTGAAGCTCTTGCCTGGCTCCCCTCCTCCCTGCTCCTCGCCCATCCCACAACCCTGGGGCGGCCAGTGCTGCCTCCCCTCCATCTCTGTGGGCGTGGGGCTTCAGAATACAGGCCCCATTGTGTGTCCTGATGTCAGGCAGCTGGGCTGCCTGGGGAAGAGGATAAAGAGGCCGCTCTGAGGCCGGGGGGAGGGCAGGACCCCCCCCACACACACACACACCAGGGTGGCAGGAGGAGGGGCTCAGGGCAGGGCGGGTTTGAATGCCCTCGCACTGGCTGTGGGATGCGGCCAGGCGCGGGCCTCCGGTCTCTGGCTGTAAGAGGGCGGCCCGGCTCTCCAGCCTGTGGAGGACGGGAAGGTGCACCTTGCCAGGGCTCATGTCACCCCTCCTGGGAGAGCTCCCCACCTGTGAGCCACAAGTTGTGGTTGTTAGTGTTGGTACCAAGTTCACCACCGGGCCCTCAGGAGAGAGGGCAGCCATCTCAGCATGGCCCCCACGTGCACCTTGACCCTCAGGCCTGCCCTCTCTCTGACCTCGCGCCTCCTCTTCACCCTCCTGCCCAGCCTCCAGCCGCCCAGACCACTTGCTCAGCAGGGATCTCTCCCTCCCTCCCCTGCTCCCTCCTGCTCCCTGCTGAGCCCCACCTCACCCCCCCCCTTCCAGTGGAAGACTGTCCAGTGAGTCCCGGATTCATGGTGCCCCAGTGCCCCAGGGGTGTCCCCTGAGCTTAGGGCCTGGGGTTGGCCGGCCTGCGCTGGGCTCTCAGCTCCAGCCGCTGCCACACTCCCTGCAAGGGGCGCCTCCTGGTTCTAGGGCAGGACTTGCTGTCTGGGGTGGGGACCGGCACAGGGCTGAGCAGCTCCCCCCAGAACTGAGGGTCCTAACAGCACTTCCTGGCCTGCCTCAGGGAGTCTTAACAAACCCTGACGCCATAGAGGGCTCCCTTCTTCCCTTCTCCCCCTCATCCCGCCCCCACTCCCAGCGATCCAGGCCCATTTGCCTGCCTGCCTGCCATTGCAGCTGCTTTTTGAGCTGGGAGTCTCAACTCCGCCCTCCCCCAGCCAGGCCCTGGCACTCCCTGTGCAGTAGAAAACCTCAGGCAACCGGGGAGCAGGACTTGCCACTCAGATGTCTGTGAAGTCCAGCAAGTGAAGCCGCAGGTGGAGGGGGGGGCACTTAGGGTGGGGCGGGAGGGAGGGGAGTTACGTGGTGATCGGGGAGCAGAGCGCACGCCTGTCTGAAGGGTCTGCTGCAGCTCAGCTTGTCCCGTCGGAGCCGTGGGCGAATATGGGCCCAGTGTTGCCAACTCTTCATGTGTTTGTGTGAGCAATTTCCTGGGCTGGCAAACATGTTAGCTTTACAGATAGTAAAAGTCACTTATATGGGGGGAGAGGCGTGTGATTCCAAGAGGGATTTTTTAAAGGTTTTTCCTAATTGACTTTCAGTGAGAGAGAGGAAGGGAGAGAGAGAAACATGGATGTGAGAATGAAACATTGATCGACTACCTTCTACACGTCCCCTACCGGGGATCAAGCCTGAGCCCTGGAACCGAACCTAGAACCTCCTGGTGCATGAACCGGACCACGCCCAGCCAGCTGGACCGCCCACCAGGGCCCCGGAGTTTTAACATTTGCTTGGATGCCTTCTCCCCCATAGAGGGCTTCCTTCTCCCAAGGTTATCAGGGCACAGAACAACCCACCCTCCAGGTCCCGCATGCTGCCCCTTTGTATTCAGACTCTCTCCCCACTCCTGCCCTCGGCAGCCACTGACCTGTCCCCTGCTCTCACGGTTTGCCTGTCCGCGTCGTTGTCGATGACATTGGAGACGGGCTGCTTTCGCTCGGCACAGCGCTTTTGAGATTCACTCATCTGGTTGCTTATCAATAGCTTGTCCCTTTTCAAACGGGACAGTTTGCTTGTCCATTCACCTGTCGGGGGACATCTGATGTCTCCAGGTTTTTGTGTGTGTGGGGGGGGTGTCCTGTAGAACACCGTCACAGACATTTGAGAACAGTGGTGCTGGTTGCAAGTTTTCATTTCTCGGGGGTAAGGAAGTTCTGTTTTTAGGTTGCTGCTGTTTTTATCATGAATTGGTGTTGAATTTTTGTCAGTTGCTTTGTCTGCCTCTGTTGGGAGGATCATGTGGTTTTTCTTCTTTAGTCATCTTTTAGGAAACATCAGTTGATTTTTAAATGTGGAACAAGCCGTGGTGGATAAATCCCACTTGATCTTGGCCGATGTATGTCATATATTTTTTCTTAAGCATCACTGTGTCTGTGTTTACGAGGAATATTGGCCTGTAGCTTCCTTACACTGCTCGTGTCTGGCTTTGGTATCAGGGTGATGCCACATTAAATGAGCTAAGTGTCCCCCCCACCCCTCCTATTTTCTGGAAGAGGTGGTATAGAATTTGTGTATATCTTTCTTAAATGTTTGGTGAAACTATTTGGGCCTAAAGTTTTCTGTTTTGGAAAGATTTAAACTGTGAACTCGATTTCTTTCATAGTTATGGTCATTGTTACTCTCTCTTCTTGTGTGACTTTTGCAGTTACTGTTTTTTAAATTGAATGTTTGGGGGTGCCATTGGTTAATACAATTATATAGGTTTCAGGTGTATAGTTCTATAATACACCATCTGTATATTGTATCGCGTGCCCACCACCCCAAGTCAAGTCTCCTCCATTACCATTTATCGCCCCTATACTCTCTCCGCTCCCCCCTCCCCCCCTCTGGTAATCATCATATTGTTGTTGGTGTCTATGAGTTTGGTCTTTAAAATATAGTTTTATTGATTTCAGAGTGGAAGGGTGAGGGAGAGATAGAAACATCAATGATGAGAGCAAATTATTGATCATCTGCCTCCCACATACCCCCTACTGGGGATCAAGCCCACTACCTGGGCATGTGCTCTTGACCGGAATCAAACCTGGGACCCTTCAGTCCACAGGCAGATGCTCTCTCCACTGAGCCAAACCAACTAGGGCCAAGTTTGTGTTTTTTTGTGTGTGTGTGTTATTTTTTTTTTCTTAATCCCTCCATCTTTCTCACTCAGCCTCACAAACCCCCTCCCATCTTACAGCTGTCAGTCTGTTCTCTGTATCTGTGAATCTGTTTCTATTTTGTTCATTAGATTTCACATAGAAGTGAAATCATATGGTATTTGTCTTTCTTTGACTGGCTTACTTCAGTTAGCATAATACTCTCTAGGTCCATCCATGCTGTTGAAAAAAGATAAGGTTTCCTTCTTTTTTACGACCAAGTGGTATTCCATTGTGTAAATGTACCACTCATCTACTGATGGGCACTTGGGCTGCTCCCAAATCTATTGTAAATAATGCTGCAATGAACACAGGGGTGCATATATTCTTTCAAATCAGTGTTTTAGGTTTCTTACTAATTATTCCAAGAAGTGGAATTGCTGGGTCATAAGGCAGTTCCATTATTTATTTATTATTATTTTTTTAATATTTTTATTGATTTTTTACAGAGAAGAAGGGAGAGCGATAGAGAGTTAGAAACCTCTTTGAGAGACATGGATCAGCCGCCTCCTGCACGCCTCCTACTGGGGATGTGCCCACAACCAAGATACATGCCCTTGACTGGAATCGAACCTGGGACCTTTCAATCAGTAGGCCGACGCTCTATCCAGTGAGCCAAACCGGTTTCAGCAATTTTTTATTTTTTGAGGAAACTCCATACTGCTTCCCACAGTGGCTGCACCAGCCTGCATTTCCACCCACAGGGTTCTCTTTTCTCCGCATCCTCGGAAACACTCACTTGTTGAGGTATTGATGACAGCCATTCTGACAGGTGTGAGGTGGTCTCTCATTGGGGTTTTAGTTCACATCTCTCTGATGGCTAGTGATGCTGAGCATCTGAAATTGGATGGTGTGTGTCTTTCGAAGAACTGGTCTATTTCGTCGAAGCTGTAGAAATTACGTCCACAGAGGTACTGATAGTGTTCCTTTACTAACCTTGAACAGCTTAGCCTTTCTGAGCCTCAGTGTCCTCGCCTGCACAATGGGAATGAAAATACATAGCACCTACTTCTGAGGTGGCTCTGAGGATTCAGGGAACCCATAAGCGTAGAGTGCTTCCAACAGGCCCCGCACAAAGGACGAGGTACAGAGCCCTCACCCAATTAACGGCTGACCTTTCTCAGGCACCTCGCCTAAGACGGAGCCTGCTTATCTCCCCCGTTCAGACGAGGCGGCCTCGACCTCAGAGAGGCACGTGGCTTGCTTGAGTCCATCCGGCTTGCGGAGCTGAAAATTAGGGAGGCATGGGCAGCTGGGCACAGGCTCAGGGAGGACCTGGCTGGCGATCAAAGCGAGGAGCATCGTCTGGCCTGAGCTGGGAGAGATGTGACCCCAGGGAATGAGTGGAGAGGGAATCAGCCCAAAGAGAAAGGCAGCAGAAATAGAAGGGGAAGCCTGGTCATGGGGCGGCCCCAAAAGGAAAGCGCCCGCTGTTACTGCAGGGCAGCAAGCTGATTCCCTGGCAGCCAGCCCCGCGGCCAGCTGTGTGAGCCGGTGACAGCCTCTGCTCGCTGCCGCAGTCCCCGCCAGGCCCGGTGCGCACACTGCTCCTGGCCTAGAGCGAGCGCAGCCCTGGCGCCCCGCCTGTGTGGTGGGTGTCCCGCTGGGGAGGCCCCCAGTGCCGGGGCCCCTGTTCACCAGAAGGCCATTTCCAGCAGGTTATTTGCTGAACTTCCTGTGACCTTGAGCAAGCCCTCTGCTCCCTGGGACTCGGCCTCCCTGTGTTTAAAATGATGGCTGGTCAGCTGTATACACAAACAAACTCCTCCACCCCCACCCCACCCCGTCCCCGTGCACCAGCAGCCAAAGGTTATCTAGTCCCGGAAGGTGAGGCTCCTGGAGAGCAGGGTGAGGGCCTCCGGCCACAGAGGTGAATGAAGCTCCTTCCATACACAGGCGACGGGGAATTGAAACGACACTGTAGCCCTACCCGGTTTGGCTCAGTGGATAGAGCGTCAGCCTGTGGACTGAAGGGTCCCAGGTTTGATTCCAGTCAAGGGCATGTGCCCTGGTTACAGCCTTGATCCTCAGTAGGCGGCGTGCAGAAGGCAGCTGATCAATGTTTCTCTCTCATCATTGATGTTTCTGTATCTCTCTCTCTCCCTCTCCCTTCCTCTCTGAAATAGATAAAAATGTATTTAAAAAAAGAAAAAGGAAACAGCACTGTAGTGCAGTCCATCAGTGAGAGCCCACCTACCTCTGCAGGAGAGGGCAGGAGAGGAGAGAGGTCAGGGGGAATTACCACTGTGTGACTCCCTCGGTGTCTACCTTCTCTGAGCCTCAGTCTCCCCTACTGTAAAATGGGGACTTCAGTAGTCGATATTGTCAAGGTCATTGTGAGGATGAGATGAGGCTAACTACAGCCAAGAGCCCAGCAAGGATGATCAGTACTTCCCTGTATACATTACGCTATTGTTTATTTGAAAAAGCATCAAGCTCACAATTGTGGTATTTGTGGACGTAATTGGCATTTATGTTATAACTAGAGGCCAGGTGCATGAAATTTGTGCATCTCGGCCACGGGGGATGCATCCTCTTGCAGTCTGGTGCCCTCGGGGAATGTCTGACTGCCATGGAGGTGGGAGAGCTCCCGCCACCGCTGCTGCGCTAACCAGCCGTGAGCCCGGCTTCTGGCTGAGTGGCACTCCCCACTGTGGGATGCAGTGACCACCAGGGGGCAGCTCCTGCATTGAGTGTCTGCCCCCTGGTGGTCAGTGCGTGTCATAGTGACCAGTTGTTCCACTGTCGGGCCAAAACCGACTCTCCGACATCCCAAGGGGTCCTGCATTGTGAGAGGGCACAGCCAGGCTGAGGGACCCCACCGGTGCATGATCAGGGCCTGGGAGGGATGCAGGAGGCTGGCCAGCTGGGGAGGGACCGCAAGAGGGCTCCAGGGCATGTCTGGCCCGTCTCGCTCAGTCCCGATCAACCAGACCCCAGCAGCAAGCTAACTTACTGGTCAGAGCATCTGCCCACTGGTGGTCAGTACATGTCATAGTAAGTGGTTGAGTGGCCTTAGCATATCACTAGCATATTACTCTTTGATTGGTTGAACAGCCCACCAGACAACTACTTAGCATATTAGGCTTTTATTATATACCCTGTTTCCCTGAAAATAAGACAGTGTCTTATATTAATTTTTGCTCCCAAAGATGCGCTATGTCTTATTTTCAGGGGAGGTCTTATTTTTCCATGAAGAAGAATATGGTACACATTTATTGTTGAACAAAAAAAAAGAAATTTATTTCCTATATACTGTATGATAGTAGTTGTCATCACAAACCAGCTCATTGATTGGCCGCAGTGCAGCCGGAGTTGTTCAGGCAGTGCAAAGTCTCTTTAAATCAGGAGTCAGACGCCTTATGGTAGCTTCGGGGGCCTTAAATTTGGGGAGGCCTTATGTTTGGGGGAGGCCTTATTATCAGGGAGGTCTTATTTTGGGGGGCTGCCTTATATTACAGCTAGAGGCAAAACTGGAAGTAGGTCTTATTTTGGGGGGGGATGTCTTACTTTTGGGGAGACAGAGTAGAACTAGAGGCCTGATGCACAAAATTCATGCAAGAATATGCCTTCCTTCCCCTGGCTGCTGGCACTGGCTTCCCTTTGGCACCCAGGAACCGGGCTTCCCTCACAGTCCTGGCTTTGTCTGGAAGGTCGTCCGGAAGGTCGTCTGAATGGATATCTGGAAGGGTGTAGGGTATAATTAGCATATTATGCTTTTATTATTATAGATAACTTTAACAGGGCTGTACAGCAGGTGACACAGCACTGGCACACCCACTGCCCTCTGAAGAGCCACAGCTCAGGGTGTTCCAGGGACTTGCAGTGGCCCTGAGACCCCATCTACCTGCTATCATCAAGCCCCCACCCCCACCCCACTCAGACTGGCTCAGTGTCTCCATCCCCAGAAAGTAACTGACTGTGGATTACAGACCCTAGACCGCAGCCTGCTGCCTCTTGGGTGGACATGAAGTCAGGGCTCCTCGTCAGCATTGGCTTGCCTCAGAGATAATTCATGCATAACCTTGGACCTTGGAGCGGGTTGTAGGGATGAGCGCCAGGTAGCTTGGGGATACCGGGTACCCAGCTCATTTCTGCACAAATAGACTCCCTACAGTGCTGGTGGTGAGAGGGCAGGCAGAGAGGAGGGAGGACCTAGCTGGGGAGGTGGTAGCCTCTCCACAGCCCTGCAGGTGGCACCTGGCCATTGCTATTCTCAGAAGCCACGTCATTGCCAGGCGGTGTCAGAGGCTGCGGGGGAGGGGTGCAGCTGCAATGCTAAGGAGGCTCCATCGGATGGGGCGGGAGCTGGTAGAAGGCCATTTCCCCTTCACTAGAGTTCCTCTAGCCTTTCCTTAGAGCCTGCTAGGTCGCAGGTTCAGGGAATCATGCCTCACCCCCAGACTCACACCCAGGTGGACAAAGAGGGTCAGCGGGAACAGAGATGCAAGCATTGAACTCCTAAGCTCAGGGAGGGAGGAGGGTTGTGCGTGTAAGGTCTCTCCTTGCTCATTGGCCATCTTCTAAAGCCCAGTGGGCCATTGGCAGTGGCTGCTGCCCTGGTGTCTCCTGTGGGCGTGCAGGAAACATGGTCCTTACGAATGGGTGAATCCCCCACATGGCCCGGGCTTCACAGCATGTGGGGGCGGGGGAGAGGGAGGTGGGTGACTGGAGGATGTCTGCCATGACAGTCTCAACTAGAGCAGCAGTGACAGGGACCCCTTCCTGCACTACAGTTTCCACAATGCATTTCCAGCCCCTCATCACCTGCTGTCCAGCTGCCCAGCTGTGCCTTAGCTATTGGTGCGGTTGGGGAGGGGCTGGTGCCTGACAATAAGTGTGTGTGTGTGTGTGTGTGTGTGTGTGTGTGTGTGTGTGTGTGTATGACTAGGTGTGTGTGTCCATGTGACCATGTGACCATGTGTGTGATCAGCCCTCAGCCCCCAGTAGAGTGCCTGGCATGTAGGAGGTGCCCCGTTGTTGCTTGAATGAATGGCTGAGTGAATAATGCAAGGATGCATGCTTTGTGTACTGTGGAGGGGCTGCCACTAAGTCACAGATGATTTAGGGTGGACTTCTAGAAGAAATATCAGAGCTGAATTTCAGGTGCTGGAAATCATGGGAGAGAGGGGACATGCAGGGAGAAATGGCTCCAATTAATTAGAAAGAGAGTTCTAACAAAACCGACCATTGCCAAAAACTAGGAAAAATACCCAAGCTTGCAAGTTACTCTGATGGAAGACTTAAGACATTTATAGAGAGAACAATTTGGCAACTATTATCAAAAGCCTTAAAAACTTAGATGTTTTGGAGAATTGTTTATAGTCATTTATTTGGCCAATATTTATGAAGCTTCCATCATGTGCCAGTCATTGTGTGAGCCCCTAGGTACATGATGGCGATGAAAACAGACATGGTCCTTGCCCTCCAGAAACTTATTTTCTGCAACAAGTGGTTTGAAGGATAAGTACAGGGTACTGCATGGTTGGGTAACAGTGGGATGGGCTTAATTAGATGCAAGTGGTCAGGACAGGCTTATCTGAGGGAGAAACATTTAATGGAGGTACAAAGGGAGACCTAAAGGATGAATAGATGTTGTCAGATGATGAATGGGCGGGGGGAGGATAAGCAGTTGAAATATAGAGAAGAGCATGTGCAAAGGCCCTGAGGCAGAACAGAGCTTGGTTTGCTGATGGAGTTGACTATGTGGCTGGAATGCTGTGAATTGCAGAAAAAGAGTGAGGGGCCAGGACCAAGAGGCCAGATTAGCTAGGGCCTTGCAGGCCATGTAACTGAGTTGGATTTTACCCTACGTGCAGTGACAGTTACTGGATTTTAAGCAGAGGAATAGATGACTTGATCCCATTGGAGTGGAGAATGAGTTGGAGGAGCTGAAAGGGGAGGAGGGTAGATGAATGAGATTTGCGGTCGGGGAGGGTGATATGGTGGCTGTGACCAGTCTGCTCCCAGGAGTGAGGTGGGAAGGAAGCTAGCTTTAGGATTCAGTATTTGGGTGTGGATTGGATGTGGGTGAGAGGGAGCAGTTCCAATAATGCTGACATAATGACTGCTTCACATAGACCAGTGGTTGGCAAGCTGCGGCTCACCAGCCACATGCGGTTCTTGAGCTACGGTTAGCCACTCTGTTGACTAATGAGTTTGCCGACCACTGGTATAGGCAAAGAGGAATTTGACCAAGGGTTTCCCGGAATTCCAAATTTTTTTTAAGTTGTTAAAACTATGGGTTGAGCCCTGGCCGGTTTGGCTCAGTGGATAGGCATTGGCCTGTGGACTGAAGGGACCCCGGTTCAATTCCGGTTAAGGGCCTGAGTTGTGGGCTCGATCCCCAGTGGGGGCCTTCAGGAGGCAGCTGATCAGTGATTCTCTCTCATCATGGATATTTCTATCTCTCCCTCTCCCTTCCACTCTGAAATCAATAAAAATATATTTACAAACAAACAAACATAAAGAAAATCGGTGGGTTGAAAAGGTAAGTGGGAAGTGGCAGGGTTTGGGTTTATTCTCTTTCTAGGGTTTCTGCAGTGAGTTTAAGTTGGTTTTGTGTGAAAGAAACCATGAAGTTAAAAAATCCGAGTGTTTGCTTTCCATGGGCTTGGAGACTGGAGCTCGGCAGACAGACTGGGTTCTGAGCACTGCGGCATTGGGGTTGCTCTGCGGCCGGTCAGCCTCAGTGACTGAAGTGGCCCCCTGCTGTCTTGGGCCGGCTCTGACCCCTGGTTGAGGGGGGAGAGGGCCAGCAGGCCTCACAGGCAGCCCCTTGACTCAGTTGAGGAGCCCTCCCTTCATCCCAGCCTCCTGGCCAGCCTCCCCTCAGCAGCCTGAGCCCTCGGGGCGTGTCTGGGGCCTCACACCTGCCGCTTCTTTCTTCCCGCAGGTGGAAAAACTCGTGAAGTATTTGGACCCCAACGACCTGGGGAGAATCAATTTCAAGGACTTTTGCCGGGGAGTGTTCGCCATGAAAGGTGAGGTCTTCTGGGGGAAGAGGATCTAGGGGCTCCCGCGATCCTGTTCTGTCAGGGAGGCTGACGTGACTCCGGTTTCAGCTCAGACCCCTCCCTATGGGGGTCCCAGGGGCCCAGGATGGTTCCAGAAGTGGGTTTTCCCCCCTGGCGCCCCACGGAGTCCTGCACCCGGAGCTAGGCATGCTGGGGCCGGCCGGACAGCCGTTTCTGCCCTTCCCACTGTCCGTCCCCCTCTGGGGAAGGACCCCCTCTTTTTCCTTTTTTCTTTCTCCTGAAGGAGGTCACCTCCTTCTAGATCAGTGGTTCTCAACCTTTCTAATGCCACGACCCTTTAATACAGTCCCTCATGTTGTGGTGACCCCCAACCATAAAGTCATTTTCGTTGCTATTTTATAACTGTAATTTTTCTACTGTTAAGAATCGTAATGTAAATATCTGTGTTTTCTGATGGTCGCGACCCACAGGTTGAGAACCGCTGCTGTAGAGCCTAAGACCATTGGAAAACAGATATTTACATTACAATTCATAACAGTAGCAAAATTACAGTTATAAAATAGCAACAAAAATAATTTTATGGTTGGGGTCACCACAACATGAGGAATTGTATTAAAAGGTTGCGGCATTAAGAAGGTTGAGAACCACTGATCAAGAGGATCAAACTCCCAAGGATTTTCCCAGGACGTGGGCCTTGTGGTTTTCACACCAGCAGTTCTGAGCAGAGCTGGGCAGAGATGGGCAGGCTAGCTCCCTCCGTCCCTCCTGAGTTTCCTTGCCTTGTTTCCTGCCCCTCTCCTTCCCTAAACTCCCCCAATTCTTCCTTTCCTCCAGGCCCCTCCCCTTTAATGGGGCAACATAAAATCCCTCTTTTTCCCCGGTGCAGAGGCCATTGTGAGAGACCCCAAATACGATCTCAAAATGTGGCAACTCTGACAGCTCTCCCGCTGCCTGGAAAAAGGTAGCCTGAGCCTCGTGGGCTGGCAGAGGCCGCCCCCTGGCCGTGAAGAGAACAGTTTACTCCCAGGCCTTCCCATTACCCACATTGCCCTGTCTGTGTGAATCCTCCTCTGTGGGGTGACCCCGAGTTCCGGGCAGGCGGGAAGGAAGCAGGCATAACTGCCAGAGAGGTGAGGGGCAAAGGAATGAGTTGAGAAGTCGAGGGGACTGCACGCAGCAGGTAAAGGACTCTGAGAGGGTCCACCACCCCTGCACCTGTCATGTGCCCATGCTGGGCACTTTGCAGGTTTGACTTTCTTTGTCTGATATGATTTGGGGTCCTTTGCTCAGGGACCTCGGAGGAAGGCCACCAGTGTAACTGAGTCCGCAGGAGGGGGAGCCCTCGTGAAGACGTCTGGAGTTTGCAGGGCTGCAGAGGTCCTGTGTGCATCTGGAGTCCCTGCAAGTCAGGCAGGCAGTACTGCCTTACACCCCTTCCTCCAGGAAGGCCCCCTCGATTCCCATTGCCCCTCGCTTGCCTTCGCATTTGGGAGTCTCCTCTCTGGGTATTCCCTGTCAATGCCAGTCCCAGGGAAAGCACCTCTGGAGGGTAAGGACCTCCCTCCACAGGCCCCGGGGCTGTCTTCACAGCGGGGTGTTCCGGCTCTGCCTTTGAAAGAGCCGCCGGTCTCCTGGAAACACGGCTCTCTGCCTTCCCACGAAGGCCTGCTCCTCAGAAGTAAAGCTGCCAGGCCAACCTGAGGCTCTGACCCCCACTGTCCGTCTGTCCACAGGCTGTGAGGAGCTGCTGAAGGACGTGCTGTCCATGGAGAGTGTAGGGACGCTGCCCTGCGCCCCGGAGATCCCCGTCTGTGTGGAGCAGGTAAGAGCGGGCAGCCTCGCTCGGGAGCAGAGGTGGCACCTCGGCAGCCCGCCTGGCCCACCGGCCTTCTGGGTCTTCTTGACTTGGCTTCACTGCGTTCATGTCTGGGGGCCCCAGCCTCCTTTGAGGACCTTTGGCTTCAAAGTCAAGAAATGGTTTTGGGGAGCAGAGCCAAGAAGCTCCTGGGGGAGCCACAGCAGAGAAGGTAGGGGCGGGGTCCTCACAGAACACCTGACGCTCTGCTGTCCCCGGGAGGAACGGAGCCCAGAGAGGGACAGTGACCGGCTCGGGGTTAACAGCAGCAGGACAGCAATCGTTGTCTTTTCTCCTGTGCCATAACCCTCAGCCAGCAGGTCCCTCCAGGCTGTTTTTTCCCCAAAAACAACCACCACCAGTTCCCCAGTTCTCCGACACACATGGGTGTCCAGCAATTCAATTCAATTCTGACACTGTCTACCCAGAGTTAGTACAGACCCAGGGTCAAGGGCTCAGCCCCACCAGACAGCCCCACTTGGGGGCAGCTGTATATGGGGCACCCAGGCTACCTGTCCCCCTGCTGCCGCCTGCAAATGCAGGTTCACAGGTCACTAGAACAACGGACAGAACGCAGGGAAACACTGTATTCCTGTCGAATGAACTCAAAAGGGGTCAGGAGGCTTTGGCATGGTGATCAAGGTTTTTTCAAGGGCCTTTAGGGCTTGCAAACTGGAAATAACGACTAGGTCGTGCCCATAAGTATATTCTGAAGAAGGAAGGGGAACAGAGCGTTCGTAAAGATTGCCTTCTTGACCAGAACCGGTCCTGCAGTCCTAGCCTCTGTGCTGGCCCGAGATGTGATCCTCTAGATAAGGCACGTCAGGTTCCTTAGTCCTTTAGGGGATGATCAGGGGCTTATATGGAAGGCTGGTGTATGTCCAGGCATGGAGGCAGGACTGGAAAGTTCAAAAGTTTAAGTTCCCAGGCCAGTTTATTAACAAGAACAGAAGCGTTGCCTCAGGTCTCAATCTACTTAATCTTCGTTAATTTAGCAGCTTGACTATAGAGACTCCATTTTATGTCTTCACTCTCTTCCTCTTTATTATTACTGTCAGTTAGTTATAAAGGACAGAACTCAGGAACAGCCAAATGGGAAGTCTGCATGGGGCCAGGTATGGGGAGGTGAGGGTTGTACGGAGACCCCGTGCCTTATCCAGTGCCCACCTTCCCTATAAGTGTGCTCGCCAGCCTGGAAGCTCTCTGAATCTTGAGCCCTTGTTGTACAAGAAGAGTTTTTATAACCCAATTTCCAGCAAAAGGGTTGCCTGTCCTTAAGGCAATATTGTTTTTCCAGAATACAAAATCTGGGCATGACAGGAAAGCAAAGATCACATCCGTCGAATTTCAGCACCCCCAGTACTGCCCTCATGTCCTCTATCAGGACTTCACACTCAAATAGGTTTTCGTTCCTTTTGGGAGAAGCGCCTTCTTGCATGAACTCTTTTCTGCCCTCTGTGTGGGTCTGGCCTTCCAGGTGGCCAGTGAGATGGCGACTGATCGCCAGACACGGTGGACAGCCTTGTTCATGAGCACCCAGGAGGACAGCCTGGTTGACCTGGGCTCTGTTCCTCACCATGGGCTTGCATATGTGTGTGGGGGACGGGGGGGCGCAGTTCAAAGGTCAGCCTGCTGGTCCAGTGGGAGCGGTGGTGATGGATCATGAGGGCCCCGTGATGTGAAGGATGTGAGTGAGTCCCCTTCTGCCTCAGGCTCCTGTTGCCGTTGGTCTCTGGGCTCCATTTGGCTAAAGGCCAGGACGGGGGACCACAGCTGCTCCTCTGCGTGGGGAGCGCAGGGGCCCGGCCTGGGACAGGTCCTAATCCTGTGGGGCTGGCCCTCGGGGACCTGCTGTGTCCCAGCTGTCCCCTAGGGGTCAGCTTAAGACTGATGACAGCCTGGGTCACTACTTTAGCTTCCCAGGAGCCACTGGGGGGTGGAAATGGGAGGAGTGGTTTGGGCCGTGTGCAGGGATGACATGTGATGGGACAGCAGCTCGCCTCCTCCCACTCTCAGACGGTGAAAGGGACCTCTGATATCACCACTGGATGAGGGTCGTAGTCAAAATAGGGAAGTGCTTTCGTGTTGGCTGGTGTAAACAGTGGCAAACCGGGCATGCTGGGGCACCCTGCCCCACTCAGTCCTGTCCCCCGCACTGTGAGCCCCCACAGGAGGGGCACCTACACAGCAGGGGCTCTCAGTCTGCTGCCCAGACTTGCAGGCTGATACGAGTCCATCCAAAGCAGGTGGCACCAGTGACGTACCAGTTCATGAACTTCCTGGTTGCCACCCTCCCTGCCTGTGTCCCAGAGCTTGTGGGGCCCTGGTACAGAAAGCCTCTTTGAGGGCTTGGTATACCCATCTGTGGGGCAGGTTTTCCGATGCAGGGACTTGGGGTGTGATCGGAGGGGGTGCTGGGTGTCTCTGGGGTCCGTGGACGGGTATCCTGAGCCTTAGATCCCAGGAGACGCCCTGGGAGTCACTCTGAGGCTGGCCTGCTCAGCGGCTGCCCACGGGCCTTCTTTTCTGCAGCCCCCGCGAGGGCATGGGCAGGCGTGGAGAGCCACCCTGACCTCACAGGCGCGGCGGCAGTGAGGTGAGACCTGTCCCACACGTGCTGTAAGGTCCTGGGCCCTTGGTCATCCTCCGGAGTTTGCTGATCAGTGGGAACGCTGTAAAACAAACGGGGCTGCCCGGCTGGTGTGGCTCAGTGCTTGAGCATCGACCTATGAACCAGGAGGTCAAGGTTCCATTTCTGGGTCAGGGCACATGCCCAGGTTTTGGGCTCAGTCCCCAGTGGAGGGCATGCAGGAGGCAGCCGATGAATGATTCTCTCTCGCCATAAATGTTTCTTACTCTCTCTCTCCTCTCTGAAATCAATAAAAATATATTTTTTTAGAAAACAAAACAAAAAACAGCCCTAGCCAGTTTGGCTCAGTGGATAGAGCACTGGCCTGCGGACCAAAGGGTCCCTGTTGGATTCTGATCATGGGCTCGTGCCTCGGCTGCAGGCTCCTCCCAGTTGGGCCCAGGTTCAGGATGTGTGCAGGAGGCAACCGATCGATATGTTTCTACACATTGATATTTTCCCTCTGTCTTTTCCTCTCTCTTCCACTCTCTCTTTCTCTCTAAAAGTCAATGGAAAAATAGTCCTGAGTGAGGATTAACAACAACAAAGCAAACGAATAGGATGCAACCACCTGCTCCTCTTGTGTAACCGCCATCGCCATCTCCGAAAATGGTGTCACCATCCACCCAGCCCCCAGGCGAGAAAGTCATCCTCACACCCACCGCCCCCGCCCCCACCCCGCCCCGCAGCCAGCCTGAATGCTCTGCCGCTTCCTCTCTCTCCCACTGCCACCTACTGGCTGTCTTCATCACCCCAGCCTTTGTCTCTCCATCTCTCCAGAACCACATTCCTAAGGAGCTGCTCCCAGGATGTCACCACCCCTCCTGGGGCTCCTCATCTCCAAGGGGATAAAATCCACCTTCGGCACCTACCATTTCTCCTGGCACATCTCACACCCTGGAATTGGTAGCACCATCTGCTTCTCGAGTCTAGAAAAAGTCTCTCTTGCCTCTGAGACTTCGAACATGTTGTCTTTCTCCTGGATTGTCCTCCACCCACTGCAGCTGGGCGAACTTCTGCTCATCATTTAAGTCTTACATAGGTACTTCTCCCTCCAGGAAGCCTGCCTTGGTTCCCTCTGTCCCAGCCTGCCCTCCAGCCTGGAGGACGTTTCCTGGGAGCCCTGTGCCCTTTATCAGTGCCTGACCTCACCCTCCAGGATGGCTCCCCTTTTCACGGGGCCCCAGAAGGCGTCCTCTGGGGAGAGTGGTTTGGCATTTCAGGGCCCTGGCCTGAGGTGTCCGTCCCTATGGAGCCTGGCTGCCGGGGTGCACAGGCTCAGGAAGGGAGCATTCCTGGGGTCCAATGAGCCATGGCTTTGCTCTTCCAGAGAGGCCCCACGAAGCCCACAGGGACTCGGGTCCGCAGGCCAGGGTGCTCCCTGTCAGAGCTGAACGGGAATCTCAGTAGCAGGTTCCTCATCTGAGAGCCAGGCTCCCGCTGCAGGAGGGGCAGGAGCAGAGCAGGTCACGCTGAGGTCACAGAGACCTAGCAAAGTTACTTTCCTCCAACTTTTTATGTAAATCCACTTTCAGGAAAGCTGTAAGAGAAGCACAGCGAATACCCATCTATCTGGCACCCTCGATTCACCCATTGTTAGCATATTGTTACTTCTTTCTTCCTCTGCAGATGTGTATGTTTTTATTTATTTATTTGTTTGTTTGTATGTTTGTTTATTTTGCTGGCTCATTTGAAAATTAGCTGCAAACATTCTGACACTTTATTCTTAAAAAAACACACACATATTTTTATTGAGTTCAGAGAAAAAGGGAGAAGAGGAGAGACAGAAACATCAATGATGAGAGAGAATCATTAGTTGGTTGCCTCCTGCAAGCCCCCTACTGGTGATCGAGCCCACAATCCAGGCCTGTGCCCTGATCAGGAATCAAACCATGACCTCCTGGTTCATAGGTCAACACTCAACCATTGAGCCCTGCCAGCTGGCCATGACACTTTATTCTTAAACACTTATCCATTCCTAAGGGCAAGGATACCCTTCTGATACCATTATAATAATCTGGACAAAACCACAATATGGTTATCATCTGTGGGAAATTTAACATTGACTCTATATATTATCTATAATAATAAAAGTATAATATGCAAATCAACCGAACTGCCAAACAGCAGAACAACCATTCGGATAACCACACTATGACACGCACTGACCAGCCAAGGCAGGTGCGATGCAATTGGTTGGGGGCCCCCACCATCGCCCCACAATCGCTCCACAGAGGGAGGCCCAGGCCACTGGCCAGTGGGGCAATCAATCGGGATGGGGGAAGGTGGGAGCACAGACTCCATGACTGCCCCAAAGAGGGAGGCCCAGGCCACCATCTGTAGGATGATCGATCAGGGTTGGGGGTGGGGGACTCCACAATCGATCACTCCAAAGAGGGAGGTCCAGGCCACTGACCAGCAGTCTGCGGTGGGTGGGCAGGGGCCTTCCTCTTCAGGGTGATTAAAGGCGGAGCTCCTGGACTGCGAGAGGGTGCAGGCCAGGCTGAGGGACGCCCTCCCCTTCCCCCGCAAGTGCACTAATTTCATGCACCAGGCCTCTAGTCTAATATAAAATCTATATGCAAGTTTTCCAATATTTTTATAGCTTTCTTTTTTTTTAACCTTGGATCCAATCCTGGGTCACATACTACATTTAGTTGTCATGTCTCAGCCCCCCTTCTTTTCATTCTTAATGGCACCGACATTTTTTATTAATTCAAGCCAGTTGCTTCAGAGAATGCCCCTCAATTTGGATTTGTTCTTATTGATTGCCTCAGCGTCCCCACCTGCAAAGCAGCCAGCAAACAGGGTGTGAAGGAGCTCGGGGATCGCCACGGGCAGAGGGCTTGTCTGTGTGGGGCAGAGTGCCCACTCCTTGGCACCTGAACCCAGAAGGGGGAGGAGGCGACAGGCCTTGAGAACGTGCTGTGGGCCATGTGAGTGTCTGGTCAACCCTGGCACCTGGGTAGCAGCATGAGGAGATGTGAGTTCTTTCTCCATAACCCTGTCCACATTATCCTCTCAAATCTTTGCACAGCTGCCCTCCCATCCTTCAAGTTTCAGCACAAATGTCACCTCCTCAGAGAAGCCCTCCCTGACCTCCCATCTCAAAGCACCCCTCCATTCCCCATCCTCGTCACTGTCATAACACCCCGCGCATTTCCTTCAGGCCAGTGTGTCCCGTCTGCCACCCAGAACCCCCACTGGACTGTAGCTCCATGAGTCAGGGACTTCGCTCTCAGCACAGGGCCTGGCACAGAGACACTGTGGGTACTTATTTGCTGCATAGCAAATGGATGAATCTCAGATGTGGAGGCCTCCTCTGCCAGGGCGGAATGGGCAGATTTTCCAATATCTGGGAGCAGCTGGGGGTCTCCCCCAAAGGCTATAAAACCACACTCTGGGCCTTAGAAAGGAGCTGGAAGCAGGGTACTGGTTGCTCTGACCACCAGCTCCTGCGTGTCTGAATCCATCGGGGGCTGACCCAAATGCAGACGCTGACTCAGCAGGTGGAGGGTCAGGGCATCTCCTGCAAGCCCCCAGGGGTGGCCCTGCTGGTCGGGGCCCATACAGCAGAGCTCTCAGTGACTGTGGGTCTGGCCCCAGCCCTCCCACAACTGCCACGGGAAGAGCTAGAGGGTCCCTCCCTCTGTGGCCTCCTTCCCCCTCCTTCTGCCCTCCCTTCGCCTGCAAATGCTGTTTCTAGCGGTGACTGTCACCTCCCATGTGCGAGGCCTGCTAGGTTTCTGTCTCCACATTCCGCTACAGTGACAGACAGCACAGATTCTCTGCCAGAAGCTGCGCTTAGCCGCTTGCTCAGCTTCTGCCGTTTTCCCTTTTCGCTCCTCTCATTAAGGCCCACTCTTGGGGACACTGTGTCTGCATTCTCAGGCCTATCTACCCCCCAACCCACCCCACCTCCAGTGCAGGATGGGGCAGCTGGAACTGGTGCTGCCATCCAAATCTGGAGGCTGAGGGCACGCCTGACTGGCCCACGAGGCAAAGGGTTCACTTAAACATGGGGAGAACATGAGCTTTGGGGTCTGTGGGTCCTGGGTTTGAATCCTGACCCTGTTACCGGTCAGAGTGGCCACCTTTTGCAAATTACTTAACCTCTCTGAGCCTCACTTTCTCCCCTGCTAAATGGAGTTGTAACTGGTGTCTTCTCGGGGTTATTGCAACAGTAGAAGGCATGGAAAGCACTCCGTGCAGTGCTTGGAAATGCTGTAATCTCAGGTCACAACACATCGATGGTGAGACACATCACGTAGGCTGAGTGAATACCTTTTGCCCCAGAGCTGCCTTCCACACCTGCCTCCTGTAACCCACCTGCTGCTCGGGCACAACCAGGAAATCCAGCCCCTGGCACATCCCCAGGAATTGGGCCCACCCCCATGTTAACTATTCTCCAAGGGCGTGGCCTGCCTGCTGCCCTCCGGGAGAATGCTCAGGGCTTTATCAGAGGTGAACAGCGGTCCCCCCTCACATTGCTGCATTCTTGACAATACCAATGGCCCAGTAACATAAGACCTCTCAGCAGAAAGGATTCTGGAGGCAGCACTCCCAGTGGGGGTCCCGGGCCAGTTGTCCATCCTCCCCAAGCCTCTGTGAAGACCAGCCTGGGCAGGAGCCCCTGCCTCCGTGCCTGCCCTGCCCCGCTGGGTACTCGCTCTCTGTCTCCAGCTGGACCCAGAGGGGGCTCTGTTAACCCCAGGGGCTGGGAAGCTGAGCGTCTTCCCATCTCTGAGGCTGACTTGACATCTAGGACCCATTTCAGAACAGTCACCTTTACCACACCCAGCCTGGTCTTCTTCCCGTGCGATGTGACTTGGAACATTCTTGCTCTCCCCACAGAGATCTTATTTTTCTTTCTTTCTTTCTTTCTTTTTTAAATTGATTTCAGAGAGGGAGAGAGAGATTGAAACATCAATGATAGAGAGGATCATTGATCAGTTGCCTCTTGCATGTCCCCTCCTGGGGATCGAACCTGCAACCCAGGCGTATGCCTCCGACCTGAATCGAACCTGAGACACTTCAGTCTGCAGGCAGAAGCTCTAGTCACTGAGCCAAACCGGCTTGGGCTCCCACGGGGACTTTTAATCCAGGCTCAAAGGCCCCCTGAGACTTGTGGGAGGGCAGCACCCAGGCGGAGGCGCATGGGGGCCTTCAGGTGCTGCAGCGAGCGAGGCCTGAGGTCGGAGGCAGCACACGGGTCCTGGATGGACAGGCAGAAACTCAGGCACACGTGAGAGGGGAGAAAGTCACCCGGGGCCATGCTAACCGCATTCCTGTAGATTTTCCGTCCCTGATATCCAGTTCCTTGTTATAGAACACTGTTTCCTTTCACCTTTTTGCAAAACCCTCTCCCTGGATGGACGTTTCATTTTCACCTCCTCGACTCGGCTAGGGCAACCCTACACAGAATGTGTCAGCTTCGTTAAAATTGCTATTGGAGCCGAAACTGGTTTGCCTCAGTGGATAGAGCATCAGCCTGCGGACTCAGGGGTCCCGGGTTCGATTCCAGTCAAGGGCATGTATAGGGCATGTATCTTGGTTTCGGGCTCATCCCCAGTAGGGGCCGTGCAGGGGGCGGCTTATTGATGTTTCTTTCTCATCGATGTTTCTAGCTCTCTTCCTTCTCCCTTCCTCTCTGTAAAAATCAATAAAATATATTTTTTTTAAACCTGCTATTGGAAATCGTATCCGATTTGCCGTCTTCTTATACACTTCCATCCAATACATTCTTTGGGGGATTCTTACACCCAAACAAGGTCCCTCCTGGTGAGATGGTATCCTTTTCTCATTGGGTAAGAATCGTAGCATCACTACTCCTGGCTTCTTTTTTGTCTTGGTAATTAGGAAGCTTGGTGCCAGTGGTGAATCAATAATTTTCCGTTTAGTTATCTGCCTCCTTTTTTCTGTATGGTTTATTTCATTAGTTCAATGGTGGATGTCTTCTTGGTAAATAATTTCACAGATGTCAACAACCAGGCGGGGCTATTTGACCGGGTTAATCCAAGGAGGGGACTGCTGGAGGGAGGAGGCAGGGAAGGAAAGAGGGCAGGGAATGTGGGGACATGGCGAGCTTCTCCGGGGTTAGGCTAAAGGGGACTTTACAGGGGAGAACAGACCAGCTGGGAGGAACCTCGGGGGAAAGTGGGGAGGCGGTGGCCTAGTCTGGGGAGCACCAGGTAGACCAGAGAAGATTCCCAGCCTGTGCTCAGGGCTGTGAAGAGGAACTGAAGGCTGGCTCAGGCAGGTTCACAGACCTGAGGGGAGAGGGAATTTAATCCAAGTTCGGTTAAGGAGCATTTTGTTCAGGAAGGTGGCAGGGGCCAGCAGTTGGAGGAAAGAGTGGAATTCGAAGGGTGGGAAGTGTTGGTTCCTCGGTATCCCTTTGTCTGGACGGCACCCTTCTGGGGCAGGGACCAGCCTCATCCATTGCTCTGCCCGCCCAGTCCTGGCTGGCCTGAGTGTTTGTTGATGGGAGGAATGAGGCCCTTCCTGGGAGGTCCAGGAACCTACCCCCTCCCTGAGTGGTCCCAGCTTCTGGATTGACTCCCATCCCCTCCTTCAGGGGATTCTAGCTCTTCCCTAAGAGGCTCCCCAGCTCCCAGCCTGCCCTTCACCCCTTCTCTGCAGGACCTAGCACCCCCTCTCCTCTCTCTCCTCCAGAGGGCGCCCAACTCCAGGAAGCACTGCTGGTTCCTGCTCCCACCCCAGTCAGTTTTTCCGGCCCTGGGGCGGGGCAGGGTGGAGGAGAGGAGAGGTGAGGACAGACCCAGAGGGAATATCATCGGGGAGGCAGCCCTGGGGGCGGGTGTGGGCAGGGTAGGGCCCCTTTAGCTGTTCCTGGGGCATGACTGACTGCACCCTTCCTGTTGCCTGGATCCTCTCTGTCTTCCTCTGTCTCTTTCTGACTCTCTTTGCTCCTGTTTCTGACTCCATCTCGGTGCCTGTCTGTCCAGTCTTTCTCACTCTCACCTTCTCCCGCCGCCCCCCCTCCCCCATCTTTCTCTTGTCCTACTTCACCCCATCTCTCTCTGGCCTTCTGATACCCCCAGTCCCAGCACAAGGAGGCTTTCCAGTTGGACCTAGGTCTCAGCAGAGCCAGACACAAGGGCTGGGTGGGGGGTGGGGTGGCGATGGGGGGAAGGGAGGGACAGGTGGAGATGGAATGTCAGCCATACACAGGAACTTATCTCAGCAGATCTCCCATCACTACCCCCTCCCACCCTGTCTACTTAGACTAATCCTGCCAGGCAGGTACTATTTTACCCATTTCACTGATGAGGGAGCTGAGGCTCAGACAGCAATTAAATGGTTTGCCCATGGTCTCAGGCCTACAGTGTGTAGAGCCAGGACTTGACGCCACACCAGCCTGTCACCAGGTGGCTCAGATGCCCACCTCTGCGTCCACTTTTCCTGCCACGTCTCGAGTCCCCGGCCTCTCCTCAGTGCCCTTCCCCAGCAGCCTGGGGGCAAGGACGGGTCCTCACTTGCCCTGAGGGGTGTGCATGGCCTCAGAGACAACTGATCAGAGCATGTGCATTGCTGGAGGACAGCCTTTCACCCAACCTACAAAACCAAGTGCTTCCGGAGCAGTGTGAGCCTGGGCTGGGCTGGAAGCACAGGGACCCAGCTGTTCCCACCAGCCTTTGGAGCCCTGAGCTTGGCAGTGACCTAGAGGGTCTTGAAGCCCAAGCCTGCGTTGGGTGGAGGGGCAGGTGGCAGAGCGCCCAGGGCAGGTGGTTGAAAGGTGTTCCTCAGAAGGGGGTCCTCTGCAAGGGAGTCTGAGAAATGCATCAAGGAGCGATGAGCCCACCTCTGTAAGACTTCTGGGGCCTGTGCCCCTCTGCGCCCCCTGCTCCCCGTCCCCCAGCCCCCATCGCTGTCACCTGCCTTGCTTGCTCCCGGAGCCCTCCCTGCACCCGCATCTTTGTTTCAGAAATGTGGATGCCACCAGTGCTGTGGTAGCCCAGGATGTGGCGGGAAACATCTTTGAGGCATCGCTGCCCCTTGTCCTCGGAGGAAGCAGCCTGTGGCCCTGTGATAACAGTGGGTTTGGTTCACAGCTGTTCCCCAGGAACCTACGGATGCAGCTCATCCGCAGCCACGTGTGTCCATCTCCTTCCCTAGCCAGGGTCACCAGCGCCACCACTCCCTGTCATCACTCACAGAACTGGCTCCTCTGGCAGTGGTGCAGGTACAGCTGGGCAGCCAGGCGTGATGGCCCTCGGCCCTGCCCTAGCATTGTCCGACTTCTGCAACAGCCTCCCTGTTGGCTTCCGGTCTGATCTGCCCCCTGTGGTATCTCCCACAGCCCTCCTGTGGGTCAGGTCGCCAGTGCTGCATCGCCAGCGACCAGAGCAGTCCACAGTGCCCTCCAGCTGTGCAAGGCCCAAGTGGAGTCCTGCCTCTGAAGTGGACCAACCATGTAGTCTTGGGAAAATCACTTCACCGCTGTCCTCACCTGTGAAAAGAGGATAAAATACTTACCACCAGGTTATCATCTTTTTTATCATTAGATACAGAGCTTCAGGAGGCCAGAGGTTGCCTCATATTCCACTACTAGAGGCCCGGTGCACGAAATCCTTGCACTGAATGGGGAGTCTCTCAGCCCGGCCTGTGCCCTCTCACAGTCTGGGACCCCCCCTCGGGGGATGTCTGACTGCCAGCTTGTGGCTGGATGGCCTTCTCCTGCTGCATGTCCTGCTGCTTGAGCTTCAGCAGCTGCTGCCTGTGCACGGGCTGGGCCACCACCATCTGTCCTGCGAGCACCATTGAGTGGGTGAGTCAAGCGCGGAGGCAGGCTCACCCTGAGTTCCCTGCGCTTCCCTGAGTCACTGATTCGTTCAGACTGACTGCCTTCTACAGAGAACGGCACTGGGATCAGGCCTAAGCTGGCAGTCGGACATCCCTCTCGCAGTCCAGGGCCCCTCAGGGCATGTACCAGTGCGCCGAGTGACAGGCGGCCAGGGAGGAGACCAAATTGGGACCGGGTGCCACACCACTTATGCTCATCCCAGCCCACTGCTCCTGCTGCCACCAATCGGTAGTGCTGCTGCAGAGTCAGGAGAGGCTCCTACCATGGCAGCTGCACTTGCCATCCATGAGCCTGGCTTCGGGCTGAGCAGTGCATCATAGCAACCCATTGTTCCAGTTGTTCCATCATAACAGTCACTTAGGCTTTTATTATATAGACTAGAAAATTCATGCACTGGAGGGGGGTTCCTCAGCCCGGCCTGCCCCCTCTCACAGTCCGGGAGCCCTCAGGGGCAAAGGGCAACCCGGTGATCAGGGAAAGGTGATCTCCATCACACCTCTGCTGCTGCCACTGTCGACAGCGCAAACCTCGGCCGGCCCTGGTTATCTGAGCCTTGGGCAGCCCTGGGTGCACCATCTTGTGGCTGTGGGCACTGCCATCTTTGAGGTTGTGACAGTCAATTAGCATATTTCCTCTTTATTGGCTGTAGGTGCTGCCATCTTCAAGGACATGACAGTCAATTAGCATATTTCCTCCTTATTGGCTATAGGCACCACTATCTTTTATGATGGTGTGAGGGTCAATTAGCATATTCCCTCTTTATTAGATAGGATGTCCCCAGTGTCTGGCATGTTCTTGGTCCTGGTGCATGTTTGTTAAGTAAGTGAGTGCATGTCAGTCACTTTGACCAACAGCTTCTCTGCAGCTTCTCTCAGGCTTCATTGGCTCACCCAGGACTTCCCAGCATCGCCTGCCCTTCCTGCTTCTCGGCTCCTCCTGTGTCCTCTCTCCTGGAACTCCCCTCTGCTCTGTCTGCAGCACTCATTATTTTGGGGACAGCTCAGCTGCCACCCCAGAGCCTTTCCACCCTCTCCCCACACCAGAAACAGCCTCCTCCTTCCACACTGACCTTCCCCCATGGCCCCACCCCTCTGCTTGACTTGGCGGGGGGGTCCATTTGTGTCCTGTGGGGCGTCTCTATTGTTCTCTAGATGAAGTGGGAGTGGAGGCTTGTCACTTTACTGCATCCTCTTGGAGTCCCCAGAGCCTTCATGGTGCCAGGCACAGCGTGGAGCTCAGACAGGAGGACACAGGTGGACTGGAGCTGATGGTGGTCACCGTGCTCTTTCCAGCCCTCGTGGGGCCCTTCACTAAGGGAGAAATCGTGGGCAGGAGGGCCAGCCCTGCCTTTCCAGGCACACGCCCCGCTGGGCTGGGACCGAGAGTTTGTGGAATGCCCGGCGTGGGGTCCATGGGAACATAGTCTGTGGGTGTGGTGGGAAGTAAGCAGAGACACATGTTTGTCCTGGATGACGGGACCCTTCCCGTGTCAGTGGGCCCTGCCTGCTGCCTGGGAGGAGGCAGTATGGCTTCACAGGCGAGTGTGGAATCAGAGTCAGACTGGCATGGGTCTGAATTCCAGCTCCTTCCTTCTGAGTGACACTCTGGGCAGGTGGGGTCACCCTCCGAGCCTCAGTTTCCTGCCTGGTGCCTTCTCAGGCTCGCTCTGAGGACCGGGGAGGCACAGCCTGGGCTGTAGCAGGTGTGATGGACACTGCCAGGGACAGGTCTCTGGAAGTGGGCCCCTGTCAGGATTACTCCTTTGCTTCTATCTTCTGGCAAGGAGCCAGTAATTTCTTTTTGTTTGTTAATTCTCACCTAAGGATATTTTCCCATTGATTTTTAGAGAGAGTGGAAGGGATGGGGAGAGACAGACAGAAACTTCGATGTGAGAAAGCCACATCGATTGTTTGCCTCTCCCATGGGCCCCAACCAGCGCTCGGGAATGTGCCTGCAACTGAGGTACATGCCCTTAACCGGAATTGAATCCGAGACCCTTCAGTCCACAAGATGATGCTCTAACCCTGAGCCAAACAAGTTAGGGCAGAACCGTTAATTTCTTACACCTCTTCATTTTCTCTTGCCTTCCATCACTCCCGGTAGCAGGTGGCTTTCTCTCTGGGACTATTTTTTCACAGAAAGAAATGTGGTGTTTTTAAAAATCACTTCATAGGAGCTATTACGCCCGACAAACAACACTGCTGCAAACCTGGCTCGGTCTCGTGCTGAGCCCCCAACACCCACAGCTCCCATAGCCCCTTCACTCATGGATCCCTACCCACCCGATACCGACTGCCCATGGACCCCCTACCCATGAATTCTCCCATCCATGGACCCCCTCACTCATGGATCCCCAACCCATGGACCCTCCCTTGAGCCTCTATCCACTGCTTCCATCCCCCACAATTCCCCCCACCCCAACCTCACAGCCCCACAGCCCACCTGTCTGATAAATACCTTTAGGCCATTTGTCACAGAGGACCAGGGGCAGGATCCACTGAGGCAGGACCCCCTCCCCATACAGAAGACTGGGCCTGGGCCTGGCCTTCGACTCTCCATCCTGTTCTCATCTCCATCCGTTCACGGCCCCTCAGCCGATCCCCATCCCCGAAGGGCCACCACAAGGTGACCCAGCCCTGCTTCCAGCCAGTGGTCAGACAAAAGTAGTGGGTGCAGGAGTCCTCAGAATTCAGTGTGCTGCTGTCCCTCGGGACGGTCAGAGAGGGAAGGAGCCTTGGCCAGGGAACCCTTCTTTCCCCTCCAGAGCAGCTGCTGCTGTTACCAACATGCCCCGTCCTCCCTGTTCAGAGTGGGACCCGGAGGTCACCTGGGAGCTTGTTAGAGCTGCAGCCTTGCAGGCGGACCAGACCCACTGAGTCCGAACCTGCATTAACAAGACCCCAGGCGACTCGTTCACAGGCTCATTAAAGCCTGAGGCACACTCTGGGGAGTCCCTGGTCTCCACGGGTGGCTGCTGGAATCACTCTGTAAACTTTAAAAACACGGATGCCCGGGTCCCACGCCCAGATCCAGATTTAATTGTTCCAGAGTTTGGCCTGGGTGTGGAGGGTTTTAGAAGCTCCTCGGGTGATTTCAGCTGCAGAGAGACTGGGGACCACTGCTCTGTCACCGTACACCGATAAGGTGGCTGCTGGCCAGGGCCTGGATGGGCGGCCACGGATCAGAAGCTGCCACTTGGGAACGTGCAGGGAAGCATTTCAATCTTGGAACTGCCCCAGGGAGGCACAAGGACAACAGGCACGGTCCCAGGTCCCACTGGTTCCTTGCAAAGCCTGGCCCAGGACTGAAGTTCCCAGGCTCTTAAAGAGTTGCTCCCTCCACGCCTTCTACTTGAAAAGTCACCTTCCTGGACCCACCCCGGCCCTGGTCCTCAAGCCAAGGCCCCGGCTGGGTGGCGATCAATTGGTGTGTTCCTCTGTTCTGACTGTGCTGGCCCTGGAGCCAGACACGATAAATCCCAGAAGCCACGCTGGGAGTGCTAACCACTGAGCCATCCATTCTGTGCTGAACACCAGCGGGGAGACAGCTCCGTGTAGCGGGGAGCCTGCCACTCCAGACAGGCTAGGTCTGCGACCCAGTCCTGCCGCTTGTCAGCTGTGCCACCTCACCCAGACCTGCAGCCTCACCGGGCCTCAGTGCCCTTATCTGTAAACTGGGCACAACAGCACCGCCCTGCTTCAGGCTGGTGTGCCAATGCATGAGATAAAGAAGGTGAGGGAGCCCCAACCAGTGTCTGGCATGTGGTGGGCACTAGATCAGAGTTAGTGGGGGTTGCCAAGGGCTCTCAGTGTCACCCACTCTCTCAGATGCTCACTCACACACTCGGGGTTAGGGTTAATTCCCAGCTCTGCTCACTGGGGAGGCAGAGTCTCTGGAAACCAGGTGGCCATACAGTGTCACTGCATTTCAACTTCCCTTTGCCCCAAAGTCCCTCAGAGGGACAGAGGCTGCTGGGGATGCCACCACTCAGTCTCCAAAGCTCAGCTTTCATTATGCCAATGTCTGTTTATGCTCAGAGTTCATTTTCACTTTCTGGAAGAAATTACACTGAAAATCCCTGCATTTTGGTCTGAGAATATCTTCAATCAGCAGCTCTCCTGGTTCTAGTATCAACAAGGTCACTTCCTTGAAGTGGGGGGAACAGCGTTAAAGCCGTTAGGATATCCTTAAGCCAATAGTTTTCTAGAATTCAGAAAGCTCTTTCTTTGAGTTATTCTTTCCCACCTCTCCCCCTCGCACCCTTAATCTTTCTCTTTCTCATTTAATTCTCTCTGAGTGGTTCTGATGGAATGAGAAAATTTGACCTAGCATTTAGCTGTCACTCACCATCAAAATTGGCTCTGGGGCCCAGTCAGTGTGGCTCAGTGTTGAGGCATTGACCTATGAACCAGGAGGTCACGGTTTGATTACTGGTCAGGGCACAGGCCCAGGTTGTGGGCTAGATTCACAGTGTGAGGTGTGCAGGAGGCAGCCAATCAAGGAATCACTCTCATCATTAATGTTTCTCTCCCTCCCCCTCTTTCCCTCTCTGAAATCAATAATAAAAACATGTATTTTATTTATTTATTTAGTTAGTTAGTCGGCTCTGGGGACTGAGGAACTGGGCCAGCCGATGGAGCCTGTGGAGGGCACTTCACCCCTCCTCCCGCCCCCACTGCTCCCTCCCAGTGGCCTGGCGAAAGGCAGCTCCATGACCAGGCTTTTTCTCTCCTTTTTTCTCTCGCCTGCGATAGAATCTGCCCTGCGCGGTCAGTGCCCGGCCGGCTCTCGGGGCCCATTCTAATGAAGGTAACTGAATGCCAGGCGGCTGAAACTAGCCCTTTGCAAACAGCAAGGGAGGGCTGTCCTTGAGGGCAGAGCCTGCCAGCTCTTGTTTGCCCCAGCCTGGTATAGGGAAGGCAGAGGGGCCCAGGAAGAAGAAGGGGACAGAGAGCAGGTTTATTTGGGGTGAGCTGGGCTGGCTTTCAGGAGTTGGAAAGACAAACAGTAGATTTGGGTCACAAGGGTGGGGGTGGTGAAGGAGATAGTCAGATTAACCAGGACTCAGATGCCAACTAGCTGGGGCTCAGGACTCTGAACTTGGGACCCTTCTTTTCAGAGCTTCTCTTCCCGCCCCCCGCTTCCTCCCTCCCTCCCTCAGCTAAGAACCCACAACTACAAAATTGCCCTTGGGTGGACACATGTCACTGCTGTTCCTAGACTTGAGAGGTCTGTGGCAGAATAGAAAGGGCTTTGGTAGGTTACTTAAGCTTTTTGAGCCTCTGCTTTCTCATCTGTGAAATGGGGAGAGTAGGTGCATACTCTAGCGGGACCAGATGTTGTGGGACCCAAAGCTCTTACAACGCATGGATTTCTCTTTCAGGTAAAGGATCTCAATGTTTCCTACTTTCACAAACTTTACAAAACTCATGACCACATGAGTACCCTGTTCGTGTGCCCCTCCCAAGTACGTGAGGGTCCTAGAAGTTTAAGCTTCATTAGCTTTATGGGAAATCCAGATGTGTACACGTCTACCTGGTAGGACTGGGAAGGGCTAAATGAGCCAATAACGGTAGAATTGGAACAGTGCCTGGCACGGAGTAAGGCCCCCATGTTAACTTTTCTTTGGGTTGCCTCTCGGGGTTGTCATGAGGATGATGAGATGCTGCAATGCTGTGCAAGAAGCACCGAGCAGGATGCTGGTGGAGGCTGTGCCCTTGATACGCTCATTCATGAGCTCGCCTCGTAGTTAGTGCTCTCCAGGGGCCGGGTGCTGTGCTGGGCCCAGTAGACCCTCCGGGAGCTTTCAGTCTGGGCTGGGTTTCCAGGCCGTCAGCTGGTCATCCGATAGGCAGTGCCCAATGCAGTATGGTATGAGAAGGCTACATGACGCCCAGGGGAAGAATTTTGACTTGGGATATATGGAAAGGCAACTGTTATCTCATTGATCCTTTGGCAACTCTGGGACGAGGAGCCAAAGACGTGGGGGGCAGGCGGGAGGAGTGGATTTACTGTGCTGACTGTGTACCAGGTGGTGGAGCTGGGATGTAACCTCCACCCACTGCCGAAAACCCTTTCAACAGCCCCCCAGGGCTGACACAGGAGAGATGCCCTTGCAGGCTCAGGTGACTTCTGACCTCAGAGGTCACACTACCACTACTCATACCAAAGTGGCTGTGACCTCCCGGGGGCATCGGCAGCAGCCCAAAGCAGTTTCCCAAACGTGGAAAGCCCGCCCAGCATCCCCAGCACATGTGTTGTGATGCAGAGCACAGTGCCGGCCCAGGGCCACAGGCACCGGCCTCCTCCTGCAGGTCTGCCCACTTGGCTCACTTATTCCTGGAAGGGCGATGGGTGCTGTGAGGCCTGGGGGTCCTCGCAGTGAGGAGCACAGGATGCACTCAAGGCGTTAAGACAAAGGTCAGAGTTCAAAAAAGAAATAGGGAAGTAGAAGGATCCCAATTATTGGACCCAGAAAATCACCGTGCGGGAACAGGCTTGTCCCTGAGCTTCTAGACAGGCCTGGCAGAAGGGGGAACCAGTGACCTGGAGCTTTCATGATCCAACAGAGGGAAGCAGGTCCACAGCAGATGGGCTGGGTGGGGTGGGGTGGGGTGGGGTGGGTGCTAACACTTCTTCAGCTCCTGCTATGTGCCACGCACTCTGCTAGGTGCTTGAAACCTGTTTTGGGGTGGTCCTTATAACAGTCTTGTGTGGTAGATACGTTCATCTTCATTTCAAAGATGTGAACACTGAGGTTCAGAGAGGTAAGTGAACGTATAGGATTCTTACCCTTGAATCTGACAAGAGTTTATGGGAAAGGTCATTACAGAAGAGACACATAGTAGATGAGTTTTGTTTTTTTTTAAATATATTTTATTGATTTTTTACAGAGAGGAAGGGAGAGAGACAGAAAGTCAGAAACATCAATGAGAGAGACATCGATCAGCCGCCTCCTGCACACCCCGCAGTGGAGATGTGCCCACAACCAAGGTACATGCCCCCAACTGGAATCGAACCTGGGACCTTTCAGTCCGCAGGCCGACGCTCTATCCACTGAGCCAAACCGGTCTCGGCTAGATGAGTTTTCCATACAAGTTTTACTTTTAAATCAATTTTCATATTTCATAAGACACTTTTCGTATTTCTTTTAGTCCTTGGTAAAAGTTGCCGCAAATGTTTGAAAATCATCTATGAAAAAAAGTGTGTTTGTGGGAGATGGAAGCTTTATAAGAAGATCCAAGGTTGTAATATTTGCATGATAAGTCATTGCTAGGATGGTAATAACAGCATATGCCTGTTGAGGTCATGGGAACTGAGCCCTTTAGAGACCTTCCCCATTCAACACCCCACCCCCATGAAAGATGCTCACAGGAGAGATACTATTATTATCCCCATTTTACAGTTCACAGAACTGAGGCTCAGCTGTTCAACAGGTTGCCCAAGGGCCCCGCCTCTGAGTCAGGTCTTTCAGAGAGGAGAGAGGTAGCCCAGTGCTGCCTGAGCAGGCCTTGATGGGAGCCGGGGAGCCAGGAGGTGCTGGGTGACAGTCTGGGGTTGACAGAAGCAGTTACCCGAGCTCTCAGTGCAGGTGTGACGAGGAGAGTCACCCTCTGTCACTGTCCAGCTGGCAGGCCCCTTCCTGGTGCCTAAGTTGGCAGTGAGCCCGGCAGGCTAGGCTTTTGTCTCCAAACGCAGGTAGCTGCTCTGGCGGTGAGCTGCCTTGGCTTGAGCCCTCACATGCTGAGTCATGAAGCAGGAACGGGTATTCACCTGAGGTCAGCTCCCTGACCCTTGGCTGAGCACGCCACCCTGGGGCCAGGGCCCGGAGGGTGGAGATATGTCCCTGTCCACCTGGGGGAGCTCAGCCTATGTGCAGCTCTGGCGGGGGGCTCAGTGGGTTGAAGCGTCATTTTTGGTTTAGGGTTCAATCCCCAGTTGGGGCACAGGGAGGCAGCTGACCTATGTTTTATACATCAATCTTCCTCTCTCTCTCTCTCTCTCTCTCTCTCTCATTCCCTCTCTCTCTTTCTTTCTCTTTCTCTCTCTCCCCTTCCTCCCTCTTTCTCTCTCTAAAACCAAGAAACAAATCCTTGGGTAAGGATTTAAAAAAACCCTGTGCAGAGCTGTGTGAGGCTCCCAGGAGCCTGGTGAGGGAGCAGCTGCTTGTGCCCTGAGGGGTTGGGGCCAGCACAGGGAGCTGGCTCTAAGCTGGTCCTGCAAAGCTGAGTCATGGTGATCACCACACAAATACCCATCTCTTTATTGACAGTCCTCACCCCCACCCGGGAGGAACCTCAGTGCACTGGGGAGGCTCCACCATGAACTCACTCAACAAATTGTGAGGAGCACCCCAGATCCAGCTGCCCCCAGTGACCAGGTCCTTCCCCTCAAAGAACTATTCTGAGGGGAGAAGGCAAACCATAAACGGGAAAGTCAGTAATGTAAACACGGACATAAAGAAGGGCTTTGAGGGAAATAAAGCAGAGCGGGAGAGTGATGGTGGGGGCTGGGGAGGGATGGAGGCATGTGGAGGTGGGGATGGGGCAGAAGGCAGGAAAGTGTAAGGCTCTGATGGGAAAGTGTGTGGTTGGTTTGAGAGATGCAAGAAGGCCACGTGGCTGGTGAGTGATGGGGAATGGGGACTGGCAGGAGGATCCGGCACAGGAGCCTGAGAGCACGGGTTCAGGGGTAGGGGTAGGGAGAAGTTTGGGGCGCATCCTGGGGGTCGTGAGGCCAGGTGAAGGTTTTCGGTTTGTTTGGAAGAGATCCTTAGGTGTGTGGGTGTGTGAGTGAGGGCGAGCAGTGAGGTGGCTGTGCCTTCGGGTAGGGAAGATGGTCAGGGACGGTGACAGGCGGTGGGAACAGGAAGTGGGCTCTGCTGGAGCTGACAGGACTTGCTCCTGTTCTCACCTGGAGGCCTGGGGAACGTGGGTGCCCTTGGCTGGGCTGGGGGTGGGGACCAGGCAGGCTGCAGGTTTGAAGGGAGAAGTTCTGCAATGGATTTGCTGCCTGAGAGACCGCCCTCCTGAGGTGAAGACACGGATGTGGTGTGCCACGCATAGCTCCGCTGCAGGTCAGGGACCCTCATGCTCCCACCTGCAGAAAGACCGCTGCAGCTGACACCCTCGCCCTCAGGGGACAGGGGCTGCCTGCCCTTTCCTGGGGCAGTCTTATCCCACCACTGGCCCATGTGGGAATGCAGGGTTTTGCCCCCTGGCCTCTTTTTGGGGCAACTCTGAAGGGCCATTCTAGCTTCAGAGGCCTGTGGGATCAGCGGGGGCCTGGTGACACGCATCTCAGCACATCCCTCTTCCGGCTCCATCCTGTCTTCCTCTTGGGGGTGATCCCTAAGGCACTCCCCAATAATCCCCCTCCACAGGCGATTGGATACAGTAGCCTGGAGGTCAGGGGAGAGGTCCAGGCTGGGAGGCATCAGCACGTGATGGGACCCCACCCCGCTCCACCGAGGATAGCGGCTTGAAGGTGACATTTGGAGGCGAGGAAGGGCCTGGGAGCCAGCAGCAGCCACCAAGAAGTCACTCTTGGGGAGGAGGAGGGAAAGCAGGAGGGTGGCGTCCTCGGAGCCAAGCTAAGCCAGGTCAGGTAGGATGCGGACCCATGATGCTCTGGCTTGCTCGTTTCCACCTCATGGGATTTCAGGGAGGATTTTTTCAAAGCCGGAGCATCATCTGGTAAGGAGATGAACTAAGGGAGAGGAGAAATTGAGGATGCAGGAAGTGGCATGGTGGGTGGGGGACAGGTGCAGGAGCAGAGGACCTGACGGGGTGGGAAGGGGAGGGTCCACCTATGAACCATGCGTGGAGGCAGAAGGAAGGCAGTGCAGCACCTGCACAGCGGGGCCTGCAGACCCGGCGGAGAGGAAAGGTCTCTCAGGTCCCTTCTATACACACACTGCACACACAGTCCTCAGCGGCTGGTGAGCCTGGGGAAGCAGAGCTGGAGATGAACGGGGGAGGAAGGAGAACCATCTTAGCCTGAGGGCTCCCAGCTGGCAAAAGGAAGAGGTGTGATTAAAACCCAGCCCCGAACTTGAAACCCTTGGCTCTGGGCTTCACTAGGTGGAAAAGCGCAAGGAAAGACACTTCACCAGGCAAGAGCAAAGGTGTCAAGACCTCTGTGTTCAGCAAGTAACAGAAGTAACAATAGAAATAGGAGCTATTGCTATGCTACGTACTCTTCATGCATCATTTCACTTCACACACACACACTCCTCCTCCCCCAATATCCCTAAAACACACAGTTGGTCCTCATTTTCGGCAGAATCCGTATTTGCAAATTAGCCTGCTTGCTGAAATTTGCCACCCATCCCCTAATCAATACCGGCAGTGTTTCTCACGATCATTCGTGTCGATATCAGGGTATGGACAGCGTGGGTCGCCCGCCGAGGGTGAACAAGCCGTCGCTCCTCCTTCTGCTCAGACTGTAAACATGTCTTTGTAGCAGTCTTCTTAGCGGTTTGCACTCCGGGGCTTTTAGTTGGTGATTTTGCTGTTTTAAGGGACCCCCACGTGGGGTGCTGACGTGCTGCCGTGCGTTCCCCGTGCCAGACAGCTGTGCTGGGCCTTATGGAGAACATGTGTTAGACAAACTTCGCGCAGGTCCCCGGGGCAGGGCTGCCGGCGGAGTTCCATGTTAACGAGTCAACAACATCTATTAAACGAGGGGTCTTGAAACAAACACACACAAAGCAAGGTTACATATGGACTGGTTGATGAAAACGTAGCAATCAGAGGCCTGTAGGAGCTATTGTAGGCGCTGATTCCGTGTTCACAGAGCTACTGTACATTACAAGAGTAGCTCAGTGGTTGATCATCAACCTATGAAGCAGGAGGTCGCAGTTCGATTCCCGGTCAGGGCACATGCCTGGGTTGTGGGCTTGATCCCCAGTGTGGGGCGTGCAGAAGGCAGCCGATCAAGGACTCTCTCATCATTGATGTTCCTATCTTTCTGAAATCAATCAAAGTGTATTTTTTTAAAAAATAGAGTTGACTGTGTGCAAGCTACGGGAGGTAAGTGGCAGAGCAGGGCCTGAACCTGGGCTGGCCATGCACAGGAGCACTTCACTCCCATGAATGTGGCCTTGTGGTCTAGTGGGATGGCGGGGCCTGGCTGGAAGAAAGGTTTCTTTTTTCGGACACCCTGAGAGCAGCCCTGCCTCCCCCTGCATGGCCTCCTCGGGGCCGGGAGCCTCTCCAGTGTCCACCTGAACACAGCAGCTCCTTCAGTCCGTGCGCTGCGGCCAGCGAGCCTGGCTGGCTGTGGTTTTCCCTAAGTGGGAGGAACACTGGCTCAGTGTTCTGGGCCAGGCGCCTTTGGTTTCCCTGGGCCAAGCCCTGCCCTGGAAGCGGAGCCACACAGGAGGTGTGTGTGCCGGAGACGGGAGGCCCGCTCCCGGCTCCAGAGGAGCCCATCCCGTCTGCTGCTGTGACTGCCTGTGTTTTCCTGGGCAGCCTGGCCCGTCCGGGGCGGGTCCGAGTGAGCTGAGGCCCTGAGCCCTCCGGGAACCACCTTCAGGACCAGGCTGCGTTCTCCCCCAGCCTCCCTGGCTGCCTTCTCACAGTGCAGAGCCCGCAGCCCTACTTCTGTGTTTATGGGGTGGCTTGTTTGGGGTGTTTTTAAATTATAGTGACCAGGATCATTTAGGGTACAATTGTATGTGTGTGTCGGGGGGTGGGGACTGTGTCTGCTTTCAAAGTGGAATTTCAAGCCCTTCGGTATATGTCCTTCTGACCTGAAATAAGATGCACGGTTACCTTCATCAACTACCATCCTTGTCTAAACGTAATTCTCTTCTCGGGAGCGGGATGCATTCCTGAGATTAATGACCACCACCCTGGAGTGACCCTGGGATAGGTCATAATTATAGTCTGAGAACGAGGCTACAGGGAGACCACACAGGAGGGGCCAGCGACCTTGGTGAGCAGGTGCTCAGTGGCCTCCTGGGCCACACCCTTTTGCAAAGCCCCTGAGGGTGGTGGATAGGCTGCATTCCAGAGCGGCTCTGGCGGGAACTTGGGGTGACCCAGCAGAGAGCACAGCCCCACTGCCAAGCTGTGGGGTTGAAGAAGGGGCCTGGGCTTGGAGCTAGAGGAGCTGGGTACAGGACCCCGAAACCCTTCCTGACCCATTGTGTATAGAAACTGTAGCTTGAGGATGTAGAGGTTAGGGCAACTGAGGCAGCATTTGGACCCCAGTACCTAAGTGTAGGGTCTCACTGGTGAGTTAATATACCCAGCACATACATGTGTGCACACCTGCTAATGACTGAAAGGGCCCCTGCTTACAGCATAGCCCTAGGTGTCCAGTGGTGCTGTGGGGAGAAGGCTTTACAATGGTTCTCAACCTTTTTTAATGCTGTGACCTTTTAATACAGTTCCTCATGTTGTGGTGACCCCCAATCTTAAAATTATTTTCGTTGCTACTTCATAACTGTAATTTTGCTACTGTTATGAATCATAATGTAAATATCTGTGTTTTCTGATGGTCTTAAGCTCTATAGCAGCGGTTCTCAACTTGTGGGTCGAGACCCACAGGTTGAAAATTGCTAGCAAAATTACAGTTATGAAGTAGCAACGAAAATACTTTAATTTTTTTAATTTTTTTAATTCTTATTTTTTCGAAAATAATTTTAAGATTGGGGGTCACCACAACATGAGGAACTGTATTAAAAGGTCACAGCATTAAAAAAGGTTGAGAACCACTGCTTACATGGTAGGTCACACCTGAGTGGGGTTTTGAAGGATGTATAGGAGTTTGCTTAGTGGACCGGGGAAGTAAAATATTTGATATTAAAATAGTATCCCCAGTTTACTCCAAACCCTTCCCCCTTCTGGGTCAGTGTGGATTCTCTGCCATTAACAAGCCTTGTGACTGTTTCCCAATTGTAAAATAGGATCTTTTTAAACTTTAATGTGATTTCTGTGGTTTCATGTCTATATAGGCCTAGATGGTAATAATTTCTAAAAAGTTCCCATATTTGCAAAATACTTTCCAAAAGTCTTTGACTGCCCCACCCCCACTGCTCCCCTGTCCCCCTCTCTCTTTGACGGGGAATCAAACCTGAAATCTTTTTGGTGTACAGGATGACATTCCAATCAACTGAACCACCTGCTCTGGGCTGACATTTTCCCTTTAATGCTCTTACAGAACTTGTCAGTCTTTCCATTTGAGTGATGAGGAAACTGAGGCGTGGTGAGGTGAAGTGACTGGTCCTTTGCCAGTAAGTGGCAGAGTCAGACCTCCAGTCTAGGTCTTCTGACCCTGAGTTTGGGGTTCTCTCCACTGTCCCCCATGACCTCTCATACCCCAAAAGCCTACAATCTCTCTGATGATTACACATACATGATCCTTGATGGATCATGCACCTTGCCCAGGCCTTGGGTCACATGTTATTGCTGACAGAGAGGAGAGGAGGATGTGTGCAGAGCATGCCAGGCCCCTGCCCTAGAGAGAGCTGAGAGAAAAAGGTGAGCAGGAAGGCTGGCCCTGTGACGGGCAGGAGGCAGGACCTTGAGGTTGTCAGGAGGAAGCTGTTTTAGCCAGAAAGCAGGATCAAATTCGGGACAGCGAGGAGGGGCACAGCTACCCTCTCCTGGAGCAAAATTCAGTGCCTACATCCAGGGTGAAAATAGACCTCTGCCCCCCAAAGTTTCTCTACCCTCTACCCTGGGTGGGTTTTCTTCATAGCAGGGGTCATTTATATCATTTATTCATTTATTTGTTCGCTGTCTGATTTCCCACACCAGAATGATCCTCCAGGAGAACCAAGACTGTATAGATCACAGCTGTATCGCCAGCACCTTGAACAGGGTCTGACACATAAAAGCTCTTCATTACCTGTTTGTGAGTGAATGAATGAGTGAATGAATGAGTGAGTGAATGAATGCACAAATGATGCCTTCACCCTATGATCGCTCCAACTCCCACTGTCGTCAGCAAGCCTCTAGCAAAGTACGGTAGTTGCCAAACTTTGTTGCATTGGAATCACCTGGGAATCTTTAAAAACAGCTAACACGTGACTCCCACCCTAGAGGTTTGGATTCAGTTGCTATGGGATATGACCCGGATATGGACACTTTTTAGTTCCCCGAGTGAGTCCAGTGGTGCAGTTTGGGAACTAAAAGTCTGAGACACAGGCTGTCCGGCCTGGGGGGAGGGGAGAGAAGCGGAGGGGAGGAGAGGGTGGGCATTGGTGGGAGAGTGGTTTATGCTCTCTTGGTTGTGCAGTCACCTGACTTGATGGAGAGTCAAGAAAAGAGGAGTTTTTCCTCCTTGCCCTCACCCAGTTCAAGTTAAAAAGATTGGTCCGACTTCCTCCTTTTCTGCCACCTCCTCCTCTTAGATGATTGAATGAGTCAGAGGAAACGCAGGTTTTCTCACCATTTTCCCTCTCGTTGGGTTTGCATGAGTAAGAAAACCCATTATTCATGTGTGCACAGGTTGACAAAAATAGAGCGTGGTCTCTCAGAACACTCAGTCTGGGGCCAGAGTCAATCAGACCTTGTCCCACCCCGGCTGCACAGCGTCCAGCCAGACACTGCGAGGGAAGCCAGTGCCAGGGGAAGGCATCCTGGCCAAAGGACAGTCACCAACACTGAGGTGTTGGCCAGTGGAAAGGGGCTCCCGTTTTCAGGATGCGTACCTGGGTCCCACATCTGTTCCTGGGTTAGCGGGGGAAGGAAAGGGAGTGTAGAATGGGAAGGGATCTTAGCAATGTGCCATCCATCCCATACCTTTCCAGAGGAAGGGATGGTCCAGGTGCCCTCATCTTCCTAGGCCCAGGCCAAGGACCAGCCCCTGGTGGGGTGGAAGGGTGCTGGGACAGACATGTCCTCCCATTGTTTCTAAGGGGGAGATTGGGAACAACTTTTCCCTCAGGGTCAAACCGTCACCTTTAAAGCCACAGAACCCCAGGCCCTGCCTGTCTCCTTAGTACCTGTTTTTCCTTTTGAAACCTAGGCTTACAACATCAAAGTTTGAGTTTGTCCTCTGGACTGGAAAGCTGAGGCTTAACGTTCAGGGCTGATACTTTCTGACTGTGGAGTCAGGGGGTCCTCTAAAAGAGAGGTTCGAAGACAGCATTTGTGGGCAAGCCTGAGCCAGCTGCCTGGAGGGCTTTCCCGCACAAAGAGCAGCAATAATGCCCAGTGTGTGACAGGGTTGGGCTGATGTTGACAGTCCTGGTTGATGACTGATGTCTGACTTGGAGAGCACTAGACAGAGTCATGAGGATCCTACTCCTGGATCTGCCACTGACTGCAGCTGTGAGAAGAGAAGCTACTTCCCAGCTCTGAGGCTCCTTCCCCTGTTTGGGAAAGGAATGGTTATACCCGACGAGTGATTTAAAAAAAAAAATGTATGTTATTGATTTCAGAGAGGAAGGTAGAGAAAGAGAGAGACAGAAACATCAATGATGAGAGAAAATCATGGATTGGCTGCCTCCTGCATGCCCACACTGGGGATCGAGCCCGCAAACCCAGTCATGTGCCCTGACCAAGAATCTAACCGTGACTTCCTGGTTCATAGGCCTGTTGGGCCAGACCAGTGGTTTGAAAGCCACGGAACCCTTTGTTCACATGAAATCTTATGTAAGTAGTTCACACGCAGTCTACATGTAAAGCAGACAGAAGTGGAGCTATCACTCACCGGGGGCATCTCCTCCCTTTTGCAGGGTCCCCACAGAACCCCAAGGAACCCAGTTTGAGAACCATTGGACCTAATGCTTTTTTTTTTCAGTTCTAGTATTATTTATGTAACTGCTTTCTGTTTGTCCCATTGGCTAATAATGATTGGCATCAGTTACTTGACTAATATTAATACTTTGGTAACTCTCACAAAGCTCTTTTCCTGTTACAATGATGCCATAATGCTTAGCCCATCTTTCCATATTGGCGCCAAACATGTTTCTTTACTCCAAACACTGCCTCTTTACACCATCTGATGTTGAGCTAACTCCTGCATGGTGACAGCAGAAGGAAAATAGACATAGGCAGGTAGCTGTGGTACAGAGAGAACTTACTGTTCTCTTCCTTCACCTGGATCACCCAAGTGGGCACGTGTTTTCCACCCCCATCAGTTTCTAGAGGCTAGTAACTCCTGCTTGACAACATTCTACCCGCTTCTCTCTGGCTCTGGCATTCAACACCATGGGAGTAGTCTCATACTGACAATGGCAGAGTCCGTTTCATGACATAAAAAGAATTAATCAGCGTGGCTTGCCCTCTGAAAATTATGCCTGGAGACGTTCCCTGGGAGGTGGTTTCTGTTTTGGATGAGATGGTTCTTTCTCCTGAAGAGTCGAGGCAGACACCCTTAGGGGACTCACAGCACTGGGCCAGCGCTGTGAAGGAGTCCACGCCCCGCCACTCCCCAGCCCTGCCTGCTTCCCTCCATCAGTAAAGCATCCCCATCAGAGTGGAAAGGAGTGCACTGGCAGTCAGGAGTCTGAATGTCAGGCCCCGCTGATCTGATCTCATTGTGTGGCTTTGCACAAATTCCCAGCCCTCTCTGAGCGTCTGTCTTTCCATCCACAAACTGGGAGAAGAGTTCATTAGGTATTTATCCAGAGAGTCTTCCCGGGTGTAAATGGTTTGATTCTATAACATCTAGGACACATCCATGCTAAGCGACTCGGTAGCTTGCTCCTAGCCTTATGGGGAGGGGATGCTCAGGAGGCAGGACCATGGTTCCTAATAGTTCTCTCTTAGCCCCTATTTGAACACAGGACACCGAGTCCTTTAGGAGCCCTGGCCTGAGCTCGAACCCTCAGTTCCACATTTTATTTCAGACACAGTCAGCCCTCCCCCCCCCCCCCCAAAAAAAAACCCCACAAAAAACAATCACTGCTTCCCTGAATCCTATGAAAGATGTCAGAGCTTCTCTCAAAAGCCAGTGTCCTAAATGCTCCCACAAGCTGCTCAGGTGCTAATCCTCACCTCACTTCTTCCCAGCCTCTTGTCATAGGATCATTGATAGTGACTACTGTTTACTGAGCACCTGCTTTGTGCCAGGTCCTGTTCTAAGGGTTTTGATGATTTTGATCCTCCCAAAATCCTAAAACACATACTACTACTCTCTCCAGTTTACAGATGACATCCAGCTACAAGGGGGTGAAGCCAAGATATGACCTTTGGCTCTGGCTCCGGAGCTCACACACCTAATCCCAGAGCCAGGCTGAGGCTCCTTCATGCTGCTGGTCCTAACTAGGAGCTGGAGCTGCTGGTTACTGAGTGCCTGCAGCACCAGAGGCATCGTACTAGACACTTATTGTCGTCATTTCACTTAAACCTCACCCCTGGAAGACGAAAGGTCTTGTTTCCATTTCACAGGGCTGGGAACTGAGACTCAGAAACATTAAAGGACTTCCCCACAGGAAACTGCATAACTGGGCAGACTTCAGACTCAGAAGTGTTCCATGTCCCATCTTGTGACCTTCTTTGTCGGGCAGCTTTTCACAACAAATACCTGGAGATGCTCCCCACCCCACTACTTTTGGGAAAAATAAAGAGGGACCACTAACCCCGCCCCCTCCCTAGAGCTCTTGAAAAGATAGGTCAGGCTATCCCTGGTGAGGGCAGGGAGGGGACTTGACAAATCTGACTTTCTCATTGACCTTCACTAGGATAGTGCCAGGACTCAGAGAAGGAATGAGCACCTCAGCTACTCTTCTCCAGTTCTGGTTGATTCTGCCATGGGGCCTGCTCTCTGGGGCCCTGAAGTCCTTAGGGGCAATATGAGACTCAAAAAGGAAGAGGGGAAACTGAGATAGAACCCCTGGACTTAGCCACACCCTGAAACTTCACAGAAGCTGCTAAGGTCTCCAGGTGAAGCTGGGAAGGCAAATAGAGCAGGCCCAGGGTGCGGAGGCCCATTCCGGTCCCACACCTTTGACGAGTGCCTACAATTAAGTGTATCCACTGTGCCAGGGTGCACAACCCACAAGGCAGACTGTGCCATTCCCATTTCGCAGATGAAGATGCTGAGTCTGAGAGAGGTTAGCTAACTCGTCCCAGACTCACAGCTAGCAAGTAGGAATCAAATTCAGGTCTGAGTCCAAAGCCAGTGTTCTTTATGGTACACCACAGTGCTCCTGTGTGTTAGGGACAGTGAGAGTGGACACACACAGTCTGTGGCCTCCATACATAGATCTCTGAACTGCAAGGTGTAAGCAGCAGCCATGGAGTTTCCCTACTGCGCCCACCTCCCCTCACACGCAGCCCTTGGCCAGTCTGCCTCTGGCAAATGCTGTTCTTTTGGGGGAGCCCCCAGCAAGTCCGGGAGCCCAAAGAGATGCTTTATCTCAGAGACAGATTCTGGTAAACTAAGGGCCAACTGCGAATTTATTTGCAGGAGAGAGATTGGGGAGAAGGGAGTTGAGAGCAAGGAGCCAGAGAGAAGAGGACAGAAAGCTGGAAAGCACTTTCTCTCTCTCTCTCTCTCTCTCTCTCTCTCTGCCCCTGTATGTGTGTGTGTGCATGTATGTGCATGTGCGTGGGGACAGCTGGCTGGGTGACAGGCCTTGACCATACCAAAGTGCTACCTTGTTGGTTAATGAAAACTCAGGAAAAGCAAAGGTGGCCTCACCCTGACCTGGGCCAGATAATTAGGAAGATAAATGTTTCCCTCAGCCCAGTTACACAATGCAACACCAAGTGAAAGCAATAGTTGGTGCTTTGCGTCTTTGCCTCCTTTTAATCCAGAGCATAGTGAAGAGTTCTGAGGGGGGCACTTTTTCGACTTAAATTGTATTTACCAGGATTCAACAGAAAGGGCCCTTCCCTTTTTGTGTTTTAGTTCCTGTTGTCTTTTCTTACTGTTATTTACTGATTTTTAGAGAGGGGGAGAATCACTGATTGTTCCACTTATCCATGTATTTATTGGTGCTTACTGTTTGCGCCCTGACCGGATGAGCCCACAACCTTGGTGTATCAGGAGGAGGCTCTAACCCACGGAACTGCTGGCCACGCTTCAGTTCCTGTTGCCTCTCTGTATTACTGGGCTGGTGATGAAGACAACTTTGACTTCACACGAAAAAAGTGGGAAGGTGATCGGTGGGACTTAGGATGAGAATCAACGTAGGAGCCACCAGGCTCTGGCGGCTGGTAGGAGTTGGGGGCAGGGTTGGCAGGTCTCGGTTGGGGCTCGCAAACGTGAGCCCGGAAGCTCTGGCCAGAATCGCAGTGCGGCGACCACAAGAGGAGTGAACTGAACGGGCAGCGGCAGCGGCAGAGCCGGCCAGGCAGGCGCGGGTGGGGAAACTCTCGTCTCCCGCAAACCCAGAGCCTGGCGGCCCCGAACCCGGGCGCAGGTTCCGGCGGGCCCCGTCCAGCTCCCCTCGCTGAAGCGCCCCCCGGGTCGGGTGTCGCCTGGACCCGCCTTCTGGCCGCGCGGCTATTGGTCGACGCCGCCCCAGACACCTGCCCCTACCTTAGGGGGCGTGGCTACCTGGGCCCGCCCCACGTGGCTCGGGTTCCCGGGCGGCGCTGCCTCAGGCCCCGCCCCCGCCTCGGGCCCCGCCCCCTCTATCTCGGATCCCGGGCGCCTCGTGATGTCACGGCAGCTTTGATACAAAGAACCCTTCGGCCCACGCGGGTCTCCCGGCAACCGGCGCGGGTGGGGGCGGGGCTGGCATCGTCCACGGGTGCCGAACCGTGCGAACTGGCGCGGCGCGGCGGGAGCCGTCCCTGCTCTCTCCGCACGGCCCGCCTCGTCCCTTCCCGCCCCGCGCGACCCGCGTCCGCCCGCTCCTCGCTCCTCTGCGGCGCACCGACCCGCGACCAGACCTGGAATGCGCACCCCGCCGGCCCCCGGGGGCCAGGTAAGCTGCGGCCGAGGGCTCGGGCGGGCCGGGCTCCGGCGACGCGCACCTGGCCCGCCCGCGGCCGCGGGGCCAGGGAAGTTGCCGGAGCGTGGAACTTCGCCCGCAGTCCGGCGCCAGCTCCCGCCCCGAGTGGCCGCCCTCTCGGCCTTGGCCCGGAGGTCGGGTTACCTGCATCCCGGCTCGCTTGGCCGCAGCGGAAAGCCGCTGCCCACGCTGGGCCCTTTGCCTGCACCCCGGGACCAAGGTGGGCACGACGGGGTCTGGGGCGCGGAGAGAGGTGGCCGCTTCTTTCTCAGGTGCAGTTTCAGAAAGTTGTTGTAGGGGGATAGTTGCCTGGGAAAGGGGTCGTTTGTCCGGCCGCCTCCTAGGGGACCCTCTCGTCCCACCAGCACTCCCGGCGTCGCCCCCGCTCCCCCTGAGTGTTGCCGCAGCTCGGCTCTTGCCCCGCCGAGTCCCGAGGCGGGCTGTGCGCGGAGGAGCTTTTCCGCAGCTCCTGGCGGCGGCACCAAGCCTGCTCCCCGGCTCCCCTCATCTCTCCGAGCGGCTCTGCGGGGCCAGCCTCGTTCGGGGTTGGGGGACAGGGCCCTGCCCCCTCCCAGCCAAGATGCTGCGGAGGTGTGCGTGACGCCCACCCCCTCGCTCCCCTGGAGTCAGCGGGTGGGTCCCGGCAGTAGCTGCTATTGCCACAGCCCTTCCCACTCTCCCTCCCACCTTCCCTCTATTGCTTGAGCCCGGCCCCGCTTCAGCCAGGGACTTTCCCCCTTCTCCTCCCTGCGTACCCACCAGTGTCCCCTTTTCCCACTCTTCCGCAGATGGCTGGATGAGACAGTCAGACATCACTCGGCCTGGGGATGACATGTCAGTGTTCCTTGACTAACTTATTTCTAGGTCACCTTCCTGCACGCAGCCCGTGTAGCACCCCCCCCCCCCCCCCCCCGGGCTGGTTTCTGGTGATCACTGCTTCGCTAACGGCTTGGGCTCCTGGGAAGGGCGTGGGGCAGGCATACCCTGAGGCATCCCCAGGTCCTTCCCCTGGTGAAATGTGGTTGCACTGTTGTCAGGTTGTGGAAGAGGAATCTCAGAGCGGGGAGGGTGCCCAGTTTGTGCCTCTCAGACCTCTGCAGTGGGGATCTCTGTCTTCCTGTAACCATCGAACTCAGTCCTCAGCCACTGGTGTCTTGCCACCTCCCCAGCACCAGCTTTCCCAGATAGCCTGGGCACAAACCTTAAACTGCTAATTACATGCCCAGGGGCTACTATAAACACTGCCCTTAAGATGTTTGTAGTTAGTTGGGAGACTGACAACTCCTCTGAGCTGCTGGGCAAGTTGATCTGGATTCTCGTCTAAGGTGTCTGCGAGATGTGTGTAGAGGTGTGTCGAGGAGGTGTGTGTCGTCCTATAACCCTTCCCCACCCCCCATTGTGTGGCCTGGAGAAATGAGGGAAGCCAGTGAAGACCAGGGACCTTGAGCAGCTTGGGAAGACCACCTACTGGGGGGACAGCTTTGTAATTTGGGGGACCCTGGGCTTTGGTGGAGGGGGTAGGGTGGATGACTAAGGCCCTGTAGAGATAAGATTGTGCCTAGGGGAGGGACTAAATTAGCCAGGCAATGTGAGCAGGCTGGGAGGTATGACCTTTGTCCCAAGGAAGATCAGTAGTGGAGACTGCCTGGCGTCTGTTCACGGAGAAGACTTTTAGTCCAGGGAGGGAAGGAAAGGGAGAAGAAATTGGGGCACTGGAGCAGCCTGCACTGGGGAGGCGCTGGGCTACAGCTTGAGCACTTCCTGGTGGGTATTCCACAGCTCCCCCTCCCCCACCTTCCCTCTCTTCAGAGCATTTGTGCCCTTCCCTAAAGCACACTGGCCCCTTCATAGCCTCCTTGATCCTCCCACCCCTCCTGGTAAAAGCCCTACAGTAGGGCTTTCTCTTTGATGGTTCACCCAGGACCCTCACAGCTCTTCCTGTAACTACACCCCCTCCACCGGCCCACCAGAGTGGCTAGAAACTTCCTTTCCAAGGGCTGCAGTTCCTCCTCTGACGTGGCCTGTTATGCCAAGAGATATTTCACAATTGATCCTGCTTTGAGGGGCTTCACAATTTTACTTCACTTTCTGTATTTCAGGCATGGGTAGGCAGGAGGTGGAGGGGTGGGAGAGGCTCCCAATAAAGTAGCAGTGAACAATTCCTGGAAGGCACACATCTCAGGGATTTAGCGTGACCAGAGGGTGCCCACCCGCTGGCCCTGTGCTCTCTCCCCTAGGGCAGGGGGTGCTCGTTGGGTTTTGAAAAGGAAGCGTCTTTATCTAGTCTGCCTGCTGCCTGGTATTGATAGTGGGGCATACAGTAATGCCTTGGCCCTGCCAGGTGTGCAGAAGCTGGGGTTGGGCGCTGTTTTCCTCCAGGTCCACTCTGCTGGCTCCTGACTCAGTCACTGGGCATTAAATCACTGGCCTCTCCAATGAGGAGGAGCACTCAGGTCTACCTACTTCCTGGTCTCCAGGCTGGATTAAAGCCTGGCTCTGCCCCCATCAGCTGGGCACCCAGAGATAGGCATGTTGGTTTGGCAGGTCTGCCTTGTATCTTGCTGGACATTATGTGATTCTCTTTCCTGCTTGTAGTATGGCCATCTCCTCCATCAGATGGCACTTCAGGACACAGACCCTTCCTCATTCCTGTTTGCCCAGCCCCTACTCACATACTCTGCACAGGCAGTTTTTTGTTTTGTTTTTTAAGCTTCTTAGAGAGGAAGGGAGAGAGAGAGAGAGAAACATCAATGTGAGTGAAACATCAATTGACTGCCTCCTGGACACGAGCCCCGACCAGGAATCAAACTGGCAACTTTTCGTTGCACAGGTCTACGCCCAACCAGCTCAGTCACACTAGCCGGGGCAGCAATTTTTTTAATTCAAGAAACATTTGAACATCTACTTTGTGCTAGGTTCTGTGCTGGGCACTGGAGATTCTGCAGTGAACAATAGACCACAGTCCCTGCCATCATGGAGCTCACATGGTGGCAGAGGGGGCAGGCAAACAGGTAAAACCTGCAGTGAGTGGGATGGCAAAAGAGAAAGCAGGGCAGCAAGGAGTGCTGAACAAGGTATTGTGTTTTAAATGGAGCGGGCAGGGAAGTCCTCACTTAGAAGGTGGCATCTTGACCAAAGAGCTACAGGCCGAGGGAACAGCAACTGCAAAGGCCCTAAGGTGGGGCCATGGCTGATGAGATGTGTCTACGGAACTGCAGGGAAGCGGCTGTATTGCAGAGTAAGGCAGGTAGCGTAGAATTCAGGGCCTCGGGGGCTGATGTGGCCAAGCCACAGCCCAGAATCCCAGGAGGGAGAGCAGGAGATAGTACAGCAGTCCATCAGCCCAAAATGCATTTCCTGGCTCTGCCACCTCAGACATTGCTGTTGAGAGGTTTGGGCATTAGACCTTTCCTGGGGGAGGAGTCTGTGTGGTCATGGCTGCCGTGGACTTTCCTGCCCTCAGCCGGGTCAGTCCAGATAAGCCTGTCCACATGAGTGTGGAAACAGCTCTTGTCAGACTGTTCTTTCCACCACACAAACCGATACCAGCAAAACCCACCCAGGTGATGTGCACTAATCGGGCAGAGCTCCGTGGGGCCATCTCCCCGTTCCCTCGTCAGTGCTGTCAGGGGTGTGGCAAGTTCAGCATTTGAGACCTGCAGCTTCGTGGCAGCCTGTGCTTGTCTGGTTCTGGCCGCCTCCCCTAGGACTCTGTTTCTTCCTCTTCTTAGTGTCACATGGAGGTCTGAGGTGGCATCGTGGTGGTCCAGAGCTGTGGGGTCCAGGTGACCTCTGACCCCAACTCCCATTACCAGGCTGGTACTATTTTTTACAGAGAGAAAGAGAGAGGGATAGAGAGTTAGAAACATAGATGAGAGAGAGACATTGATCAGCTGCCTCCTGCACACACTCCCCACTGGGGATATGCCCACAACCAAGGTACGAGCCCCTGACCGGAATCGAACCTGGGACCTTTCAGTCTCAGTCTATCCACTGAGCCAAACTGGTTTTGGCTCTAACCCCACTTCTTGACTTCCTTCAAGAAATGGGAAGTTTTTTGACTGTGGGCCCTATTTTCAATCGATTCAACCTGTTTCATCTTCTGAGAAAAGTGGGTTATTTCCATATAGTGTAGACATGATTCAAATGAAAACAGAAGCTGGGTAGCTGATACCTGTGGCTCTGCTCATGGGAGTTTTCTTTTTTAAGGGATTAGAAAGAGGAAGACTTAAACAGAACTCGAGTGTAGGAGAGTGGGTGGGAGCCCTCTTATTCTTGAGTCATTTTGTCACCCCACTCTCTTCTGCACTTTGCAAGCCTGTTGCCATAAAAAAGGAAGCCACCGCATTTCAGGTGGCCTGTGCTGTCTGCAGTGGGTGTGGGTTCTGCTCTTCACTGGACTTCCATCTCCCTCTTAGAATGGAGAGAGAGTAGGAGCGAGTTTATCCTTCCTGATCACTGGTTTTCCTGGGAGGAATGCCCACTTCAAAATACAGGCGCCTTCACCTCATGCTCAGTGCCTGTTCAAGTAGAAAAAAAATATAGTCGGAAAAGACATGGATCTAGAGTCAGAAAATACTGCTTGCTAATTGTGGATCTTTGGGTAAGCTACCTCACCTTTCTGAGCCTCACACTTTCCCATCTGTAGAATGGGATTGATAATGGTATCTACCTTAGGGTGATGGTGAAGATAAAATGAGCGCCCCAGTGAACAGAGCATTGGCCTACTGACTGAAGGGTTCCTGGTTCGATTCTGGTCAAGGGCACATGCCTGGGTTGCAGGCTTGATCCCCTTCCTCTCTGGAATCAATTACACACACAAACATATGTATGTATATATGTAAGATAAAATGAGCCACTGTGATTGTCCAGCGTGTGTTTGACACTTGCTCAGTTGGTGGCTGATGGGTGGTTAAGAAGCAGGAGAGTATAGTGCCCAAGAGGCTTGTCAGGTGTCTGGGTTCAAATCCCGGTTTAATTGCTGACCCATGGGCAGTTGGCACAGTTTTGTGCCCTGGTCTCCTAAGGAGTCTCTGTCCAGCCCAGGCCCCGCATGTGCACACGCGCGCCTGTGTGTTGTGTTTGCTGCGTGCAGTGTGGTATAGTGTGCAGTGTGGAATCTCAGGCTAAATTATTTAACCTCTCTGTGCCTCAGTTTCCTCATCTATGAAATGAGGATGATATTAGTACTTCCCTCTTAAGGTTGTATATGGATCAAGTGTGTAAATCTATGAAAAGCACTTAAAACAGTGCCTGGCATATGAGTGAGCTGTTCGTTTTAGTTTCTGCAAGCTCCTACTGGTCGGATTCTTGTGACTCATAACCTTAGCACCTCACAGAATTCTTACAGGGAAGATGTCAACACTGGAACAGGAAGCGGTAGGGCAAAAACACCATCACCTGAGGGCTGCTCCAGGAGGGGTACGCTCCGCTTCCTCGGCCTCTGTTTTTAAGAAAACCAACTCAGCCTCTACAGGTGCAGACTGGGGGCCGGGGTGTGGTGACTGGTGCCCACGTGACAATCGGTGACTGAGATGCAAAGCACGGCTGAGGTGACAGCCATCTCTCTGGGGCATGGTGTGAGCTGCATCTGGTCCTTCCTCCCAGAGGCAGGCTTGGCTACGAAGGAGAAGGAGAGGGGGCTGCACCTCTGCCCACCGGCCCTTCACCTCCAGCTGGGGCCTGCCCGTCCAGCCACCTAGGCCCAGTTGGAAAGCCAGCTTGGAGCAGTGCTGCCCGCCTGCCAGCCCACAGCATCTGCCTTATGAAAGCACTGCAACTCTGGCTGCCTGCGGGCCCAGGAGACGTGGAGGGGAGCCAGACAGAAAGGTGTGGGCTGTGCAGCCACCCCGCCACATTGGGTCAGTGCCCCTGGTAGTTTTCCAGGGAGCAAACCTACCTGTCCAACTAGCTTGGCCGCTCAGAAGTCTGCAGCTCAGCCAGCGCCTCCTCGGTAGAGGGTGGTAGCAGGACAACCTCTGCCTCTTTGGATTGATGGTCTCCTGGCAAAATAAAGGGCTGTTGACAACACCTTGTTGTTCGATTATCTGCAAGATCGCATCAGTTATTAGCAAAGAAAGGTCTTGTCACAGCACAGCTGTGTGTGTGTGTGTGTGTGTGTGTGTGTGTGTACACACACATGCATACATGGAGTTGTCATCTACTCTTAAGTGTACACACTCCGTCAAGGAACTGGGATTGAATCCCCATCCCCCACTTATGCTCACTCACACTGTATTTTATAGATTCTAAGACACTTTTTTTTTTTGTCGCATTTCAACATCTCAAATTGGAATGTGTTGTGCATTCGCTGGTGGTTATAGTGTAATTGACAGTGCCTGTTCTTTCTTGATGTACTTGAAATAACAGTGCATCTTAAAATCAAAGCATCTTGAATTTAATGAAACACAAAAACTAGGTAACCTCTAAGAACTTACATAATTTGCCCAATTTCTTCAAGGAAGAGAGTAGAACCACCTTGTAATGGTGGTAGGATTTATGAAAGGATGCTGTAATGTGGTTCAAGGAAATGAGCTTGAACTGAGCAGACTGGGGTTCAGATTTCAACTGTGTGACTTTGGGAACGCAGAGCAACCTCTTAGAGCCTCAGGTTCCTCCTTGCACTGAATATGGGTCATGGCTCCATAGTCATCATGATTATGTACAAGGCACCTTTCCCTATTTCTCTCTTTTTGGGTATCATCTAAGGTCACGTTGGGCCATTCTACCAGGTTAAAGGGGAAATGAAGGCAGGGAGTGGGCTGCTGGCCTCCCCACAGTAGCAGAGAGAAACTGTGGTGTTATGTACCAGGGCTTGCTGACTCAGTTTACAATCCTCAAACCTCATCTTTTCCTTCCTCCCATCCTCCCATTTTGCCTGAGTTTTCATTTTCACATGTGTTTCCCTTTAGCAATTTTCTTTCAAATCTCTCTCCTCTTCCTTTCTGTAAAATCTTCCCATATGTAGCCTCTTTGAAGCTCCTTGTGGTGGGGATGGGGAGGGGGCAATGCCCATGGCCAGGGTGGCACAGACCCCAGGAGCCTCAGCTGGCAGTAGTTGGCGATCTGGTGTGCTGTGGTCTCTGCGGCCTTTAGCTCAGGTTCTGGTGCCACCAGTCTTGCTCATTCCCGTTCCCATGGCCTGCAGGGCTCAACCTGAGAGAGCGCTTCAGTGCTGCGTGTTGGACACTGCCACTGCCAAGTGTTGAGTATTCCCTGTACCCTCCTTGCGTTAAAATCAGACCTTGTTCAGATCCCAGCCCTGCATTAGCTCTGTGACTTGATGCAAGTTACTCAACTTCTCTGAACCTCAATGTTTTCATCTGCATGGTGACTGATGCACAAAGACATTGGGCACGTGATAACTGCTTAATAGGTCTTCCTCAAACGTTTAAGACCTCCTGTGTTTCTTTAGCGAGGCACCAAGGGCTTGGGGAATGCCAGCCGCCAGGGTGGCTCCAGATAGATAGAGGAGTTCTGAGCAGGGACACAGGGATCTGTGTGAGCACGGTGTGTGGGGCGGTAGGGCTGGGCTGCAGGGGGAAGGATTGGGGTGAGCTGTCAATACCTGGGACCTGTGAAGGTGAGATTGATGAGGTGGCTGCTCACTAAGGAAGGAGCAGGACTGGGGAGTAGTGGACTGCGTTTGAGTCCTGGGAGAGAGCCAAGTGGGGGTCTCCAGCTGAAAGATGCTGGCTGAAGGGAGACCTTCAGAGCAGGCTGTGGTCTTAAACCTTGTTTTCGTCGGAGGTCTCCTCTCTGCCTCTCTCCCTCTTGAGATCTGATGTCAGCCAGCAGCCCACCTTCCTCAGGTGAGTGCACAGTGTCAGGGGCCCCCAGCCCCCGCTTTGATGAGGTGGAGTTTGGTCTCTGGCACGAGGATGCACCTCAGTTGTTCTCGGGTACCAGGGTGTAGAATGAATGAAACAGTGGGACAGCTTTGTTTACAAAGAGCCCTATAAGCTGGTGTGGTGGCTCCTCTGGGCCCCCAGGAGGCAAGGGTACTGCGCAGCTCCAGGCTGGGGACAGAGAACCCTGGGTTAGCTGGCCAGGGCTGGGTGGGAGGTTCCCCTAGTTAGGTAATTCTTCTCTCCATAAATGGTACCTAAGGGGTGTGCCACCCCTCCCAGTCCCAGGAAGAGTCATGGGTTGGGAAAGGACCTGCTGGGGAGAGTGTGCCCAGAGGTGGCTGTGGGGCTCAAGGAGCTGGGCTCTGGGCTGTAGGGGTGGGGGTGGGGTGTGTGGAGTGTTTATCTGGGGCTTGTTTAGGGTCAGGTGTTTGTGGCAAAGGGAGGAATTGTTTCAGGAACAGCCTGTGCCAAGGCATGGGGTGGCGGTAAAGTCAGACACAAGCTTAATGTATGAGGGAGGGGAAGGGGCAGTATCATATCCTGCGACCAAGACTGACTGGACAGGGCAGTGTGTGCTGGCTGAGCAGGCAGGGCCTGGTTCTATGGCTCTTTGAAGAGGTTGATGGATTTTTAGTAGCTTCAGACTCCCCAGGGGGCCTCCTACCTTCTGAGCCCCATCTGTGGCATGTGGTCAGACCTGTGCTCATTCACCTGTCCCCACTGGGAGAGCCTGGTTCAGCCTGTCCTGGCCTGTGGCCAGTGGCCCCTGAAACACACAGCCCGGTGGCTGGACCTTGCCAGAGCTGAAGGACAAAAAGAGACACGTGCACTGAGCCTGCGGGAACACTGCTGGGGCTGGGTAGGTAAACAGGTCTACATGAGGTGGACAGAAGGAGAGTCGGCCTGCCTCCCATTGGCCCTCCTGATCCCCGTCTGTCTGCTCCAGAAGTGGGGGGTCATGTGGAGCCTAGCCACTAGCTGCAGGTGAGCATGGCCACCCTGCTTTTGGTCTTCCAGGGCCTGATGGTGTCTGTGGCAGTGAAGGGGTGGGGGGGTGCCCTGGCTGTAGGCTGTTGGGCAGGGGCAGCTCTGTTCAGCAGTGCTCTCTCTGGGAAGTTCCCAGCACCTCCTTTGAGGGTGCCGCTGAAGGAATGCTGCTTGGTCCACAGGGAAGGCTGAGAGCAGGTGAGCTGGCCCCAGCCACTGCTTTCCCGGCCAGGCCTCCACTTGAAGCTCCTCTTACCGTGATGAACAACCAAGGAGCCCCCAAAGCAAGCCCCACAGGCTCTTGACTGTGGGAGTAATTAAGCCCTCACTTCAAAAGCCACCTCTTTAAAAGCTATAATTTGTAACCACAGTAGCTGCCAGGAGATGTTCAGAGAGCCAGGGAGCCCTTGATGTGTGCTCCTTGAGCCTGTTACCTGGCTTTCCACTGGGGTTGCCCCACACCTGCCTGGGTGGGAACTGGAGCTCACAGGCAAGTACTTGAGAATTGAGATGGGGTGATTGAATTTAGGGGTTCATGACTCAGGTTCACACCTTTTTGTATGACGACAAAGGGACCAAGTACATAGCTTCAGGGGAACGTAGGTTAAGCTCTGTTAAGCTCTGCACCGTGCCCTCCTGTCGGGAGGAGATGGTATTATTGCTGGGACTTAGGGGGAGAAAACCAGGACCCCCTCGCTCCTCCCTCCCCCCCTCTCCCCTCCCCCCCCAGTAAAGCACATAGCGGATGCTGGCCACGTGGCCGGTGCTCCGAGGGCTGCCTTCTTTCCTTTCTCTCAGGTGTGGCTCCACCAGCCACCGATGTAGACAGAAGGTCTGCGTGTGGGTTTGGGTAGGGGATACAGGGAGCTGGGCTAGCAGAAAACACCTCCCTGACCTGCAGCGTCTGTTGGCTGACATGCCTGGAATTCTTGGGGCTGGCTGCTGGGTTTGGTTTCCAGATGTGGAAGCAATTTAAGTTCTGTTTTCATAATCCCCAACAGTTTGTCTCCAAAGTCCACATTCTCATTTGAAAATCAAGGCTGTTGGCTCTGTTTGGGGGAAGGGAGCAGACAGCTTCAGGAGGCCTCTTTGAGTCCTTTTTATTCAGAGGTAGGTTCACTGGGGCACTCTGATTTGGGACCTAGGGTTTTGTTGGGACAGTCACCTCCATCAAGAGGTTGGTCTCTATAGGAGCAGAAGTTGACCCTGGGGCCACCTCCCCTGTGGATTTTCCTTGGAGATGAGTCACTTAGCTACAGTATCTGCCTGGCCCCTCACTCACCATCACTAACTCTGGAAGGACAGCCTGGGGGTGAGGAGTAGAGAAGGGACTTGGATTCTGGCCAGTCAGAGGGAGGCTAGCGTCACAGCCAAGCAAGGTGCCCACATGTCCCAGGAATGGTAAGGGCACTCCTTCCCCAAGTGACCACAACAGAGGGAAGACATCTGCTCTGGATTTCATGTAGCCAAAAATACTGCCTGGCATGGAGAAACTGGTAATATCTCCTTCAATTACTGAGTGCTGCCGGCCGCAGAGGTGGCCCAACCCAGGACCAGAGGCTCTGTGGTGCCAGCCTGTGGTTCCGGGACTGACTGCTGGTCGCCTGTCTTGTAAACCAATCCCTGTTTAGGTAAAATAACTTCGACATTTGTATTATAACTACACTAAATACAGTTCAAGGCAAACAAAAATCACCTTTGCAGTTTTAAATGTCTCTGGCTGAGCTGCCCACGTACTTCTTTAAGGGAAAACCACCTGTATTACTGAAAGAACACAAAAACGGGAATAATTTCCCGAGGTTCATATATAAACAGTGTTTACAAACATCATCCTGAAAATCACAGAATCAGCAAGCTTCAGATTCAGCAAAATGTAGTCTCTGTAGAAGCGGCAGCATCTCCAAGTGATCATGAAAGAGAAGTCAGTGTTTCTTTTGAGGAGAGACCAAAACAAACAGAAACCCCACGTCTCTTGATGAGTTCCTGGAGGTCCAGTAGTTTTCCTGGAGGTTGGATTGAACTGACCGAAGGAATTAGGTTATTGTCAGGGTGGGAAAGGGGTGAAAGCTGAGGGGTTTCATGCAGGCTTCTTGGGAGAGAAGAGAAATGTATTTGTTCTCCAGGCCAACACAGCAAAGTGCCACAGAAAGGCTGGGTGGCTCAAACTACTAAAATTAATTTTTCCCCACAATATTGGAGTCTGCCATCTGAGAGCAAGGTGTTTGCAGGGTGGGTTTCTTCTGAGGCCTCTATTTCCTTAGCTTGCAAATGGCCAGGGTCCTCTCCCTATGTCTTCACATGATCTTCTGTGTGTGTGTGTGTGTGTAATATCCATGCCCTAGTCTTGCTGCTCATATTGGATTAGGGCCCACCTAATGACTTCATTTTAGTTTAATTGTTTCTTTAAAGATGTGATCTCCAGTCATATGAATTTGTGGGGAGCAGCAGAAAGCTCTGGAACTGTCCTCCAAGGGGAGGAGAGGGAGGGCGGGTAAGCAGAGCATGGTATCTCAGAAAACAAGGCAGAGGCTCACCTTCGATGGAGAGCCCATTGGGGATGGCTCTCAGCTAAATGCTGTATTTAGAAAAGTTTCTCATGTTATAACTTGTGGTTCACTTTCTAGAGATGATCATTCTCTCTCTTTCTCTTTTTAAACATTTTTATTGATTTTAGAGAAGAAGGGAGAAAAAGATAGAAACATCAATGATGAGAATCATTGATTGGCTGCCTCCTGCACATCTTCCGCTGGGGATCTAGCCTGCAAAGCAGGCTTGTGCCCTGACCAGGAATCAAACCATGACTTCCTGGTTCATGGGTTGATGCTCAACCACTGACCCATGCCAGCCAGCAAGATGATCTTTCCTACAGCTTGAACCACATGTCCCCCTCATCCACATGAACTTGAACTGATCCTTTGGAGCCAAAACTGCTCATCATTCAGTTCTTCCTGCGGCTTAGTTACCCTTGGAGGTGGTGTCGGCCCTCCAGCCTCCCTATTGCTCCCTCTAGGATAGTGATAAAGAAGGCTTCACTTCTTCACGTTTCTTTTTAACTTTTCCTTAACCAGTTCATCGAGTTTGGGACAACTGTCTTTCCTGTTTTATGTACCTAAGGTTTACTTCTAACATACTGAAAAAAGTGAGACCTGTAAGAATGGATTAAGGGAAGCCATTGGGGGTGAGGCCCAGCCACCCACTGTATAATGTAACTCACAAAGTTTTGCCCAAAGCAGTGCTCTACAGCACTTCACAGCACCCCTCACCAGACCCGAGGGACCAGAGCCCACCGTGCAGCCCCTCCAATAGCCGTGACTCCATCAGCCATGCAAGCCAGCCTTGTAACCAAGACAGACCACCATGGAGCTGGTGGGGAAGGAAACCACACCTTCATTAAAGATTTGCATGTCCCTAGTGTTGGCCAATGCTGTGACCATGTTCGCTTTATCTCTGTGTATAACTGTTTTTCCTGAGCCATTTGAAAGGAAATTAGGCAAGACATTATCAAAACTAAGGACAGTTCTCTTTTGTTAAGTATATAGCGTTGACACATGTAACAAAATCAAGCATAATTCCTTAAAATCACCTAATCCATTGGTCGACAAACCACGGCTTGCAAGCCACATGCGGCTCTTTGGCCCCTTGAGTGTGGCTCTTCCACAAAATATCATGTACGGGTGCGCACGTACAGTGCAGTTAAAACTTCACTTCGTGGCCCATGGGCAGAAGTTGGTTTTCGGCCTGGGCGAGTCTATTTTGAAGAAGTGGCATTAGAACACAAGAGATGCATGTGGCTCGTGAGCTGCGGTTTGCCGACCACTGACCTAATCCATCTTTTAGCTTCTCTCTGTGTCCCCAAAAGGTCTTTTGTAGCCAGATGGTTGTTTACTTGTTTGTTTGACCTGGGATCTAACCAAGGATGACATGCAGTTTTTATGTCTTTTGATGAATCTAGACCAGTGGTTTTCCTGGTCCTGGGACCAGCAACACCTAAGAACTTGTTAGAAATGCTCTTTAAAAAAAAAAAAAGTATTTTACCCTAACCAGCTTGGCTCAGTGGACAGAGCGTCGGCCTATGGACTGAAAGGTCCCAGATTCGATTCCAATCAAGGGCATGTACCTTGGTTGCGGGCACATCCCCAGTAGGAGGTGTGCAGGAGGCAGCTGATGTTTCTAACTCTCTATCCTTCTCCCTTCCTCTCTGTAAAAAAATCAATAAAATATATTTTTTTCAAAAAGCATTTCAACCTATAGAAGTGCACATTTTCAGACCTCACCCCAGAAACTGATTCAGACACTGATTCAACCTGAATTTTAACAATTCCTCCCATCCCCATGGGATTCTGATGTGTGTATCCAGTTTGAGAACCACCGGCCTGGAAACATCCCCGTCCCTCTTCTTTATACGTCCTCTTTTTGGAAAGACCAGGCCAGTTGTTTTGTAGAGGGTCACACAGACTTTGACTATTTTCCCTGTGATGTGCGATTTGTTCTTTTGTCTCCTGTTTACCCGTTGAGTAGAAGTCAGATCCGATGGCTTGATGAGAATGGAGTTATGTTGTTAAAATTGCATGATAGCGTTGTTGTATCCCTCACATTGTATCATGTCGGTAGGCTAATGTCTGGTTCTTCTCGATTAGTGGTGTACAGTTTCATAACTGCATTGGCAATGGCCTGTTTTCTCCATGGTAGAGGGGTGGGGCACAGTGGTTACTTGTGGGAAGAGCCAACAAATCTAGTTTTTTGGCAGTGATCTGGGGCGTGATTCTTTGGTACTGTGTAAGTACCCAACTCCTCATCAGCCACTGACCAATGGTTTTAATCTACATTTGGTGGATGTAGTGTTTTTTATTTGTATCAGGTCAAGTTTGTGTTGTTCAAATCTCTGTCTTCCTCATTCTCTTGTTTGCTTGCTCTATCAATTTCTGAGAGAGATGTATGAAAACCTCCAACTTTTAGTTCTAATTTTGCTTTATATATTTTGAAATGATGTTTTTAGATGCCTAAATGTTTACAAGTATTACATCTTATTAAATTAATCTTTGTCATTTCTTAATGTTCCTCTGTGTCTTACCTTAAAGTGTACTTCATCTGACATTAATATAGCCCCTCCAACTTTTGAAAAGTTGATGTTTATGTGGTGTGTCTTTTTTAATTTTTTTACTTTCCACTTCCCTGTGTCCTTATGCTTAAATTATGTCTATTGTAAATGGTTTGTAGTCACTTTTATCATCTAATCTGACAATATGTGTCTTAATAGGATGGTTTACTTCATTTTCATTTTTTTTCCCATTAGATTTTTAGTAAGATGTTTTTACTTTTTAACTGCTAACTATTGATGTCCTCACACATAATTGGAATGGGAATGGCATGGGCGGGAGGATAGGGGGCTCGAGTGTCTCCTGGTAGGCAGATGGCCCCACTGTGAGGTGAGGAGCGTTTCCAGTGGATCCGGGCTCTGGGCCTTAGCCTAATGGGCTTAAAAACTAGATCTTATTGGCTCTTCCACACCTCTGGGACTCATGCTGCTCATGCCCACAGATTGTCCTCAGATGGAAGCACAGAGCCAGAATGCCAGCTGCTTCCTTTACAGTGAGAACTGGCTCTGGTGCCAGCTCGGGCAGCCCTCTCTCCTAGTTGTCAGTGGGCTTCTGGGAAGTTTGCCCTGATTAGAAGGGTGGTGGGTGAACTTGGACACAAGGGAGCTGGGTGAACATTGAGTGTTCTCATTCTCGGGTGTCAGCTGCGCTGAGCCTCACAGCCTTTAGGGCAGGCTGGTCGTGCGGATCTGGGCCTGCTTTGGACCCTCCCTCCCAGCCCCTTACTGGGGACACATTTGACCCCTAAATACTTCCAGTCCCTCTGCTCTGCCGCCCTTCAGGAAACTCACCCACCTCTGCTGCTGGGGGCCATCTGACATCCTTGGTTTCTGAGTCTTCTGGAAGCTGCATCGTGCCCCCCTCCCCCTGAACTCTTGTGACACCGCTGTAGCAGCAGCGGGCGTGTTAGAGGGAGGATGTGAGATCGGGAGAGCGACAGCTCAAGAGTTGCCATTGAAACATTGAGCAAAAGGCAGTGTGGCGTCCACACCCTTCCGCTGTGGTGTGTGCAGCAGCGGGCACGTTATCTCCCGCCTGGCTGTGCGCCAGTGGCCTGGGGCTTCTTGAGAAACAGCAACAAGGCTTCTCCTCCTCTTCTGCTCAGTCCCAGCCCGAGGCTCCCCCACCAGTGGGGCCCATTCAGGACCGAACCCCGTCAGCCCGAGAGGCGCAGCCTCCCTCCTGTGAAGACGGGTGATGCGAGAATCACACCCTCTTAGTCTTTCCCCTTTTGCCGAGTGAGCTTCGAGGAAACACTGCCGGCCCTCGCTGTCCCCTCCTGAGAGCTGCAGTCCCTTGTGTTGAAAGGAGAGCAGCAGCTGCTGCTCCTGGAGGCTGCGGGAGCGGGAGCGCAAGCCCAATGCAGGGTGGTTGTAATGATCTCCCTGTTGTGAGGGTTCAAGTGGATTTGGGGGCCCCTGGCTGGAGGAGAGAGCTGAAAGTGGCCTTTGCTGCCACCGTGGGCCTCCCCCCTCCCCCGCCCCATGGGAGGTTGGCTAGAGGGCTGGTTCCTGGCCACTCTGATCTGGCCCTGGGGTGGGAACCTGTCTTCCTGACCTCAGCCCCACCCGAGCGGGAATCTTGGGCTGCAGAGCTTGGCTCTCAGCGTGAGATCAGTGCCCATGGCTGGCCGAATGGGTGACCAGCTCTAAGGGTTTGTGACCTGGCGCTCCCATGTTTGCCCTGGACCTTGTATCTGAGCCAGGGTGACTTTTGTTCAGAACACAGGCCCAAGGCCCAGTCTGCCTCTGTGGATGCTTAAAACCCCTTTATTCCCACCCTCATCCCTCCACTGGCATCTGGGCGACCTTCTGCTGTCTCACGACCTCTTATCAGCCACGGATGAGCACCACCCACCCACCTGCAGAGCATGGCGTGGCTTCCGGGCAGGGGTTGGCAACCACAGACAGGAGTCAGGTACAGCCGGGCTTGCTTACTAATCTCTGCTGCCACCATCTTTGTATGACGAGTGGCCAGTACAGTGGTGTGTAGAGCATCCCCACCAGGTAACTTCATCTCCACCCTGGGGACCTGGGGACCTTGGCATCCACAAGTTTGTTCCTTACACTGGCTCTCTGCTGCCCACGGAAAAGACCCAGCAAGACCCTGACCAGCCTGTCACTTCCTGGGCTGTTTCCTGGCTGGGAGTGTGATGAGTTTCATCCCCAGCCCGGACCCCAAGCCTGCTCAGCTCACCCCGGCCGCAGGCTGGCTTCTCCCCACACGAGGCGTGGTTTGTGTGTGTCACTCCCATGCCTTCCCTGCAGTGCGGTTCCACATGTGCCCACGGTGCCCGGCTGCGAGGGAAGCCGGGATGCGCCTGCCCAGGCTATTTTTATCCAGCCCTGTCCCCACGGCGCTGTTCTCTGGCTCTGAGTTCCTGCCTGGAAGCCAGGGCTGGGGGTGGATGAGCCAGAGCCTCGGAGCCTCCCTACTCCCTTGCCCAAACAGCACCTCATCCAAGCAGTCATTGCGTGCAGAGACACCTTCCAGAAGAGTGGGCAGAAGAAATCCCTGCTGGGAGGAGGGTGGGGAAAGGCACCTGGCACATTTGGAGGGCAGGCTTTGCATCTTGTGGAAGTCTGGCTTCGAGAAGCTGAACCCAGCCTACCTTCTCCCAGTATGCAGGTCAGAAGGACGGTCCCAGGGCCGGATATTGGCCAGGAGGCCAGGAGGCACCCCTGGGTGTCTTCTCTCAATACAGGGAAGGCGATAATAGCACTTTCTGTGTGTGCTTAGGACATGTACCAGCTCATATAGCCCTAATCATAGTCACTCCATTCCGGAGACGGGGAGCCCGAGACGGGGCTCCTGAGACCGCAGAGCTCGGACGTGGCGGAGCCTGGATTTGATCCCCGCCGGCCCACCTCCTGAGTTTGCTCCTCACACCACTCCCCCTCCCTTCTTTGCTGCGTTTCCAGCCTCGGTGAGGTGGGGGCCTTGTCCTAGGTTCTCTGTGGCAGTCCTGTCAGGCAGGTTCCTCCATCCCAGGCTCAGAAATGAACAGCTCATCCTGGGTTGCAGCTCACCAGTGACAGGCGAGGATGGCGCCGGGCCTCAGGGTGCTGTGTGGGGCTCTTCCCCGTCAGTCCACCATTCTGCAGCGCCGTCTCGTTCCACCAGTACCGGCTCCTTTCTGTATCTGAGCCCCTCCACCCGGGCCAGTGGCTCTTCCCTTTAGGCCCTTCCCTCCCCGAGAGAATGTGGAAATGGGATCACCTGGCGCCAGTGCCCTCCGCACATTAGCTTCCAGGAAAATTCAGAGTAATGGTGTGTGTGAGTTAGAGGTGGGATCCGCGGGGCCAGGTGGGTGAGGGAGCACCAGATGACATCATCGAGTCTGCCGAGAGCCTGGACAGTGGGGCCGTTGTTGGTTAGTCCCCCAGGGTGTTCATACCTGGCCTTTCACCAGCCATTGAATTCAGCCCGTGCCAGCTTCCTACAGAAGAAGGGGTGACTTTGGGGCCTGCTGGCTGCTGAACTGGAGAGGGGAGCCACAGGCAGGCTTTGTGCCTCCAGACTCCCACTTCCAGCTGGGACCAGTCATATTCAGCCCGAGCTGGAGACAGGGTGGGGACGTGGAGGGGACGCTGGCGGTGCAGACCTCCTCTGACAGAGCACTCTGTTTGCCAACCGTGGGCCTCAGAGTTCTCCAGAAACCCTTGGTCTAGGATAATTCCCCCGGCCCAGTCTCTTGAGGAGGGCATACCTCCCGGCCTCCTGTCTGACCAGGACCTGGCTGACTGGCCAGCCGGGACAGCATGGTTTCTGCAGTGCGTAGCCCGACAAGGCCAGACCCGCACTTAATGTTCCCACCGGCGCTGACTCCCCGGTGCTTGTGAAAGTGATCGCGTGTGGCCCCAACGGTAGCCTCTGAGGTTCAGGTGGCCGTCTTCATTCTCTAGGAGTCGGAGGCTCACAGGTCACTTGTTCAAGGTCACACAGCTTGTGAATGGCGGGCCACCAGGACTCAAACCTAGTCTGCCAGACTCCAGAGCCGTATCCACAAGGGTGTGTGTGGCTGAGGAGGATACTGCATCTGTTCTACCCCCTTTACTTCTGGGGTCCCTCAGCAGGGTGGGAGGAGGTGGTCCGGAGTGGGCTGGCCGATGTCAGCCACCCTGGGCCTTCAGGAACGGGGAGCTCTGTACCCAGCGCTGGCGTTGGGTCTGAAGGAGAATGCTAGGAATAGGGGTCACCCACAGGTGTTGCCTGGTGCTGCCTGCTAAGGACACTGTCCTTTCCCCTAACGCGCGCCCCCCTCCTCCCCAAAAAGACATACCCTTTCTGCCCCACCTGTAGCTTTAGAGAAGCCATTGGTTGGGACTTGGGTGACATACCCACTCCCCTAGTTCTGCCACCCCTCCAGAGCAGGCCTCTGATCTGGGACCTGCCCCAGACATCCTCTCCCACCCAGGGAGCACACCCCTATGGAGGCAGACCTGACACAGACCACATGGCTGGTGAGCATGAGGTGCCCTGTGGGGATGATGTCCTTTCTACCCACTCCTCCCACTCTTGTGGGAATGAGTTCCCCCCCAACTCACCCAACACACACATACACACACAACACACACAACACACAATATACACCCAATACACAAACATACCCAACACTACACACACAACAACTCACATAACACACACACACACACCACCACACCTAACACACATACATCACGAGGGGCTGCCGCAGCCCAGGTTCCCTCTGCCTGGAATTGACCTTGGGTTTGTCCGGGAACTCCTGGAATCTTGTAGCTTCAGAAGAATTTGCGTCACCACCCGCAGGCGGATTAATCTTTAGCTCTGCACATTCCCCAAAGATCTCCTTCTTCTGGAAGAATGGAGGCCGGGACCCCACGCTGGGCCCCCGCAGCCAGGCAGGCTGGCTGGAGGGGGACTTAGCTCTGGGAACCACACGTTGGCCCAGCCCTCCTGGAAACCCTGCGAGGACGTTTTTTATTGTGGATGAGTTCTTCCTTTCTCTCTAACTTTAAGAACCCTAAAAGAAAGAAACGTGCTTAGAAGGGTTTCTAGTGTGACAGGTTCTCCCAGCCAGTGCACGGTGGCTCAGGCTGGGCTGAGCGGTGGCCTCCCAGCACCTTCCTGCTGCTGCCCCTGCCCTGCCTCCCTGCCCGAGGTGAGGGCAGCGGAGCGGGCTGTCCCCAACCCAGCAGCACCCTCGCAGGCCCAGTGCTGCCCCAAGCCCTAACCCAGAGGCCCAGGAACGGGAGCTGGGTCAGGACCCAGGCCCTGGGGGAGGACTCCAGGGGACAGGGGGTGCTTTTGTCCAGGACAAATGCCAAAGCGCTGCCAATCAGGATGCAGTGAGTTACTTATAGCTGTCCTTACAGGATCTGAACGGAGGGGAAAACTACCAGAAATGGTTTTGAAGTTGAAATTTCCACTTGCCTTGGGCAAACAATTGTGGGTTGAATGAAAAGAGTGAGAGTAGGGAGCAGCTAACTTTATAGGAAAAGGCTGGCATGATGAGAGAGAGGGAGAGGAAGCGAGGGGTGGGTGAGGGGCCTGGCGTTGGCAAGCGGAGACTGGCTTTAGGTCTCTGAGGCTGGGAAGTTCCAGGCTAGCCCTGCCCCTGGAGCCTCATCTGCCCATGTGTCAGATGGAGCCCAGGAATCCTTAATCTCTGCTCTTACACCGCCCAGCACTCTCCAGGGCTGTAGTGAGAGATGGGTGGGGAGTTTGTGAGACAGACATACACAGGAGGCTTTGTCAAGATATGGACTCTGCGTCTGCTCAGTCACAGGGTAAAAATACACCTCAGGAGGTGGCGGTCTTGTTGGGAGGGAGGGACCCTTGTGGGACATCTCTCCTTTCTGTGGCCTCACCTGTGGCTGAGAGGACGCCACTCTGGTTAGGACCTTGGTGAGCAGCCTGGAGTTGGTTCGCTGCTGTGGGATGTCAGGTACCTCTTGGCCCCCACCTGCATGCGGTGAGTTGGGTGTCTCCGGGCAGAGTGCCCGGGAGAAACTCAGTCTCTGGGTCTGGGTATCCAGTGAGGTCAACAGGAGTTGTCCTGAGGCCAAGCTGGTCACCTGAGCATGGATGCTGGTCTCACTTGGCGCCTGCCTGCCTGCCTTCCGGAGCAGGACAGGTGTCAGTCCCCTCAGGCCCCCTGCTGGCACCGTGCTGTGGGGAGAGGGGTGGTGGTGACTCAGTCCAGTCCCAGCCCTGCCACTAACTCCCACGAGGCTCCAGGCAAGTCACCACCTACACAGCGTGGGCCAGGAGACCCAACTGACAGGGCTGTGCAGACCGGAAGAAACGCTCCTTTGTCAAGTGGCTGAGTGCTCTGGGGAGCCACAAAGCTGGGGTTCTTAGCAGTGCGAGCTCCCCTGCCCGGGGTCCGGGAAGGGGAAAGCTTGCAGGCCCCTTGTCCTTGCAGGAGGCCCAGCTCTCCTTGGAGGGCTGCCTCCTCCTGCTCTCTCTCCGGCATCCACGCACGGACTCAGGGAGTTTCCAGCTGGGGGCAAGAAGTGGGCACGTGAAGTTGCAGCACCAGGGCCTCATAGTTGGTAACCTGCCCCTGTGATGTGTGCTCTCCTCTGGTCTCCATGAGGTCTGGAAGCCCATGAAGTGGGTTGCATCAGTGATAAAGGGAGCCAAGCATGTGGCTGAGGCAGGTGGGGACCTCGGAGGCAGGCTGGGGACTTCTGACAGGTTACTCTCTGAGCCTTGACGTCCTCATTAGTGAAACAGAGATAAGAATCCTGAAGAGGTGTCACGAAGCCCAAATGGGATCATATATCAGGTCTCTGCGCGGACTCCGTAAATGTGAGTTCCTCCTGGGATGCAGCGCCGGGCTGGCAGGTGAGGAGCTGGCGTAGGACAGGATCTGAGAGAGCCAGGAGCCACGTGGGCTTGGATTAGTGACATCTAGGTAGAAAGGGCTATGGGAACACCGGCGGTGATTTTAATTACACAGCCCCTCGGTCTCCAGTCGGGGCCTGGCTGTCTGATGCCGACTTTATTGGCCCATCTGGTGCTCAGCCGGAGCCATGGCATCGGCAGGAGCCAGGCTCATTAAGTAGCATCTCTTAGCCAGGATGTATTGGTGGGGGTAGACTCCCCCAGGAGCCTGTGCACCACTGGTTATACACATCTGGGCGGGCACAGCCAAGCCTGTCACTGACCTCCTTCCTCAGATGTCCCTGATCCTTATCTTGTCCGAGCCTAGGAGGCTTTCCACGGCCCTTCGACTGCTAATGCTTCTTGAAGTTCTGGGGCTGCAGGCAGCACCTTTACTGGGGGGCCCTGCCAGCTCGAGCCAAGGAGCCCGCTTAAGAACCGTGGGGACAGGTTGACATCTTGGATGGTAGGCTTGGGAGGTCAGAGAAACCCTAGCTTATGAGTAACAGTACCCGGGAATACTGCATAATGGCTCACGGGAGGCAATATCCGGGCAGGTGATGAGTTGTGCCTCCCTCTGGTCTTAGGTTATGGACAGGGCTCCACCAGCCTGACACTGAAACCGCTGCCCCGTGGGTGGGGGAGGGTGCAGGGTCTCTGACCGTGTTCCTTGCAGTTAGGCTTTTTGGGCCTAGAAATCCCCTCTTCAGAGACAAAGCGGCCCCACGAAATGGTCTGCAGAGAGCTGTCCCTCAGACCAGAGTAAATTCTGCATCAAACAGACCTCTCCTCCTAGAAGATGATTTGAACAAAAGGTGCAGGCAAATCTTGTGCCAACATTGCGCCTGGCAGCATGCTAGGCGCTGAGGACCAGCCCAGAGCTCCGAATGGGGAGACCTGGTGTTCTTGCTCCTGCAAGGCCGTGGCAGGGCCAAGGAGCGTGCCTCCCAGGCTGGCCTCGCATCCTGTGGCCAGGGTTTATTCTCCGAGGTCCACCGTGACACAGAGCTCCTGGAAAATTCTCTGCCACTCCCAGCTTACAGAGAAAGCTGAGGTCCCGAGAGGTGATGGCAAGTGCCCAGAGTCTTGGAGGGTGTCATGCTGCACGCCTTGTACTGGGAGGCAGGCTCTGCCAGGTCAGGGTCCTTGTTCTCAGTGGCCATTCATGGGGGCTGTGCCCTGAGCGCCAAGTCGTTTGGCCTCCTGTGCAGCCTTTGTGACAGGGATTGTGACGAGCTGCCCGGGGCCCTTGAACCGTGGCTGGCCTGGCTGTGGCCCTCCAGGGGTGGCTGTCCCTGGGGGGTTGACCCTTCACTGGGCTCTTGTGAGGGGCAGTGTGAGAGGCCCTGAGACGAATCACCTGGCAGGCGCTCTCATGCTTGGAGCCTCGGGGTCCCTGCATGCCATTCCCCGCTGTCATTAGGTGGGGCGCCTGGGCTTCATAATTAGTAATGTGTCCTTGCCGTCTGATGACCAATGCTGAGCCCTAGGAGCCAACCTCGCTCACTCCTGTGTCTCCATCCTTTCCAGGGCAGCGAGGTGCCAGGCCCCACCTTTGCTGATGGTGAGGACCTCCCCAGAGAGCCTGGCTTCTTTCCTGAGGATGAGGAGGAGGCTATGACACTGGCCCCGCCTGAGGGTCCCCCCGAGTCAGACATGGACAGCCCCATGGAGAGCACCCAGAGCCTGGAGGGGTCAGTCGGAAGCCCTGCCGAGGAGAAGGACGGGGGTCTTGGGAGCCTGCTCCTGCCCGAGGACAAGTGAGTTAAAGCTGTTCTCTCAGGACTGAGTGATTAGGGAAATATATATATGTGCCAAGGAAAAATTATTCCAGAAAATTAGTACGTAGTTCTTTCAGGATGAGATTATTAATGATTTTAATTACCTCCCATCTACTGGGCTATATATTCTGTATTTCCTTTATCGCTCATGTGTTCTCTCTCATATCCAGAAATGTTATTTTAAAATGACATTAGGACCTAGTGACTTCCCAGTGGGGCAGTGTCATTTTTAGTTGGTTGGTGTCAGCAGAGGGGTCCCTCTCCTTCCAGCCCTCACTCTGTCCCTGGAGCGACGATACAATGTTTGTGGGGTGATGGGCAGCAGCCACCCTCAGTAGCTAAGGCTGCCTGACAATCGGGAGTTGGTATCCCATGTGTCAGGAGAAGGTAATGGTCACAGCTGACCCTGAGATTTGGAGAGGGAGGGGAGGGGTTCCCGTATCAATCGAACCATGTGAAACTGTCAATTTTTAATAACTTTCAACTTTTTTTTAAAATATATATTTTATTGATTTTTTACAGAGAGGGAGAGGGATAGAGAGTTAGAAACATCAATGAGAGAGAAACATCGATCAGCCGCCTCCTTCACGCCCCCAACTGGGGATGTGCCCAAAACCAAGATACATGCCCTTGACCGGAATCGAACCCGGGACCCCTCAGTCCACAGGCCGACGCTCTGTCCACTGAGCCAAACCGGTCTTGGCGACTTTCGACTTTTAAAAAGCAATTTCATATGGTTCAACCTAATCTATTTCCTCAGCACAGGAGTTCTCCAATTTGGGGGCTCTGGGAGTTCTCGATGGGCCTTGTGGAGTTGTTTATCCACGTGCTTCCTGTGACCAACTCAAGGACAGATGGCCACTGACCACAGACCTGTTGGCTTTTGGCTAATCATTTGTCACTTGATTGTCTCCATTGATTCACCAGTCACCAGGAGGCAGCCAGCAACAGGGGCCAAAAGTTTTAAGTAAAATTCATAGGAGAAAGAAAGGTGTATGATTAATTCAACCTGAGGTGCTGAGGGACCTGGGAGCAGGTAGATAAGTAAATAAATACGTCTGGGTGGAGGTACTGGAGACTTGATCTGTAACACCCTGTCATTAACCCTGGGAGTCTTAGCTAGAACCTGGGGTTCCTCAGAGGCACAGTTTGAGAACCACTGCCTCAGCCCCTTACACACTTGTTTCAGGTTTCCGAGTATGGAGGCTTGGGAGGTCAGAGAAACCCTAGCTTATGAGTAACAGTACCCGGGAATACTGCATAATGGCTCACGGGAGGAAATATCCGGGCAGGTGATGAGTTGTGCCTCCCTCTGGTCTTAGGTTATGGACAGGGCTCCACCAGCCTGACACTGAAACCGCTGCCCCATGGGTGGGGGAGGGTGCAGGGTCTCTGACCGTGTTCCTTGGAGTTAGGCTTTTTGGGACTAGAAATCATCTCTGTAAGTAGGGAGAAAGAAGCATCTCACCTGGCAGCCCATTGTTATTTGTTTTAAAACTTCATTTCAATATTAAAGAAATACAAGCCAATGAAATAGAACTTGGAAAAGTTGGGGAAGTGAGAATGGAGGAGAAATAATGAACTTTACTCAGAGTCCCACCACCCAAAGTCAAGCTCTGTTAGCACTTAAATGTATTCATTAACAACTTTTCCTTATTCTGTGTAGACCTTTATCATGCTCAATCTTAGTATAGCTGGAATTTTATGTCCAACTTTATTAAAATCTAATATTAATTTTTCCACATTATTGCCATTACTTTTATAAACCTTTCAACAATGATTTGATAGACCATTATTTACTAAGCTAATTTGCTATATGTATTATTTATAATTTAATGTAAAGTGTGATGTAAGAAAACAAAGAAGTGTAATGTAAAGTAACTGAATGTGCACCATTGGGTTATAAGCAATGTTTGCTGCAGGGTTGACTATCTCTCGGGCAGAAACAGTTTCTGTGGTGAGCTATTCCCCGTGGATAAGGCCCCCAGGGTATACTTCACCAGATCACTAGGTACAAACTTAATCAGGTCCCTGGCATCTGTCCTACCAGTGGACCTCCTGGTAGGACTGGTAGCTTTCTGACCCCAGCCTGTGGCCTCCTTAATGGACAGCCCTTCTCTAACCCCAGGTCCCTGGGCCACACTCCATCCATGACGACTTCAGACCTCTCCACACACTCCACCACCTCGCTCATCAGCAATGAGGAGCAGTTTGAAGACTACGGGGAGGGAGACGACGTGGACTGTGCTCCCAGCAGCCCCTGCCCCGACGACGAGACCAGAACCAACGTCTACTCAGACCTGGGGTCTTCAGTGTCTTCCAGGTGACCCCTCAGTCTGGAATGGCATTTGGGGTCCAGAAAAAGTGGCAGAACCAACCCAGCCTCATCCCCAGGGGGTTCAGCAGGCAGAGTTCTGAGCTACATGAGTTCTGCTCCTGAGGGTTGGAGGTGTTGCATTTGCTCCTAATTGAGGTTCTGGAATTCCTCTCACCTTCCATCTTGGGGAAGAAATAGAATTAACCAGCCTGGGAGTCTGCAGACTCAGGGGGTCTTTGTTTTCTAGAACCTCATTGTTGAAGGGTTTTTCCAGGTGCCATACTTACACCTTCCACACACCTGTCACTGATTACTCTAACTCTATCGCGCTCAGTTGCCTCATCTATGAAATGGGTACAATTCACTGGCTTCTATTTGAGTTTTGAAGGAGAGGAGACCTGGTGCTATCTTCCCACACTCCACCCCCCAACCACATCCACCCCTCCATACACACACACACACACGTTCCCAGGTATTGGGGAACCCATTCAATTAAGCTCAGCAGGATGGAGTGGGCACCAGACTGGATGGCCGTTAAGAAGGGGTTGTCTTTTCTTTCATGAATCAGTGCAGGGCAGACGCCCAGGAAAATGCGGCACATGTACAACAGCGAATTGCTGGATGTCTACTGCTCTCAGTGCTGCAAGAAAATCAACCTGCTGAATGACCTGGAAGCCCGACTGAAAAACCTGAAGGCCAACAGGTGAGGCAGGGCTCAGCATGGGGGCAGTGGCCAGCGGGGGCTGGGGAGGGTGGGCGCGGCAGGAGGGGAAGCAGCAGGCAGGTGAGAGCACTCTCAGAATGAGAGGCCTGCATTTTTTTGCAGCAGGAAGATCAGGGTGCTGCCTCTCAGGCCCGAGCTGATTAGGGAAATCCCTTCGCTGGCCTGGAAAAAGGCTTGGCTCACACTTCGGTGCTTGCAGCCAGGGCGGAAGGGGCAGCCCAGAGCCCTGCTATTCAGTGACCATGTCTCCCCTCTTTCTTTCTCTGTAGCCCCAACCGAAAGATCTCCAGCACGGCGTTTGGACGGTAAGCCTCCTCTCCCCCCACCCCAAGCGAGGACAGGTTGAATGCTGTCCCTGCTGCCAGGTCGGTCAGCTCCATGCCAGCAGCCCAGACCCAGGCAGTGCCCCGCACCCTGTGTGTGGCTGAATGAGCAGAGAGGAACACGGTGTGCCAGGCAGCACAGGCAGAACCACCAGAGGCCACACTTCTGAGAAAGAAGGGCCACCTCCTCCCCATCTCCATGCCTTGTCCTCTCCAGCAGAGTCAGCATCTGCAAAACCTCAGCCTCAGGCAGGCACAGCCCCCTCGCTGTCATTGCCTGTCCTGTGCTCTGAGAGGCTCTGGGCTTCCTCCTGGCAGAGGTGTGGCTTTGCTCCAGGTTAAATCCTGCGGAGCTGACTTCCTGGGACCGCCACGACCTGCTCTGGTTCTCCTACACACTGGCCTTGGGTCTGGCCCAGGAGCCAGGGTGAGACAGCCTCTTGGTGGGGACCCTGGTTGCTGCCTAACAGTGGGAAGTGGGAGCCCTGGGGAGTGGAGCTGGGATGTGCCTCAGGCAAGAGCTACATCTGCCTTTTTCCAGGATTCTAGTCTCACCCACCAACACACGGCCAGCACAGTGCGGGTGGTCTTCCTTTGCCTGGCCCCTGGGGCCTCAGAGATACAGCAGGAGCCGGCTTGGTGAGGGCACTGGGTCCTGTTTCCTAGTGACCTCTGGGGCCAGTCCTGCTGGGACCGTGGAGCCAGGCTGGGAGGGTCGGGGCTTATCCACCAGCTCTGGTCATTTGGAAGCTACTGGCTAGAACCCCTGTGTGGATGGGTTCTGATGCAGCAGGAAAGAGCTGGTATGGATTGGCCTCGTCTACGGGGCTCTGAGGGGCGTAGCAGCCGTCTGCCATCCTCTGAGCTGGATAACCTCATGAGTTCAGAGGTCAGGCAACTCTTCCCCTGGTTGGGTGAGGGCAGCTGCCTTAGATGGGGTTCTGGCGCACCCTCCTACCCCCCGGGGTACTGGGTGCCCGAATCTGGACCTCAGTCCCCAGAGGCCCTCTGCATCCAGACGCGCCTCCCTCCACTCTTGCAGGCAGCTCATGCACAGCAGCAACTTCAGCAGCAGCAATGGCAGCACTGAGGACCTGTTCCGGGACAGCATTGACTCCTGTGACAATGACATCACGGAGAAGGTGGGCCTTGCTCCCTGGGGGCAGCAGGGAGACTCTGGGATGCTCTCTGGGAGCTTGGGAGACCCTGTCCCTCCTTATCACATGAGCACATCCATCCCCATTCCCACCAAACACGACTCTGCTCTTCGTGCAGTCAGCTAGAGGGCCTGGCTTTTGGTCCCATGGTTTCTGGGTTCTCAGTCCTGGAGCCTCAGAGGTTTTATCCACCCCCACCTCTGCCCCCTATTGTAGGTGAGCTTCTTGGAGAAAAAGGTGACAGAACTGGAGAATGACAGCCTGACCAATGGGGACCTGAAGAGCAAGCTGAAGCAGGAGAACACCCAGCTGGTGCACAGGTCAGGCTGTGGCTTTGGCTCGGGGCCCTGGCTGTGTGACTAGGATCAGAGGGCTGTCCCTGTTGCCATGGCTCCAAGAGAAGCTAGGGGAGCTCTCAGCTCTGCGGGTCTGTGACCAGTCAGCCCCTTGTTCCATGGCTCTGCCCACACAGGGTGCCCAGGAGGACAGGTCTTCAGGGACAGGGAGACAGGTAGGGCCTGACCTTGACCCCCCCCCAGCTCTGCAGCCCTGGGGCATGCTGAGGCAGGAGTTGGGAACCACTGTCCTGTGTGTGTCCTGTAATGATGAGAGCCTGATCTCCCTTCCTGGGGACCAGCTCTGCACAGGGAGAGGATGCGGTGAGTCAGGGGCCCACACCTGCTGCCGGTGGGGAAAGTCCAGCATTGCTCTTCTCCCCTCCAGTGGAGGCCCGCTGAACATGGCGTTCCCCAGTGCTGACTGGAATATGTGGAGTTGGGGGTGCTGCATTTGCTCCTGATTGGGGGTCTGGAATTCCTCAGCGCACAGAGCATTTAGTTGTCTTCACAGGATAACCTGAAACTTGTTACACTGATCCTCAACCTTGTACTCCCCTTCTGGAAGGTCAGCCTCATGGAGGGACTCTTGCCAGTGACATGTGCCCCAGATTGGTGGACCGCCGAGGCCCCCAGGACTGGGATTATGACACCCCTAGTGGGATGGCCCTTTCCCAGGTCTGCCATGCTCAGGCCACCAGCCAGGAGTAAGGATGCCCAAAAGCAGAATTACTGACTAAGAGGTACTGGCAGGAAGGGAGAGAGGGAGAGGAGGAGAGGCCCGAGGGCTGTTTTGTTCACCTGTGGCGGGGCCTGCCGTCCCTCTCTGTCTGCTCAGGAATCCCACCCTCTCAGGCACAGCCTCGCTCCCCTCTGGACCCACTGCCAGGCCTGCGCCTCCATGGCATGCCTGGTTGACACACCTCTCCTTGGGTGCCATAGTGTCCCTAACTTACCTGTCAGCAAAGCTGCTGGCCCCAGGCCTGACAAACACGCCGCCGTCTCCACAGGAGGGGCGTTAGTGACTTGGGGTCCAGGGCTCCCCGTGGCTGCAGCCTGAGTGGGGTGAGAAGACACAGGCCGTGGGAGCTGGCCCTGGACTGGAGTCCGCCCCTCTCCGCAGGGTGCACGAGCTGGAGGAGATGGTGAAGGATCAGGAGACCATGGCCGAGCAGGCCCTGGAGGAGGAGGCGCGGCGACACCGCGAGGCCTACGGCAAGCTGGAGAGGGAGCGGAGCACGGAGATCGAGCTGCTCCACACCAGGTGGGCCTTTCCCCAGAGCCAGCTGCCTCCTGACACACCCCACCCCACGCTCCTGGCACGGCCTGTGGGGCAGGTAAACGGGAAACAACATGTCTGGGTAAAAAGCCCCCAAACAACATTGTTGCCTTGTTTCCTGGGCTGAGACACATGTCCAGGCTTGGAGCTCCCCCTGCTGTCATATTCTTCACTCAGCCAAGGGAACTGGAAAAGCTGGGCTATCTATCGTAAGGGCTCCTGGGGCCTCTGGTAGAGACGGTAGAACCCGAGGCAGGCAGGGAGAGGGGTACTGGCCTGGGATTTGGGGCTGGTCACCCATCAGTTCCATGAGCTGGAACGCACTATGTCACTTCTCTTGCCTCGGTTTCCTCACCTGTCATCCCTCCCTCCCTGCCTGAGGGTAGGTGAGCTGATGTACATCAGACGCTGCTAATGGGTGAGGGCTGTGCTGATGTTCCGAGTCAGGGCTGCCTTCACTGCTGACCCGGACCGGGCAGGCCTCCTGGGCCCTCACAGAGCTGACAGCTGCCCTGCACTCAGTCCCCAGTGTCCAGGCTGAGCCTTCTTGGTGTCTGCTAGGCCACCTTGGATAGAGAGTGTGTTGAGAGGTGGGCTTCCACCATGCCCCCATGGCTGGCAGCAAGTGCTTCCCTGCCTGCGGAGGTCAGGTGGGGCCAAAGGGCACTCGTGCACTTGGTGACCCTCTACACTTCATCGAGCCCTCCTAACTCCCCTATGCCCGAGACCCGCTTTGTTAGCTTTATCACCAGGGGCTCATTTAAGTTCTGTTTTTTGTTTGTTTGTTTTTATTGTGTTACATGTATACATATCTCCCCATTGCCCCACCTCCCTCCCTCATTTAAGTTTTCATTCATGCATCTGTTTCTGGAGGCTGACCCCTCATTAAGCGGCACTGTTCTCTGCTTCTGACAGCTGGCCAGGTGGGCTGGGAAAGGTGGTGGAAGAGGACAGTGAGTGGGGGCCAAAGGCCAAACCACAGAAAGCCAGCCCTCTTGGAGACTGTCTCCTAACTCATGCCCCTTGCACAACTCCAGGGGGCGCTGTTCACATAGAATACGCAGACAGTGCTTAAAGAGTCATGTGGGGTGCTTTGTTCCTCACATCCTTCACCATCTCGAGTTCCCCATGAGGTGGCCTCGTCAGAGTACATGTCTGAATTTCTTTCTGGCCTGGCCTGCGGGCCTCTCCTGGGGCAGATGTAGGAGTCAACCAATCAATGAGTTTCTCTCACATCAATGTTTTTTTCTCTCTCTCTTTACTCTTACTTTCCCTTTCACTCCTCTAGAAAAATTAGTGGAAAAAAGGGTGCATGTGAAAAGAATCTGACGTTCTTATTCACAAATGAGTGAATCAAGAAAAACAAAAATAATTTCGTGTCTTTATCATTTTTCCTTGGATGATGGGAAGCTCAAGGCTGAGTTATCATTTGAAATAGTTACTTAAACTCTCTCTCCTGCTTTCTGGTACCTTTTCTCCTCCAGGGAGCAGAGGATTGCTGCAGATTGTCCAATTGCAAGGTGGTCTCCACCTCTGACTTTTCCCTCCTCTCTCCTCAGGGTGCAGCAGTTAGAGGAGGAAAACACGGAGCTCAGGACGACAGTGACTCGGCTCAAGTCGCAAACTGAGAAACTGGACGAGGTGAGCAGCAGGTGCAGGCGCCTCTCAGGTCTAGACCTGGAGCCAAATGCACAGAGAGGCAGTGTGGCCAACCAAGGCCTTTAGTTTCTGGAATTCTAATAATACTGCTCTAGAAAAAAAAGGCAGTAAAATATGAATAATAACCTGTCTTCCTATATTTCTGGTTTTCTAAATTTTCTGCAGTGAATATTTCCTTATATAACAGAAAGGAGGAAAAGATTACTTTCTAAACGCTCGGGCTGCCACCTTCTAGCCAAGTTTTATCTGGCATCACAGAAGGATGGCATCACAGAAGGATGGCAGAGGCCTCGGTGTTTCCAGCTGTTCTAGAATCCTAGGGATCCGGATGTTTCTTTAGCGTGACTCGGAGGGCTCTGTCTGGTTGCCTGAGGTAGCTGGCAACAGTGAGCCCCTCTAGGAACCTTCCTCGCTGACCTGGTCTTCCCGGCCCCAGGAGCGGCAGCGCATGTCCGACCGGCTGGAGGACACCAGCCTGCGGCTCAAGGATGAGATGGACCTGTACAAGCGTGTGATGGACAAGCTGCGGCAGAACCGCCTCGAGTTCCAGAAGGAGCGGGAGGCCACGCAAGAGGTGGGTCCCGGACCAGAGGGCTCCAGGTTCCCTCCTTTGCCCTGCTCCCACCAACGGCCTCTCTCCCACGCAGCTCATCGAGGACTTGCGGAAGGAGCTGGAGCACCTGCAGATGTACAAGCTGGACTGCGAGCGGCCAGGCAGGGGCCGCAGCGCATCCTCCGGCCTGGGCGAGTTCAACGCCAGGGCCCGCGAGGTGGAGCTGGAGCATGAGATCAAGCGACTCAAGCAGGTGCGCCCTGGGAGCCTCAGTGCCGCGGGATCGGGTGTCCAGGGCCCCGGGTGGGTTCCCACACACTCCTGCCTGCTCCACTCAACAACTGGCTGTCAGGGCTGTTCGCCCTCATCTCTCAGCTCCGGCAAGGCACCACGGCGGAGGGAAGTTTCCAGGGTTTTCCTTGGCATCCATAAAAAGAAGTGGACACCACTCTTCTGTCCTAGGCATGTGGGGTGGAGAATGAGACACCCCCTCCCCACCCCGCCAGCCAAATAGTAGTGCCTCCCTGTGTGGGGTCTCCCAGCAGACCCATCTCATAAGGTTTCTGGGAGCACCCCTATAACAGAGACCCGTCGGGAGTCGGGGACGAGGGACCAGGAGGGGCAGTGACCAGTGAGGGAGTGATGGCTGCTGAAGCCCCCCGCTTAGCCTGGCCTGGGGTGGGAGAGAGCCACACAAATTATACCCCTGAGTTGGCTCTGTCCACCAAGGCAGTCTATGCTGGTGCTTGCCCTCCCACAGCAGTACTAAACCCAGCTCTTCTCATCCACCAGGGGGCGCCCGTGGTCCCAGGTGTGAGTACTTAGACCCCTTTGGCAAAAGCTAGAGCATGGGGCCCGTGAACTGGTCTGAGCAGGGTCAGGGCATGAGGATGCACCTAGGAGAGCTCCCAGAGCAGGACTCCTGAGCCCGGCTGCAGGAGGAGCAGAGGAGAGGGGCCACTGCCAGCCCAGACACCAAGGGCATCGCTCCTCCTCCCCGTGGGGCCAGTGTTGGAGGAGCCATGGGTGGGCAATGTCCCCACACAGGACCTCAGGGGCTCCATTCTGGCTCATGCACCCCCAGAGAGGAAGGGGTGACCTGAAACCAGGTTCCCCGAGCAGGACTGTGACTTCTGAGAACCCTTGACCTCCCAGGACCCAGCCCATCCTCCCCCTTACCCCCCAAGCCTGGCCGCGGCCACATCATAGGGTCCTGACATGACACCCGCCTAAGGGTAGGGCACTGGTGGGAGTCAGTTGACTGGATGCAGCCAGGTGGGTTCTGGATGCTTCAGGCTGATGGTGCCTCTGTCGTCCTCACAGGAGAACCATAAGCTGAGGGATCAGAACGACGACTTGAATGGGCAGATCTTGAGCCTCAGCCTCTACGAAGCGAAGAGCCTCTTTGCCACCCAGACCAAAGCACAGTCCTTGGCTTCGGAAATCGACACGGCCTCGCGTGATGAGGTAGCGTTTCCATTCACCCCTGCTCTCGCTTCGGGCCGGTCCTCCTCCGAGCCCTGTCCCACCCCCACTTGTTGCAACGTCGAGCCCCAGGTGCCCAGAGCAGGGAAAGCAGACCAGGCCTGGCCCCGGAGAGGCCCCATCTCCAACGACCCTGAGTGAGGGCCGAGCGGCGGAGGGTTTAATCAGCTCTGATTTTCCGCAGGTGGTGGGAGGAGCTCTGGTTTGCAGCTCGAGTCTCAGTTCAGCCGCAGATGTGCTGAAATGGCCAGTTGGTTTCATTAACATGTCGCCCAGGGGGTCTGACTCCTCTCCTCCGAGCCAGGACCAGAGCACTTGCTGGCAGTGTGCCCTCACTTCGTCTTCTGACAACTCGGGGCTGTCTGAACAGACTGGGAGGCAGGACACAGGGTCACTGAGCCTGGGGAGGGGGAGGGACCCAGGCCTCCAGCACCAGAGCCCCCATCTTCCTGCCCCACCAGGGTACAGTTTTAAAAGTTAGGGTCTCCAGATATTCTAGTTATATATATATTTTTTACTCTGGTTACATTTAAACACAAATCTAAGACAGTCTGAACCCCTTACCTGTGCTTGGGCCCCTGGCCTTGGAGAGCTCCCAGGTGAGCCGGGGAGATGTAGCATTTCAGTGACGCCCCAAAGGACTATCAGAATTGACTAGAGAAGGGGCATTGGCAGGGCCTGGGGTGTCAAGGGGGCTATTCCAGGCTGAAGAAACAACCTGACAAGTCTCAGGGCCCTGGGGTTTTGGGTGTCCGGCTCGATTATAAATGCCTTTGGCCAGTGTTCTCAGCTTTTACCAAAAACTCCCCCATACCTAGGGCCCTCCACAAACCAGTCAAGTCAGGATCCCTGGGGGTGGGCCTGGGCATCTGCACGGCTCACACTCCTTGTGTGTGAGTCGAGCTGAGCTTTAGACTCGTGTCCTGGCACCGAGTGCTGAGGTTGGTCTTGGGGCTACCTTGCCTGGGTCTCCTGAGCTCTGTCCTTGGGCACTGGCTTACTGTGAGCCCGGCACCTGGCTCTGCCCAGGCCAGCCTCTGACCGCCTCTCCCATTACCATCAGCTCATGGAAGCCCTCAAGGAACAGGAGGAGATCAACTTCCGGCTGCGGCAGTACATGGACAAGATCATCCTCGCCATCCTGGACCATAACCCCTCCATCCTCGAGATCAAACACTGAGACGGGGGTTGGCTGCAGAGCGGCCTCAGGACCCCAGGACCCCAGGACCAAAGGGCAGACCCTGCCTGAGGATGTGGCCCCAACCGGGTCCCTCCCCCCCCTCCCCCCACACACACACTGAAAATGTATCTCTGCCACCATGTAATGTGTACTGGTGCGGATGTGGGACGCTGAGCACACAGCGAGGGGTGAGCATGGGGCCATGGCTGGGGTGACTCGGCGCCGTTGGCTGTCCATGTGCACTTCGTGGTCCCTCTGCCGGGGCAGAGCATCCTGGGGATTGCAGGGGGGCAAGGTCTACAATCAGGAGTGACTGTAATAGCGAGAACTGGAAGCTTGTGTTGCAGATTCTGGATAAAATGATGCTACCTCTGGGGGTGAGGATCAAGTACTCTGGGGAGACAGCTTTCTCTCGCCCATTCCTTCTGGGAGGAGGAGTGAAGTTTTGACCTTTTTTTAGGAGTTGGAATGTCCAACAGGGGTGACCTTGCCAGCCTCTGTAGCCACCTTTGAAGTCCAGGTGCTGCGCTCAGAGAGGAGGAAGTGGCTTTTAGGAGAACATGAGGAGCGGCCCCCACCAGCCTCCCCCCCACAGCAGCCCCTGCGATGCTTGTGCGCCGTGTGTCCAAAGGACTTGCTGCCAAGCCACCTCCATTCTGAGAGCCTTGGTGTCCTTCGTGTCCTCCGTGCACTCCCCATCCCTGCTTACCTACCTCTCCCTTCCTGTGTGTGTGTGATTGTTTGTTGTTTGTTTTTAAGACCATGAACGTAAGCAGCCTTCACTTGGCTGTAACGTGCAGGGATTAAAGGAAGGAGCAGGAGGCTGAGGGACGGGGTGTTTCAGGCAGGTGTTGGCACTGGGCAACCAAAGGTGGTTTTCAGGGAGGAGCGTGCTCGCCTCCCCTCCGGGTCCCTCCCGCTGGCTGCATCTGGAAAGAGAAGCCCGGATGGACCCGCAGCTGCTGCTGGCCTGGCAGTGGGCCTTGCTCACCACCCTGCGTTCTCCACAGCCTGGGGATGGCAGCCGCGGGCAGGGATGTTCAGGGCCAGGCCTCTGGGCTGGGCTCAGCGGGGCAGGGAGACGCCGGCATCCCGACTTTCAGGAACACACCTGCGTCGGGTCCTCGGCCAGTGGGAGACAAATGCTGGCCTGGCAGGAGACCCAGTTGGGGAAGTTCCAGGGCAACCTTCGTGGTCCGTGTGGGCGTTCACACTCTGGATTCTCAGGGTGATCTTTTGTTCCGGGCAGCTGGGAGTAGATCAGGTACTTTTCCTTGGAGTTTGCCCAGAGGTTCTCCATTTTATGTGGCTGATTCGTTTCCTCAATCCAAATCCATAAACATGGATGGTCTTTCTTTCCCCTCCCCTGAAGTTTGCTTTCGTTAGCACTTCTGGTGTAAAGGGAAAGTTTGGGCGTGTTGGGGAGGGAGTGAAGGGAAGTGTGCGGGGAAGGTAGGGGAGTGGAAGGTGTAGAAGGGGCCCCTGGGGACTTGGGGGCTCCCTGCTCACAGAGGCAGGCCATGGCCTCCACCCACCATCAGCTTTTGCTCTGGTTGGATTGGGTGATTTCTTTTCGAGCATGTGGGAGGGGTTTGTTTCTTGCTGCAAGTAACGGGGCTGCACTGGCTTGATCTGGGAGCTTGGGGCCACCCACACCAGGAAGACGAGGGCCAGGGTCCGTCCTCTGGGGGCTTCTCAACCCGTAGGACACTGTCTCCTCGGCTCCGCCGGGGTCTGAGAAGTGGGGGTGAAAGGAAAGCATGGGGAGCCGGTCTCTGGAGAATTTGCTAATAGGAAGGAGTGGCCACGAATGAAAGGAAAGGAAAGATGATCAGGACCTGGCTCTGGTCTGGGTTTTACTTGGAAGGAGTCCCGCGGAGAAGCTCGCCAGGTCCCGGGCCTGGTCTGTTGGGGGCTGGCCCCAGGGATGAGCATTTTCTGTGTAAAACCTGACAGGCTCTTTAGCTGCCGCTGCCTGAGTTGCAGTCACAATGTGGGAAGGGATTTCTGCCAGGGGGGAAAGGGGCGGGAAAAGCCGTCAGCCCGCAGCGTTCTGCGCCTCCTCCTGCAGGGGGCGCCACAGGCATACTCCCCGAGGAAGCACCGCGTCTGAAAGGCCCTCAGGACCCGGTGCCGGGCGGTGGGGTCTCTGGAAGAGGGCGGACTATAAAACGAGGCCAAATTCCATGTAACACACTCCTCAAGTTCAATCCAGCCTCTGACATCACAAAGGCTTGGACAAAGGCCTCCAAGGACTGATGGGGCCTGTGCATTCATTGCCAGAATGCCTCATAAAACCTCGTCTATCCAGTCGGCTTTTTAGGATCACACCTTTTTTGAAAAGCTCTTCTGTGCTTGAGAGCTACCCTGAAGAGGGCAGGTGCCTCGGCGTCCCAGCCCTCCAGCCTCCAGCCCCGGCAGGTGCCTGAGCTGCGCGCTCCCTGGGTCTGCCCTGTTCCTGTGTCGCTGCCTCCCTCGTTCGTTCTCAGGTGGCGAGTCCTGCCCTGCTCTCAGTACTGGTGAACGGTACCCAGGATGCCCAGTTCATTTTGAGTTTCAGGTAAACAACATGATTTTTAGTAGAAGTATATTCCACTCAATAGTTGGCACATAATTAAAATGGAGAGATTTTTGAAGTTCTGATCACAGGCCCAAATAAATCCCCAGAGGTTCTGATTTCATGGGTGTGGGTGTGACCCAGGCTTCCAAAGGTTTAAAATTCCCCAGGTGGTTGTGATTTGCCTGTGTGGGTTTTGGTTTTGGTTTTTGCTAAACCCAGGTAGGGGCCAGCAGCGGTCGACAACCTTTCGTGCCTCATGGACCACCGGTTGGCGACCGCCCACTTTATAGGACACTGGCCTGTCCTTGCACTCAACTCAAAGCCAAACTACGCACTGAGCCGGCACATTAGTTTTATCTACAGAATCTAATAGAATGGAGGCCCCACTCTGTGGGAAGATATATGAAATAAAGTTCTAGTAAAAAAAAAAAAAAAGAATTAACTTTGACGTGGCCAGAGTTCGACAAGACGTTTTATTTTAAATGTGTTAGATTCTCACCGAATTGTAAGAGGGGCATTTCTGTAGCTTGACTTGACCTCTGACCTATTAAAAACACAAAGCTCGAGAACCTTCCTAAGCCCTTCAACCTGTCAGGATGGTTCTCAGCTTGGCATTAGTACGCCCGGGAGATTTTTAACCTCCTCTTGACGGGGCTGACAGTCCCCTCACCCCCCCTTTCCAGTTGGGGTTTAATTGTCCCGGGTGTGGCCCAGGTGTCTAGATGTTGGAAGGGCTCCCCAGGTTTTGCTAATGCGCAGCCTTGGGCGGGGCCTGTCCTGGAAGGTTGCTGGCCAGGGCCAGGGAGGAAAGGACTGTCAGGCTTCTTAATCCAGGTGTGGGGTGCCAGGGAGGTCTCCTGTGGGCGGCTGGTGGGTTTTCCTGAGGTGATTTCGGATGGCAAGAAGTTAGCAGATCCCTCGACCCCCGGATGCCAGGCCAGATGCCTTCGGGAACTGGCGAATCCAGCTGTCCTCACCAGCCTGAGGGTTAGCCATTGTGAGTGGGCAGGTCTGCCTGGTGCCTGCAGTCAGTGGGTGGCAGGAGTGGGGGTGAAGAAGGAGCAGGACGGAGTGGCAGGGAGGCGACAAGCAGCCTCAGAAACTGTGGGTTTTGCCTTGGGTCGTTTTCCCCTGCGTGGGTAAGGGTTGCCCCAGCTCCTCCCCTGTGAGTAGCCAAACCAGCACCCGACCCACAACCAGGAGGCTCCAGGTGCTCTTGCACCCATGAGTCTGATTCCTGGCTCCGTCAGGAGGGCAGGGTGGGTGCTGCTGTTACAATGAGGGACAAAGGCCTCCCAGGACCGATGGGGCCTGTGCGTCAGAGATAGCCCTCTTTGGGTGCTCTGTGTGTGTGTGTTAATGCATTAGCACGTTTAAACCCGAAGGCTCATTTTAGATGTGGTTGGAAACAAGGGAAGTTTTTGGATGGTCACCAGGTCAAGGAAATGACTTTGTTGTCCCGGCAGATCTGCAGCAACTCTTTTAAAGGCCTGAGGTGGCTGTTAGATTGAGGAGAGGGCCGTTCCGGGCTCTCATCTCCCAGCCTTTCTTCCTTTGTGACGAGGCAGCCCCTCTGGGGCTGTGATTCAGGCTGGGAGACAGGCCTGTCTGCTGCGGGGCCTCGGGCCAGGGGGCATTGCCCTCCCCGTCACTCTGAGCAAGTCCCTTCCCTGACGCTGGACCTCTGGGCCCTGCCCTCCTGCTCTGTCTGTGTGTGCATGAGAGGGCGGGGAGCAGGGGCCAGCACCACGGCTGCCCACCTGCGTGGCAGGGCAATGCCAAGGCTGCCCACCTGGAAAAATAGACTGCTTTCTAGAAAGTTATTTCTAAAAGTGTAAACCCCGGTGAAGTTTGATGCGCCATGATCTTATTGCTCCGACCTTGCGCTTCTCTTCCCATTGTGACTGTAAGAGGGGTGGGGGATGCCTGCCCCAAGCCCCCCAGGAGGGGTGGCTGGAAGTGACACCCCAGGGTCACCCCTGCAGGATCTGAGTACTGCTGTCCCAGGAGCCCGAGCCTCCCGCTGGGACCCGCCGTTCTGTGCTGCACAGGCTGCGTTTTGTCTGCATGGTTTGGGGTCAGTGTCCGTGTGCCTTTTTCTTCCCTCTCACCCCCGTGCAGGACTTCCCACGTTACCGCCGCCCCCTTTTCTATGCCCTTCCGTTTCCCCTGGCCCTTCCCAAGCCTGTAAATGTGTACATAGTGTTGCACTTCGTGTCCACGTGCCTCTGCCACGTCCGGCCTGCCCCGCTCCCAGTGCCCAGCTCGCCCACCGCAGGGACCAGGCTCCACTGCCCCTTAGCCCCTCAGCCGTGCAGACGTGGTCACTTGTACAGAATTTTCCATTATGGTCTTAAGCGTGGGGGTCGGGCCCACTTAGTCCCTTGTCTAGCCTGCCGCTGGTGTAGAAGCCTCCCGCACCAGAAAGGGTGACTTTGTGTAAACTCCCACAAACCTCTCCTGTGTTGGTGTCAATATTTATAGCAAGTAGAGCGCACCTTCCCAACCTGGGGCTTCAGCCCGGCAGAGACGTTCTGGGTCTGCCAGCTCCATGGGCCCATCCCAGATGCAGCCCCCCTCCCCGTCCCCGAGGAAGCCGCCGCCATCTGGTGTCTAGAACAGCTGTGGACAGGTGAGCAGAAGGAAGAGGCTTCTCGCTGCTGCCCCGCCTGCCGTTAACAACTGCCAAGCTCTCCCTCATCTGCTGAAGGTGCTCAGACCCGGGTGCCATTAAATCCCCCACTGATGTCGGGGTCGAGGTCAGACCGGGCGTGGCTGCAGACGCCCTGGTGGCCTGCTGGCTCCCCTCATCCCAGCTCTTACCGCTCTCTCGGCTGGGTCTCCTAGTGGAGGGGTGGGGAAGGGAGTTTCATTGGAATAAGTTGCACGGTGGCCTCAGGTCCAAGGGTTGGTTGATGCGTTGACTCTGTGGGTTCCACCTGAGTCTTGAGCCCCAGGAGCCTCCATCTGGAAGCGGGCTTAGCTCTCAGCACTCGGGCTCAGGTGAGACCTCCGCCTCCAGGTCCCAGGGTGGGGAGAGAGGGGTGAGGCCCCAAGGCTCTGAGCCAGGGTCCCGAGCTCTCCACCCCCAGCCTGCTTCCAGCCAAAAAGAAGCAGGCGCTCAGAGGCGGGCTCCCTCGGGAACTAATGTACAGACCGAGGTGTAAATAAACAGTTTGCTTTTCTTGCCTGACTTAACGGTGAGTTTCTGTGGTGGGGGAGGGAGGGAGGAAGGCTGGGGATGGAGGGGAGGGGGCTGGTTCCACGGCTCCTGGGGATAGACCACCTTCCTACAAAGAGCAGGTCTCACCCGTGTGCCAGGTGGCTGGTGCTGACCTGCAGGGGCTGGGGTCCCCCTGCAGACTCCTGCTGTAGCCACCATCCCTATGAGAAGCATGTGGGTCCCAGCGCTCCAACACCACAGTCCAGGCCCAGGGCGGAGTTTGAAAAGCTTGTCCTCGCTCCCGCCATGTTCCCTCTCCCAGCCAGCGCCCCTCAGGGTCTCGGCTTATTCTGGTCACTACTGAGGTCCCAGGGCCACTTTCCTCCAGGCCACCGTGACCCCTGGGGCACAGGCCATGTCCCCCACTCAGCCTGGTTTCCCACTGCCCTGCCAGCGCGGGGCCTGCCACGCCCCGTATGGAGATGGCTCCAGGGTAGGTGGCCAGACACCCAGATTTCAACCCTCTCCTTATTTACCCCTCCCTCGTTATTACAGGGTTCCAGGTGTCAAAGGGGTTCGTAGGTCACCCAGCTGCTGGAGATGAATCTGCCCTCACTGTTGGCCAGAGTTTTAGGGCAGGAGGACCAGAAGCCTGCATTTCCTCAGGGAAGCCTCGTGCCATCGGTCTGCCAGCATAGGTGCTGCTCCCTACCCACTGGCTTTCCGTGGCCTCCTGGGCTCTCGGGGAAGTCACCTCCCAACACTGGGAGTTATGTTCTCTCGGACCTTATTCCTTCCATCCTCCTAACTAACGTGCCTTCTTTTCTTCCCCACTAGGGTTGCTATATTTTGCAAATAAAAATACAAGCGACACAGTTAAATTTGAATTTCAGAAATAAGTTGTTTAAGTATGTGCCATGCAACACTAAATCATTCCTCAGCGTATATCTGAAATTCAAATTTAGCGGGGCACCTTTTGAAACTGGCAGTCCTATTCCCAACCCTCCCCAGGGCCTCTGCTGCCAGTCAGGTGCCTCCAGTTCCTGAGTGTGGCCTTGCACCCCAGTTTCAGAAACAGGTTCCTTCTTACTTTGACACTATTTTTTTTTTTAAGATATGTTTTTATTGATTTCAGAGAGAGAGGAAGCGGGAGATGGAAACATCAATGATGAGAAAGAATCATCCCTGGGCTGCCTCCTGCACGCCCCCTACTGGGTATCAAGCCCGCAACCTGGGCATGTTCCCTGACCAACCATGACTGCCTAGTTCCGTGGTTGACAAACTGCAGTTCTTCGGTCCCTTGAGTGTGGCTCTTCCACAAAATGCCATGTCCTGGGCGAGTCTATTTGAAGAAGTGGCGTTAGAAGAAGTTTAAGTTTAAAGAATTTGGCTCTCAAAAGAAATTTCAATCGTTGTACTGTTGATATTTGGCTCTGTTGACTAATGAGTTTGCTGACCATGGGCCTAGTTCATAGGTTGACGCTCAATCACGGAGCCACAACTACACCGGCCAGGAGCCCCCACTTTCTTTGAGTCTGGTTCTGCCTTCTCCCCAGCCTTCCAGAAGCAGCTGCTAGCGCTTCCGGAAGCTCTGGCCCCTTGCAGCCTGCCTCGGGCGTTGTGTAGACATCTGGAGCCCTGAAAAGAACTTGACAGAGAGGTGAACGCAGAGTGTAGTCGGGACGTGGAGGGGAGCAGAGTGGTGTCCTGGGGACCCAGTGGGGACGGGCATTGCTGAAGGACCCCAGTATTGACTTCTAATGTGCTGACGTTTCACAATCATCAAGCCATTAACCATGTTCTAAGCACTGACTGTTCATGGAGAGATTCCTGGACTTGACATCAGAGGCCTAGGTTTGGACCCCCAGCCCCTTACCTCCTCTGTGTGACTGAGCCAGGTCCTCCTCTCTGGGAGTTTCAGTTGCCTGGACAGAGGCAAGGACAGTTCTTCCCGTGACATGACGAGGAGTGCCTACGTAGCGGGTGTCCAGGCCTCGGGTGGGGACCCAGTCAGTGCCGCACAACCAAAATCTGGCTTTCAGGAGGCAAAACTCTTCTTCCCCAGCAGATTATCAAAGTGGCTCCTCTACTGCATTAGTTTCTAGAGTGCGTATAAAAATGTACCACATGCTGAGACTGGTTTGGCTCAGTGGATAGAGCGTCGGCCTGTGGACTGAAAGGTCCTGGGTTTGATTCCGGTCGGGGGCATGTACCTTGGTTTTGGGCACGTCTCCAGTAGGGGGCGTGCAGGAGGCGGCTGATCGATGTCTCTCTCTCATCGATGTTTCTGACTTTCTATCCCTCTCTGTAAAAAATCAATAAAATATATTTTTTAAAAAATGTACCACAACTGGGTGGCTTTAAACCACAGAAATTTATTCTCTCACAGTTCTGGAGGCCAGAAGTGGGAAATCAAGGTGTTAGCAGGACTGGTTCCTGCTGGAGCTTTAGGGAGAGTCGGTTCCGGGTCCCTCTCAGCTTCTGCTGCTTGCCAGCATCTTGATATTCCTTAGCTTGTGGCTCTGTCTTCACATGGACATCTTCCTTCAGTATATCTGTGTTCAAATTTTGTTTTTTTAAAAATATGTATATATTTGTATTGATTTCAGAGAGGGAGAGAGAAAAGGAAGCATCAATGATGAGAGAATCCTTGATTGGCTGCCTCCTGCACACCTCTTATCAGGGATCCAGCCTGCAACCCACGGGAATTGAACCGTGACTTCCTGGTTCATAGGTCGATGCTCAACCACTGAGCCACACCAGCTGGCTCACCTTTCTTATAAGGACGCCAGACGTTGTAGTAGGACCTCAACTTGATAACATCTGCAAACACCCTATTTTCAAATAAGACCGCATTCACAGGCACCAGGCGGAGGGCCTCATCATATCTCATGGGGGGACACAATTCAAACAAGTATTATTCTGGAGAGAGGTGGCAGCAGCTGCTGCTGTGTGTGCAGGTTGTGCCCTCTGCACAGGTCCGGGCCCACTCACCTGTGGACGAGGTTTCCTGAGCGCTGTAACAGATGACGTCATCCCCACGGCCCCCAAAAGTCTCAGTTCCTGCCAAGTGTTCCATTGTCAGATCCCACCAACTCAGTAGGCCCTTAAATTTAGGGGCTTTTAGAGTTGTCTGTGACCAGGTCAGAGTCTCCTGAATGGGTCCAAAATAACAGCACGAAATCACTCCACCAGCCAAGCTGTGTGCCCAGCCCTGGGAGTTGGTACAGAAAAGACAGCAGAGGCTTCTGTCCTGGGGGAGGGGAGAGGCACCAGAGGGCTGCGGGAGCTGGGGCGAGGGATGCCTTCCACAAGGAAGGGGTGTTTCAGCAGGGCCCCTGAGGACTGGAGGACTGGAGGACTCAGGAGCTATACGTCGGGGAGGCTTGTAGAAAGCTCTGTTCTTTCCGGATACTGTGCTTGGGAGGGGGCGCTGATGAGGCAGCACAGAGCCTGGTGGGCTAAGGGCGGGTCTGTCACCCATTGAGCAAAAGTTTTGTTTTAACAGCACCTGGTATAGGGCTAGGTGCTGGGCTTGTGATGGTGAGTAAAGCCCACTCACCCCCCATACCCGTGACACAGGAGCATCAGAATGCTGGATGGGAGTCTCGATCCTGGCTGCACATGTGAATCACCTGGGGGCATTTTAAGCCACGTGGGTACAGGCAGACCTTGGAGCCATTGCAGGCTCGGTTCCAGACCGTGGCACTTAAGCGAGCATCACAGTAAAGCGTGTTGTAATCTTTTTGATGCCTTCAAGTTGTAGAAAAACAGAGAACGGCTCAGCTACAGCCACGAGGGGAAAGCTGTCCCGCCAGCTCCTCGCGTTCTCCTCAGGGGAGCAGGCGCAGCACCCTAGCCCTCGTCAGGTCCAGAGACCCGTGGTCGGCTGGATGGTCGGTGGCCAACAGAGGGGTGTTCGTTGGTCAGCAGAGGGGTGTTTGGTGGACAACAGGAGGATGGTTGGTGGCCAGCAGGGGGGCTTGATGGTCAGCAGGGGTTGCTCTGTGAGGGTCAAGGCAAGTTCCCCTGCAGTCAGTCCATCTGGATGTCTGTGCTGGTTTTGGAACCGGGGGAATTGGCATGATGCCGCCCCCTCTTGGCCTCTCCCCACTGCTTGGCCTGCAGGGGCTGCGAGGGGGTGGTGCATGTTAGTTTTACCTACTTAGGGCTTGCTGCGTGCCGGGCAGTGTTCTAAGTGCTTGCCATGTTTGCGTCATTTAATCCTCAGACAACCATGAGGAAACTCGCCAGCACAGGTGACCTAACTAGCCACAGGTCACCCAGACTCAGGTGGGGGGGTGGGGAAGTCTCATCTCAGAGCCTCAACCAGCTCCCCCTGGAGTGGCTGCTCAGGCAGGGAAGACACTTCAGGGAGAAGGCAGCCACGTGCTGAGCCTGGAGCCTGGGGGGCTCTCTAGGGGCCGAGGGGCTGTGCAGAGGGCCTGGCAGGGCGCAGTGGGCGCAGTAGCCTGGAAGTGGTGACTTGGGCACCCTGTTTGCTGATGAAGAGCAGGCGCAGAGGCCCAGGGAGGACATCAGCCTCGTGGGATGGGCTGCTTGTGAAGTGGGCTAAGGGCTCAATTGTGCTCCAAGGCCCTGGGGCGAGGTTGTGGACTTTAGGACCCAGGGAGTCCAGAGCCAGCCTCAAGCCAGTCCTGCCTGGAACTAGCCAGGGGGCTGGGTTGGGCTGCAGGAAGTTCCCCTCTGGCTCCTGCTATCCCTGGGTTGGCCCTGCTTTCACGCCAAGCTCTGGCTTTATTATTGGGTTCTGATTGGGGCTCCAAAACATTGGTATGGCCTCTAGGTTTAAAAAAAAAAAAAATACTGTGCCCAGCCAGTGTGGCTCAATGGTTGAGCATTGACCTCTGAACCAAGAGGTCACGGTTGGATTCCTGGACAGGGCACATGCACGGGTAGCAGGCTCAATCCCCAAGAGGGGGCGTGCAGGAGACAGCCGATCGATGATCCTCATAATGGATGTTTCTGCCTCTCTCTCCCTCCCCACTCCTCTCTGAAATCAATAAAAAACATATTTAAAAACTTTTTAAAAGAAAGATAGCCCCCACTGACTTATTCTCTCCCTATGGGTTGGCCACTATCTGTTGAGAGGCGGGGTTGACTTCCCCTCCCCTCGAAGGTGGCTGGCTTTCTGACTGTTTGATCACTAGATACAGATTGCACCCGTCTGCCAGATGTGACATGCTGGGGCTGCTCAGCTCTGGCCTGAAGAGGCCCGTAGAAAGCTTCTGCTTCCTTCCTCTCGAAATGCGCCTTCTGGGAGGCCAGCTCCACGCTGAGGAAGCCCCAGCAGCCACGTGGAGAACAGCTGGCAGGCCCCGCGTGGCCTCACTCCCATGGCCAACAGCCCCAGCTAAGCTCCTGGCTAGTGTCGGCCATGGGAGCGAGGCCTCGCTGGGCCTGCCAGCCATCCCTTCGCCCCGGCAACACCAGAGGGAGGAGAACTGCCTGGCCAGCCCAGAGAACCGGGACAATAAGTTTCAGCCCCCCTTGAATCTGTGATGGCACAGCCATAGTTGCATGCAACACGGGTCTCAGTGCTTTCTCTGCCGGGCTTCCTCCCAGAAGGTCCATCTTTCCCCAGAGGAATCCGTCTTGGAGGGCGACATGGTCCACAAGTCCTCTATCCTCAACCAGGTAGACCTGTCACTGCCCAGGAGACCCACGGGGACGCTGCTGCCGGGAGAGCGGGATCGAGCTCGGAGAGAGTCCGAGGCTACAGCTGCTCCGTGGTGGTGCTCCCCCTTGTTCGGGGGCTTCTGAGGAGCGTGGTGTGATTTCGCCCGCGATCCACCTGCCAGCTCTCCCCGCCCTTTAAATTGCGCAGCCGCCTGTAAGCACTCTGTTCAGAGTGAATACCCACTAGTGGAGGACTCAGGCAAAGGTAACGGAACTGAACACTGGGGCTGAGAAGAGAGAGAGAAGCCAAATTGCACCAAACCTGAGTATGAAAAGCAGGCTTAGTTTGAACGTCGACAAGCGTGGCCACATGCTGTTCCAACCGGTTTCAAGGTGCATTTACTTTTTTCTCCTATTAATGGCAGCCTTAAGTTAGAGCAAAGGGACTGTGAAACTTGACCAAAGGGACAAGTGTCAAGTTGCTACTACACCCACGGAAAAGGGTGGTGCCAGCATTTCACCCCCTTGCTAACTTTAGAGCGAATAATGAAGAAGGTTGTTCAATTTTTAACTAAGGCAGGGCCGTGGCTAAGAGCTAACTCTCCCGTTTTGTGGATGAGGAAACAGAATAAACAGATGCTGGGAGGCTCTGGGCATGGCCCATGTTACATCCAGCATCCCAAAGTTTCAACTATTCCGCCCTAGCTGGTTTGGCTCAGTGGATAGAGCTGTGGACTGAAGGGTCCCAGGTTTGATTCTAGCCAAAGGCACATGTCCAGGTTGCGGTCTTGATCCCCCACAGTAGGGGATGTGAAGGAGGCAGCCAATCAATGATTCTCATCATTGATGTTTCTATCTCTCTCTCTCCCTCTCTGAAATAAATAAAAATATTTATTTAAAAAAAAGTTTCAACTATTCCCTGCAAATAACACCAACCTACATACCGAGAACCAAAAGGGGTATTCCTTGTATATAACCTCCAGTATCAATGTACTGTGATTGCTATGTAACAAACCACTCTAACAAAGTGCAGTGGCTTACAACACAGCAGTGTGTTATTTTCAGGATTTTATGGGTCAGCTGACAGTTCCTCTGCTGGGCATGCATGTGGCTGCATTCCTGGGTAGGAAGGGCCAGGATGGCTACCCTTCCCTGTGCTGGCTTTCAGCTGCAAAACTTCTCATGGCCCCTCATCCTCCAATAGCTAGTCTGTCTTTCTCACACAGTGGTCTCAGGACAGGGTGCTAAGATGGTAGAGGCAAAAGCTGTAAGGTCTCTTGAGACCTAAGCTTCAGCATTTTTTTCCAAATGTATTTTATTGATTTTTTTACAGAGAGGAAGAGAGAGGGATAGTTAGAAACATCAATCAGCTGCCTCCTGCACACCCTCTACTGGGAATGTACCCGCAACCAAGGTACATTCTCTATGACTGGAATCGAACCTGGGACCCTTCAGTCTACAGGCCGATGCTCTATCCACTGAGCCAAACCGGTCAGCGCTAAGCTTCAGCATTTACACAGCATCACTTTTACCACATCCTATTGGTCGAGGCAAGCCAGTTGGCCAGTCCATGTCCAAGGAGGGGAAGAACAGACTCCACTTTTAGATGGGAAAAGCAGCAAAGAATTTGTGACTGCATTCCATCTACACCTCCAGAATTTCCTAGCCTTCTTTCCTGCTCTGTTTTCTGCCCTCGTACTTACCACTATCTGACATACTGTATGTTTTTATTAGTTATTTTAAGATGGAAGTGCCACCAGGACAGGGACCTGTGCTGCTTAGTCACTGCAATAGCCCCAGCATGAGAACAGGGTCTGGCAGATAGTAAGTGCTCCGTGAGGACTCATTGAAGGAATGAGTGACTGGGTTCTCTTACCACCACAATACATGGAGGTGGAGGTCGGTATGGCCTCATTCTTGTCCAGTAGGAGGAGCTCTGGGTTCCGGAACCAGCTCTCACTTTTGGGTCAAATTTCAGAGCATCTTGGCCAATGCAAAAGCTCTCTATTAAAAACGGGGCACATAAGTTTAAGAAACAGAAGTTAGACCACCGGCTGATAGCTGTTTACTCCTGGGACAAAACCAGGCTCCTGGGCCTGCACAGCTAAGAAGCAGACCAGGAGAGGCCCACAGTGACCCCCGTCAGTGAGCAACTCAAGTGCAGCCCAGGGCTGGCCATGACTCATAACAGGTGGGTCAGAAAGAACGGGATTCAAAAATCATCTACTTCTTTTTAGTGGTGGTGGTGTTGTTTTTTAAATCGATTCTTAGAGAAGTTTTAGGTCCATAGCAAAGCTGAGTGGAAAGCACAGAGAGTTCCTATATTACCCAGCTCCCTTCCTCAGCTTTCCCCAGCATTAACACACTGCATTGGAGCCTTACATCTGTCAAGGAAATGCTCAAGGAAGTGATCCACTTATAAGGAAATGTTCATCCTACTAAGTGAAACATATAAAGGTGAAAATGAGTCTGACTCTCCTAACTGTACTGTAAATGCTCTTTCATCAGATTCAATGATTTAAAAAAGAACGCCCCTGAAAAGGAAAAAAACACCACTGTAAGACTGCATCACCTGTAAATCTGTTGTCACCCTGATTTCTAATTTAAAATGTGAAAAGAACACGTATCTCAGAATAAATGAATTACAGTGTATTTTATACACACAGAAGTGCAGGCACTGTGCTTCTCTCTAGTGGTAAGACTGCGGGTCCTTTGAATTCTCTTCTCTAAAAATGCTGTTAAAAAAATGTTCCTGTCTCTTGGTCAAATGGTGCTGGGGAAAACTGGATAATCACATGCAAAAGAATGAGTTGGATACTTATGTCATATACAAAAATTACCTCAAAATAGGTTAAAGACCTACTTAGTTGATACCTCTTAGAAGAAAAAATAGGGACAGTTTCATGGCATTACTCTTGGCAATGACTTCTAGGATATTACACCAAAAGCACAGGCAACAGAAACAAAAATAGAAAAATGAGACTACATTAACCTTAAAATTTTTGCAGAGTAAAAGAAACAATCAACCATGAAAAATTAACCTACAGAATAGAAGAAAATATTTGCAAATTATCCTATATAATAAAAGGCTAATATGCAAATCGACTGGACAACAGAACAACCGGTTGCTATGATGCACACTGATCACTAGGGGGCAGATGCTTGACACAGGAGCTGGCCCGTGGTGGTCAGTGCACTGTCACAGGGGGAGTACTGCTCAGCCAGAAACCAAGCTCACGGCTGGCGAGCACAGCAGTGGTGGCAGGAGCCTCTCCCACCTCCATGGCAGTTGGACTTCCTCTGAGGGCTCCTGGACTGCGAGAGGGCGCAGGCCGGGCTGAGGGACCCCTACTCCGAGTGAATGAATTTCGTGCACCAGGCCTCTAGTATATCTCATAAGAGGCTGATATCCAGGATATATAAAGAACTACAACTCAACAATGAAAAAAGCAACCTGGATAAAAAATTGGCCAAGGACTCGAATAGACATTTTCCCAGATGACCAATAAGCATATGAAAAGATGCCCTTTATCACTAATAAAAGGGAAGTGCACGTTTAGCCACAATGGGATACTATCTCACACTCATTAGGATGGCCATATAAAACAACACACATGTTGACATGAAATGTGGAGAAATTGGGACCCATGGGCACTGTTGGTGGGAATGTACATTAGGACAGCCACTATGGAAAACAGAATGTAGGTTCCTCAAAAAATTAAAAATGGGATTCCCATATGATCCAGTTATCCCACTTCTGGATATATATCAATTCAAGAGAATTGAAGACAGGATCTCATTATATTTGCACACTCATGTTCATTGCAGCATTATTTGTGATAGCCAAAAGGTACAAGGGAGCTAAACGTCCATTGTGGGATGTGTGGATAAAGAAACATTTGATGGAATATCATTGGGCCTTAATAAAGGAAATCATGTCATGTGACAGTATGTATAAACCTTGAAGACGTTGTGCTAAGTGACATTGTGCCAGTCACAAAAAGACAAAAACTGTGTGATTCCACTCATATGAGGTACCCTGAGTAGTCAAACTCCTGAAAACAGAAAACAGATTGTGGGTTGCCAGGGGCTGGAGATAGAGGGATAAGGGGAGTTGCTCTTCAATGGGAGAGATTCAGTTCTGCAAGATGAAAAGTTCCAGAGATCTGTGGCACAACAATGTTAACATTACTGTAGTGTCCATTTCAAAATGGTTAAGATGGTAAATTTTATGTTCTTTACCACACACAAGAATAGCTTTTCTGGGTTTCCCCAAATCACCACAATCTATACTTTTTTAAAAGTTTGCAAGTAAGCAGGAATGGCTGTGGCAGTGGCAGGGTGGGCAATGGCCGGACTGGTTGGGTTTGTGTCCCTCCGTGGGTGCGGTGTACAGGAGGCTGGGCCCAACGGGAGGCTGGCAGGTGCCCTGTCCACCCTGAGACTCCCCCACCTATCCCCAGGCACTTCTCTCAGAAGAGAGGCTGTGGCCAGAGGCCAAACAAGCACCGAGGGATTTCTTTCTTTCTTTTAATTTAACAAAAATACAAAAATCTACAGAAATATATAGTATAAGCACTCATATTTTCACTGTTTTAGCTTTTTGCCTTTTACAGAATAAAAACATTACCAATAAAGCCTCCTACCCAGTCTCCTTTATACCCTACTTTGTCTTTCCTTTTACTTTAACAAATGCTATGTATTGTCCTACATCATGCTTGCTCACTCTATGCTGATAATCATCCCTTTGAATCTAGCTCCTTCCTTTTAATAGTGACCTGACACATGGTATGGACAGACTCAGACTCGTACATCCAGGTCGCCTCCGCTTGCTCACTCTAGCTAGTACTGTAGCCAGGAACATCTGTGAAGATCTCCTTGTACGCCCACAAGGGTTCCTCCTGGGCAAGGCCACCTTGTTTAAAATGATGTTTATTCGGAGTCTCATGCCCAAGGCTAGTGCCAGGGGTTAAAGGGCAAGGCAGGCGGAGCAAAAGCAACTGGGGAAGGTTTTGTTTACACAGAGGGTGGTTCCTGCGGGATCAGCGAGGACCGGTTACTTCCCTTGACCCCTGCAGCCTGGCCCCATCCCTCCTGGCTCCCTGCATCTTTCTCATGCTTGCACCGTCTGGGACAGAAACGACCCGGCCAAGGTCACATGGCGGCTCACAGATCCGGCAGAGAAGCTAGTGCAGGTGCTCGGCCCTGGCTCGCTGGGGGCCGCGGTGTCCGCTTCCGCGGTAACTGGCATTGGTCGTGGGTTTTCTACGCCGGGGCTCTGGGCCCATCCCGGGCTCTGCGGGCGCCGTGCCCCTGGGGGCACTGGCGGTGGCAGGGTGAGGACGGGAGGGTCCTCACGCTCTACGGGCGAGCCCCATAGTCACAGGATGCGGGCGCCTGGCTGCGGTCCCAGTGGGCGGGGGAGAGGGGCGGGGGAGAGGGGCGGGCTGACGGGCTGGCGGGGCGGAGCCAGGGGCGGGGCGTCGCCCCTCCGCGCCTGCGCCACGTCCCCTCCAGTGAGAGCTTCTAGCAGTGGCTTGGCTGTCGGGCGCGGTGGCCAAGTGGTAAGGCGTCGGTCTCGTAAACCGAAGATCGCGGGTTCGAACCCCGTCCGTGCCTGGACTTGGAGGTTGAGGTTGGGGTTAGTTGGTGGGTCTTCAATGGCCTCTTCTATGCTGTCCCCACCTTCTGCTACTCGGTTTTTTTTTAACTTTTCAGATTTTGTTCTTGAGCCTTGCACAGGGCAGACATGTCTGGGATCCCTGTGTCGCTGATGGGACACCTTACATCCTCGGGGAACAGCTCGCACTAAGCATTGGAATAGCCACGTATGGTCCTGTCATGCTGGTTTTGTATGTCCTGAGGGTGGGAGGACTTCCCAGAAAGGGCATTTGGGGTTTCTGGAAGCTGGGTTTTATGGTTTCTATTTGTTCCTTGAAAGGTGAGCTAACCACAACGTGCTTGCCCCCTCCCTGCCTTTTTTGTCTGAGTCAGGAAGCCAACCACATTGTTCAGTTAGTGGGTGCTTATTCCTTTCCCAGCCCTTGTGAAGTGAGCCTTTGAGTCTGGCCCTAACCAGCTATGACACCCGCCTCAAGTCATCTCTAAGGTAGACCACCCGATTTAATAGGATATTATGTTCAGTGCCTCCCATTTGATACACTCCAGCCTGCCTGTCCCTTTCTTTGATTGTGACACTCAGCACTGAAAATACTTCTCCAGATATAGTCTCACTAATGGACCTTAGCCTCCCTCATTCTACATTCCATACTTCTGTTAATGTGACCAAAAGTCACATTACCTTTCAATGCAGTTCACAAAAGGGAACTTCAGGTGTATTGAAAGTCAGCAGAGTCTCTTTGGAATAGTGTCTAGGGTTATCAAAAGATAGGATGTGGGCTCAGGCAGCAGGGACATGTATTTATCATTTCCCTAATATTCCAATAATGGAAGAGATGCTTGGCTTTTCAAGGGAATGCTGAGCTAGGTGTTAGTGTCAGCATGGACTTACTTCTTACTGAAGGCAAATAAAGGCAGATTCCAAATATCCAGAGATAGGAAGGGGAAATTTCCTGAACTATTGGGTATTGCCTTAAATCCTATCTCTGAATTTGGATTACCGATCCTTGGAACTCTGAGGCTGGGCATTGGGTTTCCTGCAGTAGCTGGAGGTGAGAATCCCATCCCAACAGAGGGGGAGGGATGAGCCAAGCCCAAGTCACTAAAGGAGGGTCAAGGTACAGAAGAAGTCAACATACAGACGTTGGGGGAAACGTGGGCCCCCAAAGGTGAAGAGCCAGAGATAGGGATCAACTATGGACCCCAGGTCAAAGGGAGTCAGATATAAGCACAGAGTGGACATGAAAGCAGAGAGGTCTTATAATTACCTTCAGGTATCTACACTCACTTCTGTGGGGCTGGAGGTAGTTATTGGCTTAAACTTAGGGTGAGGGGAAAGGCAAGAGACACCTATGCTGGGTTCCCTGCACGACCTCTATTGAACCACTTATATACCTTGGACTTCAACTTCCGTAGTTGCAAAATTTGAAAGTTGAAAAAAATATTTGCTACGTGCCTTGTGGCCTCAAATTTTACCCTCTATCTCAGAGCCTGGGCCTTGAACAAGGAAAGGGACCTCAAGTTGCCTCACCGTCTCGCTCATGGCTGCCAAAGGTGGCGGGTCATAGTACCACCTTTCCCAGTGGGGCTTGGTCATTTCGACTTCATGATGGGATTTATGTGACCCTGGTTCCCCATCCAGAGTTCCAATCAGTGTTCCCTGATGGGCAGGACTAGAGCAGCAAAGGCCCGCCCCCTGCCAGTTTCCTCTGGCGCAGGCCTACCGCCATTGGCTCCCAGGTCTAAGAAGGACTCAGCACCTCTACAGTACTGCAGTTGGAGAGCCAAGTAGTCAGACATTGCAGGCAGCTAAAACCTCTAGGATATTTAAAAAATATAAACTAGGTCAGGCCTCTTTCTTCCTGTGAGTGAATATCATTTAACTTAAAAGCAGAACTTGGCAAATATATATATTTTGCCTCATGCTGGAGATACATTCACCAGGGCCAGGCATTGAGCCTGCAACCAAGGTACATGTCCTTGACCAGGAATTGAACCTGAGACCATTCAGTGTGCTGGACCAATTCTCTAACCACTGACCTACACCATACTAGGCAATAGATATATTTTTAAATCTCTTATTTTATAATGAAACTGATTCAGAAGCCACATCAATCAAGCGAATGTCTTAATGAATTATGAGAATACCAACCAGGTGAGAGAACTTTGCCAGACACCCCAAAACCTCCTTCATTTGCTCCCTCCCGATTGCACTCCCTCAGAGCCAGAAGTAGCCATACCCCTACTTTTTTAAATAGGAATCACCCACATTTTTACTAATCACCTAGAGCATCTTTGCATCTTTATACCTATGATTTAACTTAGCTCGTTTTGAAAATTGATATATCTTTTAAGCTTGTTATTTCACCACCCTCTCAGCCTCACCCCTTAGGTCATGTTCAGAGGGTGGAGCCCAAGCATAGGGTGTCAGACCACCTGCCTCCCCCACCTCCCACCAGGCAGGAAACCCGAATTTAATGCTGCCTCAGCCTTGCTCACGTGATACCACACCTGGAGAGAACGGACTGCTTTCTGGGGAATGTACCCCTTTGCTGCTGCTTGTGGGCCAGGGGTGTGTCTTATCCAGTGACCTGGGTAGATAAAGGGCTCTGTATGTCTTGGCCGGATGCAGGAAGGTCATCAACAACCAAGTCAGAAACTTCACACGCTTTTCTTCCTACCGTCAAGCTGGGAGAAAGCACAGAGAAAAGCCACATTCCAGTTGTGCCAGTGGCGAGATCCCTTATCAAAGGTTGCCCAGGAGGCGGGAACTGACCCCAACCCCAAACATGTTAAGACTGGGCAATACCAGTGTGGCTCTTCTCCAGGGCCGGCCTCATGGCCAGACTCTTTCCCCGGAGCTCCGGGAAGGCCTCAGAGCCGAGTGGCCTTGAGTAAATCATTTCACCTCCCCCAGCTCGGCTTCCGTATCAGGAAAACAGGATTCTCCTCCCTCCCGCTTCACAGCATGTCACTGTGTTGCTAGAGATGTGGCAGGTGTTCAGCATGAGCCGGGGACCAATACTGTACCGTGGTGTTGCTATTACATACCGTGAATGGTTTCTGGGCACTGGAGGCCACTGTGCATGTTGGCTCTCCTGCCTTTGGGGTTGGGGTCACCCTCTGGAGGAAGCTGGTAAAATCAACAGGTGTTAGAGGGAGAGCCTCTGCCAGTGGGGTTCAGGCCCAGGGGGCCTGTGGGGAGGGTTTGGGGCAGCCAATCCCATCCAGCTGTGGCGAAGCTTGGTTCTCAGCAAACATTGACTGAGGATGTGTTTTGTGTCAGTAGCGTCCTTTAGAGACAAAACTCCCCGCCCTGTGGGGCTCATATAGTGGGAGTGGGAAGCAGAAGTCAGCAGCAGGGAGACAGAATATATTAGAGTGAAATGTGTGGCATTGTAGAGGGGACAAGGGCTATGGAAAGGGAAAACTATCTGGGTTGGGGGATAAGAAAGGGTGGGGAACCTTAACCGGTTTGACTCAGTGGATAGAGCGTTGGCCTGTGGACTCAAAGGCCCCAGGTTCGATTCCGGTCAAGTGCATATACGTTGGTTGTGGTCACATCCCCAGTAGGGAGTGTGCAGGAGGATGCTGATTGGTGTTTCTCTCTCATCAATGTTTCTAACTCTCCCTCTCCCTTCCTCTTTTTAAAAAATCAATAAAATATATTTTTTAAAAAAGACAGGGTGCGGAAGGGGGCTGCAATTTAAAACAGGGCAGCCTAGCAGCTGCCTGGCTAGAGTGGCTCAGTGGTTGAGCATTGACCCATGAACCAGGAGGTCATGGTTCAATTCCTGGCTATGGGCTTGATCCCCAGTAAAGGGCAGGCAAGAGGCAACTGATCAATGATTTTCATCATTGATGTTTCTCTCTCTCTCTCCCTCTCCCTTTTTCTCTCTAAACATCAATATTTAAAAATATAATAGGGCAGTCAGGGGAGGCCTAGGGAAGAATCTAGAATAAGGCAAGCCAGAGAGCAAGGTCAGTGTCTCCAACTTTAGGGGTTTTTGGTTCCTCCCCCTCCCCAGTCCCAGAGATGGGTGTGTGCAGCATTCAGGCCAGATAGCTGGGACATTAAGATTGTCCACGTCACACCACACCCCCACCTCAGGGGCTCTGAAGCCAGCTTGCTAAGGAACCTGACTCCTGGGAGATTATTTTTTTAGGGGGCAAAAAGGACCAAAATACTGCAAGGTGGGAAGGGCAAATGTGCATGAATGCCCTGGAGAGACTGGGCCTTCCTGAGATACTCACTTGGGATGGGGTAGAGGCAGGAGGGCGGGGGGGTGGGGGGGGGGGGGCTGTTTATGAGGCCGGGGTGGTGAGAGAAGGCTGGTGGAAAGTGCACTAGACCAGGGAGGAGTTAGGTGGAAGGGGCCGGTCCCAGGCCTGCACTTACTAAGGGATCCTGGCCAGTAATTTTATCCATGGATGTGGATTATAATACCTCCCTCCTAGGTCATTGTGGGAGTGTAAGAAGCTCTTACTTAGCACACAGTCTTGGCACCTAGGAGCCATCAGCATCATAGCATGACCTCTACAGCAGTAATTACCAAATTCCAGGAGGTAACCCATCAGTAGATCAGGAAATAAATGTGACAGTTTGCAAGCAGCATTTTTTTAATGGAACAGAAGAGGATAACATATTCGTGTACATAAGCATTGTCTCATAAAGCACTTCTATCCACATACAGACATTTCCTCCCATGGGGCATCCCTGCACTGTGAAAGCCGTTGTTCTAAGGCAGATGCGGCTGTAAGGTTTTTCTAACCTCAGTCATTTGCACGAGACCGTCACCACTTTTGCCATATCAGAATGCTAGTTGTGTTACTTACTAAATACTTGCCTTTGAGTGGGCTCACCACCTTGTAACATTAATATTCATGAAGTTTACATTAAAACGTATATATTAGTTTTTTAATTATCATTTTTAAACTTAAAACATCTTACATCTTTGGGAAACCGTGGTGGTAAGAAGCGTGACTGAGAACACGCCTTCTCAAAGTCAAGCTGGGGGCCAGCAGCACCCAAGTCTTCAGGGTCCCTTCCTGCCCCTGGAGCTAGGCCTGCCCCACTGCCCAGCTGAGTTCTGGTGAGTGACAGGCCCTGTCTGCTTCTGGACTGGCTCGGGATCCAGTGTGGAGGCCAGTGGTGGAGGCCAGGGCCCTGGGACGTATCTTTCTCTTGTGAACTGTGTGCCGCCTCCGCACCAGCTCCGCAGAATTTCCTTTCTCGAGCAGTTCTGATGCTATTGATGGGATTAGGTGCTCCCCCATGGCCAGCTCCTTTGATGTGGTCAGGGGGTAGCAGGAGATTTCAGACTCAGGAAGCAAATCGTAATCTTCCACAGGCTTCTCTGGGATCGGCTGGGGTAAACCCATTACATCCCTGCCCTTTCATCCCCCCAGGACACCGGCTCCTCCGGGCTCCTGGAGTCTCAGAGATCCAAAGGGTTTGTCAGATTTAGAGGAGCAATAAAAGGGGAAGAGAAAGCAGGGCTCAAACCGCAGACCCCCTCCAGCACCCGCAGCATCACCGGCAATGTCAGGGCATCTTTTTCTTCTCGTTTAACCCTGGGCTCCCACAAAATGGGGATTACAGAGGCTTGGGGCCAGCGGCCTGCCCTGACCCAGTGTTGAGCACCACTGTCCCCATCCCTCCTGGAGCCCCTCTGTCCTGGGAGCACCTGATCCTGCACATCTTTCTGTTGTCCTACCCTGAGATCTCCGTGTGTGTGTGTGTGTGTGTGTGTGTGTGTGTGTGGAGGGGTGAGGAGCTGGCAAATTAAGCAGAGAAACCACTCAGTCCCCATAGCAGTGAGGGTTTAAGGCATGATTTGGATTGGTGAGGCACACAGCCAATACCTGTCAGGCCACAAACAGGTATGTCTGACTATTTTCTTTAAATTCAATCCAACTCAAGGGCTCTATCTGAAGAGAGGTGAGGGTGGGGTGGGGGATGGGAGTGAGCCAGGGAGCTTAATTTCAGTGCTATTCAGGCTTCCCCTTCACTCCCTCTTCCATGGTCCCTGGAGTCCTGGCCGTCTTGAGGATGGAGACGTTGGCAGGGGCTTATGGGTGCTCCAGGCTGGTTTCAGATGAGGGGGACAACCTGGTCCGGAAGGTGGGGCAGCAGGTTGAAAGGGGATTCCACGCAGCTCAGAACCCCCTCTAATTTTGGAAAAGTCCCTTCCATCTTCCCAGAGTCCCAGCAGGGAACATCTGGCTGGCGGGCTGCATTAGGCCCTTGAAATCATTTGGTCTGAAATCAGGGGTGAATTCATTAAATGTTTGACCAAATATAGCCAGTGGATTTTTTAAAATATATTTTTATTGATTTCAGATAGGAAGGGAGAGGGGGAGAGAGATAGAAACAACAATGATGAGAATCATCCATTGGCTGCCTCCTGCACACCCACACCACCCCCACCCCAATCCAGCCAGCAACCTGGGCATGTGCCCTGACCAGAATGGAACGGTGATCTCCTGGTTCATAAATCAATGTTCAACCACGGGATTACGAAGGGGACAGCGAGCTAATTTTTAAGTTGATAATTTTGTATGGCCCGCAAATTATGTTATAAATATCCAAATGGCCCCGGGCAGAGAAAAGGTTCCCCACCCTGCAGAGCCCAGGTTTTCAGAAAACACAGCCAGGAAGAGAGGTTATCTGTGGTCACTTGGGACGGGAGTGGAAAACACAATTAACATCTGAGAAGCTATACTATTGGGTACTATGCATGGCCTTTTACAAGTATCTCCTTGTTTTGCCACCAAATCCCCGCTGAACCTCCTGGCCAGCTCGGGTTCCGGTGGGGAGGTCGAGGCCAGCTCCTGGGGCGGGACAAGGCCCGGGAGCAGAGCGGAGCTGCCAGCAGGGGGCTCTGGGCTCTGGCCTTGCTGGGAAGAAGCGCCAGCAGCGGCCGGGCTGGGACCAGTCCGCGGAAAGGGGAAAATTACTGGAGCTCGGAGGCGGGAAGGGCTGCGTGACTGAGAAGAAGGCACTGGAGTTGAGGCAGGCGGTCCGACTCGATCCCGGGGGGCCGTTCAAGCAGCCGGGGAGAAGGCGCCAAGGCCGCCCCTCAGCCCCCTCCCCCCCACCCGCCGGGGTGTCCTCCCGCTGGTGCCGGTGCCGCAGGCTGGTGCGGGCGCCGCAGGCTGGAGCGGGTGGCGCCACCGAGGGGCGGGCGGAGGGCGGGCCGGGGCGGGGCGCTGGCCGCTTGGCTCCCGGAGGTGGTGCAGGCGGGCGCTGGCCGCGTCCGTCCTCCGGGAGCCGTGGGGCGCGGAGCCTTCCTGATGTGTCACCAGCACGTGGAGCCAGCGCCGCCGCTCCTGCGAGCGGACACAACTCGCCCAACTTTCCAGAGATCTCCGCGCCTCGCTCCTCTCCCTGATGCGCTGGGCTCGTGCGTGCGTGCGCCCCGGGGCAGGGGCGGCGGCCCGGGTCCGGGCAGGTTGAGCGGGGAGACCCACCGCAGGGCGCGCGGGGCGTCGCGGTGCAGGGCCGGCGCGCAGCGACTCCTCGACCCCCTCCGGCCACCGTGCGGTCCAGCTCGGCCCGGCCCTGCGCCCCGCGCCCCTCGGATCTGAGCGCAGGTAACGAGGCGGCGAGGAGCTGGGCCTGGCGCTGCGGCGTGGGATCTTGGCGAAGTTCCTGGTGTAACACTCGTGCTCGCTGGGCTGCGGGGCGGGGGGCGGCTAGGTCCCCGCACCTCCCCCGGCCCGAGCCCCTTGTCCTGTGCGGAGGGGGGCGGGGTGGCCTGGAAGCTTCGTGTGTAACCCTTCCGGGGCCGGTTTCGGAGTCCGGCGGCCGGGGTGGGGCGGGGCGGGTGCCTTCTCGCGGGGGCGCCGCTCGGAGGAAACCCGGAGCCTTGGCCGGGAGCGGGTGTTGAATAGCGTGCGGGTGGCTGGCCGGCCCCAACCCGAGGGAGACAGGCGCGGGGCGCGCCCGCACCCCGAACTCCGAACAACAAGACGGGCGGGAGTTGAGGGCTGGGTCTTTGCGGGCGAGATGAGGGTGTCGGTTCAACTGGCCTACAAAGTCCCAGTCCTCGGCTCCCGGGACCGGCGGCTCCTCCGAGCTCCCGGCCCGCGCGCGAGCTCCGTGCCCGGGCTGGGACCGGACCCTGGCGGGCCGCCACCTCCGGGGTCCACGCTGGAGCGGGTGGGCGAGGCGCGCTGGCCGCGGACCCGGTGCGGCGCTCCCCCCGGGCGCCCTGCGCGTCCCGGGAGCAACGGGAATGCGCTGGGAAATGGGAGTTGGTCGCCGTGTGTGGTTCGTGTCCTCCGGGTGGAGAGGGATCTCCCCGGGGCAGACCAGGCTGCGAGGGCGGAGAGGTGGCTCCCTTCTCCCCCACGGGCCAAGCTCCTTCGCCTCCCCGGGCCTACCCCGCTGCGCATTCCGGTGCGGCAACCTTGAGCTTGGGGGTCAGGAGGAAGGACCTCCTGCTTTCTGGAGTTGCTCCTGGGGAGATGGGACGCGATTCTGAGGTTTCGCCCTTGTAGACCCAGAAGCCCCTGTCCCTTCCTGCCCCCCACCCTAATTTTTTAAAAAGGTACATCTTGGTGGGTGTGTTCGTAATGGCTAGTCTTTTGTTCCCTGGCATATGCCACATAATGCTGGCCTCCCCCTGAGCTCTCTTCAGGGTTTATGCAGAGATTCCTTTCTTAAACCCTCTAACCCAGCGATTTTCAACCGGTTGGCACAAGACTTTTTGAGATATGCAATACCTGACTCGTCAGGGGCACTGACCTCTTTCCCTTGGGTTTGTCAGATTAAATAAATGACAACCGCCTGGTGTGAGTGAATCAAAATTATACCTATTTTTTGTCAGATCGGCAAAAAATAGATCTTATGGTGTGCCTCGGGATTTTAATAATAATGTGAATGTGTGCCATGAGACGACAAAAGGCTTGACAACTGCTCTCTAACCAATAACTTCACTTCTGTATCCCCCTTCAAAGGAAACCAACCCCCAGCAAGTCCTGGGACCCCTGGTCTGCTGGGTGGTGGGACTTTTATTTCGTGTTGTGATTTGGCTATCGGGGCAGTGGGAGGCTTGGAAACACACTGGGAGCCGTGCAGTAATGTGACCTGAAGTGAACGAGGGCAGGTTGACAAAACAGCGCCCCTCGGTTCCCCTTCTTCCTGGCTTTGGAAAACAGGAGGGGTTTCTAGGTGTCAGCAGGAGGGAGAGGGAAAAACCAGCTCTGCCAGGTTGACCCACCTCTCAGAATTGTGCAGGGACCCATTCTAGAAGGTTTTTCCACAGTCTTCCCTGACCTCCGTGGGCCAGTGTAGACTACACGTGGCAGCAGCCCTTTGACACCTCTATCCCCAGGTTCGTGCCGTGTGTGGGGTGCTGGACCTCAGGGGTTTGGAGGGGAGCCCCCTGGGCTGTGGAGTCACTAAATGAAGCGGGGTTGGGTCTGTAAGCCCAGGAGAGGGCATGGCCCTGGACACTCCCTGCAGTTGGCCCAGTGTGAGTTTTGTCCGAACGTGCAGGCGCCAGGATTATGGGAGAAAAGAACGGAGACAGGCTCCGTACTGAAGTGTATATGCGTCTTGACCGATGCTCAGCGTTGAGGCAAAGTTGTCTACTGGGGGGAGCTTCAAAGTTGGAGGCCTTGCCCTAATTAAGAAAAATGCTCTCTTCGAAGCACTGAGTCAGGCTGGGAAAACAAAGTTCTCCCTTTGAACCCATGCTTCTCCCGGCCCCAAAGAGTCAGTATCTTAAAGTGAATGAAGTGGAAATCTCCAGAATAACGCGTAGTCATAAAACACCGGCAGATCGGGGCTTGGCAGTGAGAGACACAGGAAAGCAAGCAGAGGTGGCTGCTCCTGGAGAGCACAGGCCTAGGGACCTCAGTCTGAAAACGAGGCGAGGAACCTGGCAGCTCCCCCTGGGGCTGTGCCCCTCCTCTGGGCTGACCAGGTTTTAGGGATTTTTAGGAAGTGGCTCCGTACTTCATTTCTTTGGGGGAAGGGAGCAATTAGGTTTTTCCTTCTTGGGATTTTTCCTTTGCAAAATGGGATTGAATCAGTTACACAGCAGGCTGGCCTGCCCTCCTGCAGCTGATTTGTGCGTTGACTTAAGCCATTGTATTTAGGAATTGTGTTTTAGTTGAGAGCTTTTTGATTTTGCTGTCCCTTTTGAATTCTCATAGTTTTCCTGGAGCGGATGCCCTTCCCCCCTCCCATCCATTCCTCTAAGATGGGCACCTCTAGGCTCTGTGAAGTCAGACTTGTTAGCCCTGGAGCCGGCTTCAGGAAGCAGCCGGATGCAAGGTGGAAAGCTGGTGGAGGAAAGGGTTTTAACCAGACCCCTGGAGGACTCCTGAAATTCAGCTGGAGGCCAGGTCCTGCCTACCTGCATTCCCTCAACTCTTAAGTAAATTGCAACCTGGTGAATAATTAACCTCCCCCTTGTAGCTGTTTTAGCCTTTTTTTTTTTTTGAAAAGGATCCCAACCTATAAAAGATTAAAGATCAATTTTTGTCCAGGAGGATTGGTTTGACCCAGAAGGTGTTGGGAGAAGCCAACCCTCTCATCTCCACCCACCCCTGTCTTAGCAACTCCAGAAATTCTGAGACTTAAAAATCCCTCCAGAGTTTTGTTGGTGGCCCTGGGGAGGGGGGAGGGAAGGGAGAAGAGGGGGTGCTCTGAGCTGTGTCCCCAGGTCTCCTTCAATGCCTCTTTGCCCAAAGCCAAGCTGCCTGAACCTTCTGTGTTGTTCGGGATTTGATTCTATCCCGGAGTTGGTGTAGTGACAGCTTGGCCCTCATGCCTGCGCGGAGCTGCTGCTGCTACCAGGCCAGTCTGCGCCTCTCTGCGCGGGACGGTAAATATTTGGCCTGTCTCCGTTCCTTTACATAAAAGAATAGCGCTCCTCATCGGTGACATGTCTATGAAAGAGCTGTCAGAAGCAAGGGATCAGTTTGGGTTCCTTGAAGGGTTTTTCTCGAAGCAGCCCAGGGCGAGGGCCGTGAAGGGGGAGTTTGGGTCCAGATGTCCTGGGGTTGGAGTCCGAACTGCTATTTGCCAGCTGGGTGGCCTTTGACAAGTAACTTCTCTGTGCCCATTTCTTCCCTGGTGAACGAGGGTTCTGATACCAACCTTGGAAACTTGTGGTGAGGCTTATATGAAAAATGTAGGCACAGCGCCTGGCACCCAACAGTAGACCTTTGACTGGTAGTCCTCATCCCTCCGCGCTCTTATTTAGAATCCGCCTGTGCGTACGTGCCGTTTGAGAAGGATGCAGAGTGACTGAGACTCAAGGCTTGTGGGTCTCTGTTGCTTGCTAGCGTGTGGCCTTGGGCAAGTTACCTAACCTAACCTGGCCACAGCGGCTCTGTCATCATCAGGCTGGGATAATGTCTGGGCACCCCTGCCCCCGAGTCTCAGGCCTCTTAGTTTTTACTGTCCACCAACCACGGCCGGGGACGGGGCAGGCTCAGGCTGGGGTTCCAACCGTGGGTATGGGAGAGATGGCCTCTCGCCGCCCATGCCGAACCTCAGCCCTGGGAGCAGATGCGTAGTGTGAATCCCTGTGGTGACTGAGGCTGAGGCAAAGGGGGAAAGGCTCTCCCAGGACCTCTCAGCTCCGTTTGGTGCCCCAGGGCCTCCCAGGTTGGGCGCCAGCAAGCTTGAGCTGTGGCACAGGAGGTGAACGGGCCTGGCTTAGCCCTAGGTGTACGGACGTGGCCACCTCACACATCTGCGCTGCAGTGCACCCCGCCTGGAAGGCCCAAAGGTTTCGGTTCTGACACAGCACATTTCACGAAAGGTCCCCAGGAAAGGTGAATTGCCACCATTTGCTCTTGGATTGCTCGCTCACTGACCCAGTGGACAAGCTAAGCATGCTCCAGTGGGACCAGTCAAGCAGGGCACAGAATCGAAGGATGGAGGAGTGGGGGAAGGAACTGGCTTGGTATTCCAAAAAAGACTGAAGAATGATCGTCATGGAAAAAAAAAAAAAGAATCAGAATTTTGTTGGATTTCCTTATACTTTTTTTATGGCTCAGTGATGTTTTCATTTTGGGTTTCAAATGGGAGGTGGAGGGAGACCATCATCTCTTCAGTGCTTCACAGCCTCTCGTCTAGTCCTTCTCACTGGCCCTGGGCAGGACGCAGGGACGGACACAGGGCAGGTGACTTCTCACCCCTTGTGCAGCTAGCTCCCTTCCTCCTCCCTTTGGCCCAGTGTGGGAATTTTGAAATCGCCCCGTAGCCAGACCCCTCGTGCTTGCTGCCCAGGAGAACTGGGGAGGGAGGGAGGTGCTATGTGGAAAGATCCCCTGCCTGATTGCAATCTCAGCTCTGCCACGTTGGGCTGGAGAGCCCCCTTCGCTGTTCCCTGGGGGCACTGGCCCGAATCCAGTGTGCATCCCGGGAGAATCTGCTAAGATTCTGAGCCAGGAGGTGCAGAGAAGGGCATGCAGGAGGTTGGGACCTGGGGCTATGGTTGGGAGGAGTGGGAAGGGGGAAGGACTCAGATGTGCAGCTGGGAAATTTGGATCCATCTGTGAAGACTTTGTGGTTCACTCTCATGGAACTCACTTCCTCTCCCTGGATTTCTGCCCTGGGGTGTCTGGGGTTCAGGGAAAACACTGGCTTCTCCTTCTTGGTGAAGGCATACATTCTGGTCTCCCCAGGCAAACATTTAAGAAAGAATCCTCTAGCTCCCTGACTGGTGCAAGGTAGACCTCCTCCCCCACCCTTCTGAAAAGCTTCTCTGCTCAGGGCACCTGGCCTTAGGGGTGAGCCAGGTGGAAGGCAGAAAATGCTTTCTTGCATAAGGCTGGCGTCAGGGGCGGGGTATTGCCTTTGCATTGGGACACCTGGCTCACTCTGACTCCCTGGGTGACCTCGGGCCAGTGGTGTGCCTTGCTGAGACTCAGTGTCCCTGTGTGTGATAATGCATGCCTGCATAGTAGGGCTTTATGAGAATCCTGTGTGAAATGCCGGGCCGGTGGTGGCAGGGAGTCCGTGGTAGCTGTTCTCAGGGGATACCATCGTTCATCCCAAGGCCTGTGGGGCCAGTGAAGCAACCCCAGTGAGGTCAGGGAAGGACAACCTGGGCCTGGCAAGCCTGCCTGCTGGCCTCACATCTGGGGAGAAAACTTTGGAAGAAAAGCCGTCTTTGCTGTGTATGCTGGGGAGTCGGGGGGGTTCCTGCTCCCTTAGAGACAGGCCTGGTCCAGACATCACCCCCACTTTTCCAGGGTGGGTTCATGCAGTCACTGGGGGGACAGGTTAGTGGGACAGTCAGGGCAACATTCTCTTGAATGTCTTTCTATTCGAACTTGCTGTTTTAAGCTTAAGAACATGAAAAAAAAATTTTTTTTTTTTTTTAAGAAAATGTGTCTTTGCTTTTGGAATTTTGAGGGCGATTAAACAGATACTTGGAAGCAGGACTTTGTATATAAGCAAAACGTTGGTCTCCAACTCGCCTGGACTGACCACTGTCTATCTGGGAAAAGGCAACCACTTACTCCCAGCTGCTGAGGGCGGAGGGTTCACCTTCCCCGGGCCCACGTCTCTCTCCCTCTCCCCTTCCCCCCGTGTCTGGTGATAGCAGGCGTTGTCACTCAGGTCTGGACGCTCGCTAACCTTGGCCAGATCGCTGAATGTTAAACCATCTGGCAAACGATCACATTTCGACAATGAGCCTTTTCTCTATAGATGGGGATGGAGGGGGCAGTGCTGGGTGCTGGAGAGCCACTTAGGGGTGGATAGAGGCAGCGTCCAGGATCCCGACTTTGAATGTAAGGGGTGGGGATGGAGCTGGGGGCCTGCTCCTTAAAATAGAAGTCAGCCCCCAAATCAGCACCCCCCCCCCCTATTTCCAGAGCCTGAGTTGGGGTGGAGGCTGTTGCCAACCTGTGAAGACTCTGGCATCCTCCCTTTCGTCCTTTCGGTGGATTTTGTTGTAATTAGACGAGTCGTGACAAATACCCATGGCCCTTTGGCTGGGGAGCTGTGCCTGGAAACCCAGCCTCCTTCACTGGGGAGCCATCATTAGGCAACAGAAGAGTTCACGGGCCCTTGATTCAATAAAGACCCTTTTATGATGTTGATTTTTCCCAGAAAAATATTACCACTTTGCCCCGTTTACTGCAGTTAGATGTGTAATCATATTAGACGAAGCCGCCCCGGGGACTGAGGTTACGTAGTTAGGGTTTTCACCAAAGCCTGTTCCCCGGGCTTCAGAGGAAAACTGTGTCCTTGGGAAATAAAAAAGAAAGAAAGAAAGGAAAAAACAACAAGAAACGTTTTGGAGGATTTTCCCTCTTGGCACTTAAAGGACATGGTCTCCATCAGGGTGAGAAGTGACCCAGGATACAAAGCAGAAAGTGAAACTGATTCCCCGCCAGGGTCAGTGCAGCCCTGCCCGGCCACGCGGGCTCAGGCTGACGGGTAGCACGCGCCTTGCAGAGGCTGGAGGAAGGCGGACGCCTGTGTCCTCTCCACCAGGAGCTGTGAGTCCCCAGCGTGTGTCCTTGTCCCCGTGATGGCAGGACTGCAGGTGGCAGTTCTCTGCCTCTCCTGCCCCGCCAGGCAGCCCCCCGACCAAAGGTAGTGCTGGAGGCCTTGGGCAGCTTCCCGGGTTGGGAGGGTTTACCTAGTCCCTGCACCCTGCCCCACCCCCACCCCTCCACCCCCATCATTAGACACACCTCCCAGGCATTTGGCAATTTGGCATCCGGGTCCCCTCCCCACACAGCCATCCCCTCTTAACTTACCCCCAGAGGACACTGTTGGGTCAGGCAGGCGAAAAGAAGGTTTCCCAATCCCTCCTCAAAAATCTTCCCAGTTCTGGGCTCGGTAGAGATCCTCAGTGGAGTCCAGAACCTCTTTCCCAATTTTGGGGTTTAGAAATCTTAGGCACTGAGGAAATTTCTGGGAGTCCTTCGTAGGAGTGCTCTATTAAGAAAGAGAGGGTAGGACATTTCAGAATGCTAAAATATGGTGCATTTAAAAGGGGGAACCGATTTAACTCCAGGGTGTCTGATGGGTGTCATTACTGAAATATCTTTTCAGGGATCATCCTTTAATGCAGAAGAGCTGCATTTTATAGCAGGTGGTTCGTCTATACGGATGGTGTGTATTAAGGTAGTTTTTCAGTATAACTAGTTTAAACTTTGAGGTGAGTTTTTTAAATTCTATATATTTCCATTACAATTGACATTTGATATATTAGTTTCAGATGAAACCTTTAATTTTTAATTCTTTATTGTTGAAAGTATTATATTACATATATCTCCTCCCCCCTCAGCACAGGCCCTCAAGCTCCTGGTTATTTTACACTTTTTGGAAGAAGTGTTATTAAACATATGTGTGTGTGTATGTACACATGTATATATAAAATATATTTTTTGTTTATTTCACTCAAAGTAGTATAATTACCACATATGAAACCAGATTATACAATTAGTACATTTTTCTAATTAGCTGTCAGAAATGTGCAATGAGATAAATTATTTTAGATTTCCAAATGAAACTTAGACCAGAGGGAGGCTCTGAGGAAAATTAACAAGGGTTTTTCCGTTTTGGCGCTCACCCCCTCACCTGCTCGCCCAGAACCCCCCCCCCCCCACCCATGTGCTTGCCCTTCGGGCAGCAGCAGGGACAGAAAACATTTCTATTGTCCTCATCCCGGGTAAATGGAGTTGGAAAAATTACTTATGTTGGCTCTTCTCTGCCTGACAGTGGAGCAGGCAGGAAGATATGTTGCTACATTTTTCAGTAAGAATGGTGGTAGCTGTTCTTTGGATAAGAAATTCTGGGAATGTGAGTTCATTCAGTTCGTATTTTCTGTGTGTGTGGTGGGGGGCGGGGGAGCCCTGGGCAGTCTGCAGGGGTGGGGATGTCCAGTCGACACCAAGAAACAGAGTGCAGACCTGGCGCTCTCACTGGTAGCTGCAGTACTGGTACAGACCCACAATCCTTTATCCGAAATTCTGAAAACCGAAGGTCAAAATTTGGAAACAAATTTTGTGGGGAAGCCTGACCCAAACTGACTTGAGACTCCGCATAGTCTAGTCTGTATTTATCTCGGTGAGTGTGAGTAGTCATGGACTAATGTGTGTGGTTATGGTCTGCCCTGCTGGGTGGGGCATTGTACACTATGGGGTATATGTACTACGTTGCTTTCTAAAACCTGGGAGATTCTGAAAGGTTAGGGGTAACTGAGCAGTGCAGGAGCATCACCATAATGAAGATGGCAGCAGCCCTGGGCCAGAGCTGGGGGCAGACTTGCTGCTGGCCAGGGCTTTGCTCCCTCCCTCCAGGAGCAGCCTGTGGCTGAACGAGGGGCCAGCCGAGCGGTGGCCCTGGGAGCCCTGCCCCCACGAGGCCTTGAACTCCATGAAGGCTCAGCCAGTCTTACTCACTGTCGCCTCCTGGGTGCCCACTGCATGCCCGGTGCTGAATGAATGCTAGACTGGTCAGAGCAGGGGGTCAGCAAACATTATTCGTGAAGGGCCAAAATATTTCAGGCTTTGAGGCCCACGGGATTTCCGTTGCAACTCTTCTGCTCTGCTGTTGTGGTGTGAAAGCAGCCATAGATAATACATAAATGAGTACCCTTGTGTTTTAATAAAACTTTATAAAAACAGGCGGAGGGCCTGGTCTGGGGCCACAGTCTGAGGACTCCTTGTGGGAAGGATAAATGAGCCCTTAACAATAGACTGTTTCTTCCCCATATATTAGCCCTGCTGTCTGCCTGCTTGTCTGACACCCCCCCACCCCAGCCCCCACAGTGGAGGTAGATGTTGCAGCTGTAATGCCAGCACTCACCCCTGGCTGAGTCTCTGGGCAGCCTGGAAATGGAGGCCAGGGAAGGCGCTGCACTCGCCGGCCTGGCCTAGACAGTGGGAGTGTGCATGGGTGTGGGCAGATGCACTCAGGCACCAATCCAGCCTGGCTGAGGGGCTCTCAGACCTCCACCCACTGATGAGTTTTGGGGGCTGAGCCAGCACCAGGCCAGCAGGGCTGGAGGGTTTGCTGAGCATGGTGCTGAGGAGGTGAGAGTGAGGGTTTAAGAGCCAAGGTGTTGTTAGCAAAAGAATTTCTGGCGGGGAAATTGGTTATCGTAAGTTCAGGGGCTCTGATGGATGAGATTCAGGTCTCCAGGCTTTGTTCACCCCAGCTCTGATCGGCAGCGAGTCCAAGAAGGCTTTCTGCTTCAGCCAGGCCCTCTCGCTCCCACCTCCATGGTGGGCTGGCTTGGGGCAGGACCCTGCAGAGCCCAGTCCCCTAAACTGAGTGCTGGGAGTGCCAGCATCCCTCTGCCCAGCCCCACGCAGCTCTCTGTGCCAGGGACGTTGGCCCCTAACTAGAAGCAGACCTGGCTCTTCAGGCCCTGGGGCCAGACCCTCACCGCCAGCCCAAGCCTTGTATGTGCCCAGTGGTTTCTCTGTCAGAAGGATTCCCCAAGTTATTCTGGAACTACTGCCCTCTGCCCGACCACCTTCTTCCCCAGGCAGGATGGGAATGGCTCCTAGTTTCCTTTCTAGAGCAAATTCCCAAGAAGGGTGATATCTGAACTGTGTTCAGAGTGCAGCCTGCTCACTCTGCAGCTGCCCCTGGAAATCCTGAGGGCGTTCAGCCCCCCAGCAGAAGGGGGCAGCTCCTTGCTCATCCATGTGCTCGGCAGAAGCCAGGCAGAGCGAGGGCTCAGGGAAGGCCCGAGGACCTGGCTGGGGACAGGTGTTTGGTGATGGGTTACCTCAGTTTTCGGAGCCAAGCCCAGGTGGGTCACCTTTACCCACTTAGCACAGCACGGGGATGAGAGAGCCTCTGACCCTAACCTGCCACAGCCCTCCTGACCTCACCTTGTTACTGAGCACCTAGGCCAGACACTGCCTATACCAGTGGTCGGCAAACCGTGGCTCATGAGCCGCATGTGGCTCTCGAGCCTCAGTTAGCCAACCAGTGGCCTATACCATGGCCATAAGGTGGCCCAGAACAGTGGTTCTCAAACTCGGGTGTCTCTGAGAACCACTTGAGGAACCTGTTAAGACTGCAGACTCCCTAGTCCCCAGCCAACCTCAGGTGCTCCAGAATCGGCTTTGTTACTAGGTGTATGTGACGCAGGTGGTCCCAGGACCATGCTGCCTGCGGGCTGATAGGTAAAGCAGTGTGATGATGAGTGTGAGGGAAGGCAGAAGGGTTCCAGAAAAACATCCAGAAGAGGTGAATAAATTTTGACGGATAAAGCAGGGGATGGTCCGGATAGCTTACCCAATCAAGTGCTTCGTACAGGCATGCTCCCAGCCTCTGATGGGAATGAACTCATTTAATCCTCCAACAATCCCATTCATCCCAGAATGGACCGGACGGAAGCCCAGAGGGTGAGGCAGCTTGTCCAAGGCTCTGTGGCTGGTTCGTGGTGAACCAGGTCTCACCCTCTTCCTCCATCCCACTGCGTTGGGGCCATGGCACCAGCTCACACAGAGGCTGTGCAGGCGGGGGCTGTGGATAAGGAAAGCATGATGCGGTGATGTTGCGGAATGGCTCAGATCCTAGTGTGCGTGGACAGCGTGGGGTTTGCTGGTGGCGTAGATGGCCATGAGCTCGGTTAGGGCAGAAAACTTTGGGTGAGGTGACGGCTGCCATAATGCTGTTTTGAGAGGGCTGAGGCCATGGCTGTGGTTCCCAGCGTGTTTACTTGCAGTCTGAACACGACCGGGCCTGGGGTGTGGAGTGAAGGTGCAAGGCAGTGCTCAGGGAGCAGCCAGGGGAAAGAATTCTCCATGGAAAGAGCCCTGCCCAGCCCTTGGTTCGGATGGGGAAGGGGAAAGATGCTGGGAGAGGGAATCCGCTCTCCTTGAAGAGCCATCTAAGAGCTTTGAATACTTCTTCCCTTTAATTCTCACATCCCTCTTCAAACTGGGCTTATCTGCCCCTATTTACAGGTGTGACGGCAGAGAGAAGGCTGAAAAGCATGCTATATAGAGGGGCCACCTCTGTTCCGAGGGGCCTCGGATCCTGCCACCCAGCTGGACCAATGACCCAGGCCCCAAGGGTACAGTGCCAGTCTGGGTGGGGAGGCTGCTGGTGGTCAGCTGGGCAGATTCCAGCCCAACCTGGGCTCAGGGTAGAACGGCCTGGCTTCAGAGGATAAGTTACCTGTCAGTGGGTGGCATTCCTTGTGGCGGAGCTCAGAGGAGTCAACGTCCTGGGTTCTGGGGTTTAGGGAGAGGAGTGGCTGGTGTCTGGCTGGGGTTGGTCTTTGGGGCACCTCCCAGGGTTCTCTTTCCTACCGGAACCAGGCCTGGCATCTGAGGAAATTAACGCCGGCTCTCTTCTGGTCTCGCATCAGTGTCAGGCAGGGGACTGTCACTTAGGAGGTGGGCCTCTGCCTGGGAAGATGGGGCCTGACAACCCTTCTGGTCACACTGCCTTCTCTGGTTCTTGGGCTGCCCTTGCGATTCCACCAAGACTCTAGTCCACGGCTGCCTGTGGGCGGAAGGCACTGGGTTCTGACTTGTCTGGGTGGAGCAAAGGCTAGTCATTCCCGGGTGTGCCCTGGGGGCAGCGAGCCAGGCACTGGCCAGACCAAGCCTTGGAGAAAATTGTGCCACTGTGGAGACCCCCGGCCCCCTACCCGGCAGAGCGTCCCGTGAGCGGTGGGGAGGTGGGCCAGGTTCAAGTGAGGGGACACCAGCGTCACTCACCTGCCAGCCAGTCGACTGCGGACTCACCTGGAGCAGTCAAGGACAGCAAGAAAAATAAGGGACTTTCAGGGGCAGCTGTGTTTTCTGACTCAAGTCATAATGCCCCTAAAAATCCTTATTGCTCTTGCACTGGGCATCGGGCAGTGGCTGGCAACCCACCCTCATCCACCTGGCCCCTAAGGGATGGGAAGGGCTTCCAGGGGTCCAGGTGAGACTTGCTGGCTATTAAACGCTTCGTTGGGCCGATGCATTGCCTTGCATGTTTTTACCGTTCTTTTGGTGGAGGATTGGGCATCCGGCTATTCCTGCAGGGATTGGAGAGTCTCCTGGGTTTGCTGGGTGAAAGTTCAGAAGGCCCCAGATGCACGTGCAGGGCACGGGGAAGGACAGCCTTGGGGCCAGGTAGGACGAGGGCCACAGGGTTGGGGTGGCCGGGTGCCCACTTTCCTGGGAAACTGGAACCATTGAGAGGCCCCCGGGCAGGAACTTGCACTGGGTTTTAACACAGAAAGAGCCTCAGTCCGCTCCCTGAGACCCAGAGAGCTGCAAGCACGCCTGCAGTGGGTTCAAGGCTCCCCTTCCCCCCTAAAGTGACTCTGGAGCTTGCTGGGTGTTTTCTATCCCTATTTCACTTCCTGAATCTCCTCCGTTCTCAGTAGGTCCCCCAACCCCATCTTTTCTATCCCCCCCCCCAGATATTTTGGTTAAGCAGCCAAAATATCAATTTGTGACATGACCCCCTCTCCAATCCCCTCTTAACCCAGGAACACCAGTCCACAAGCATGTCACCAATCCGTCCTCACTGCTGTGGCTGGGTTGGGTGGGTGGAGTCCCATGTACCAAAAAGTCCCTGTTTCGATGAGGGCACATGTCTAGGCTGCAGATTCAGTTCCTGGTCTGGATGCGTACGGGAAGCAGCTAATTGATGTTTCTCTAAAATCAATGAAAACATTTTTTTTAAGTCACCAAATCCCACAGCAACAGAAGCTTCCTGTCTAGCTGAGACTGAGCACTGGCCTGCCCGTGGATGGGCAGACGAGGCAGAGACCAGGAAGCAAGCCCCATCTCGTGTCGCGTTGGCCGGACAGGTCCGCAGGGGAGATTCACCCTCCAGGTATTTCTCAGGTTCTCTCCCAGGTGCCGACTCGAAAGCTCTCATCACTCAAGAAGATCATATGTGGAACCTTGACCGCCATGATCCTCATTCCTGGCCAGCCTGGCCCCTTGCTGCCCAGGCCCCGGTCTTCTGAGCCTGCCGCCACACCGGCTCTCCCAGGCAGTTTCTAAGGGGCTGGATTTGCACCGGATCCTCCTTGTTTTACTGCCCAAGGTAAAGTTATCCAGGGGCTGTGGGAGCAGCAGGTGCTTTCACGGAGTGAGATTCTCGTGGATTACAGTGGACATGGTAATACACCGTGTCCCATCCTCCTCAGCTTCAAATTAATTGTCCCTGTGGCCCCTTTGAACTGCCCTGCCATCTCCCCCCAGACTCCTTGTTCCTGAGCATGCTCCTCAGTCTTTACCCCAAAAAGACACTATCAAATTTTGCAAAGGCAATACATCAAAAATAAAACAAGACTTTCTCCCTCCTTCTCTCCCCCACCCCCGCCACCCACTGTTACAAAAGAACTGCCTTGCATGGTAGAACATTTCAAAAACACTCATGAAAACGGATGAAAAAGGCTCTTAAATGCCCATAGCTGGGGATAATGTCTGCTAATGAAGTACATCCTTCCAGCATTTCCCCCCTGTGCGTGTACACCGCCATCCAGCTAGCAGGACTGGAGCTTCTAAAATGGGCGAGGCTCGTCACCCATTTGAGTGAGATGGCTCTGTGCCCTCGGGAGCCAAAAAGTCTCTACTTTCTGCTTGCCAAGTGGGCTGGTGGAGCATGGGCTGCAGCATGCCGCCAGCCAGGACCTCGTTGGAGCAGCACCGGGTCTCCAAGTGGATGAAGCTGGTGGGGAGGGTGCTAGAAATGGGGGCTGTTGCATTGCTTCTCCACTTCTGTCACCCAAGACTCACTGAGAGTCTTAACACACACACACTCCACAGCCCAGGCCCCACCCCCGACCAGTTGGCTCTGAATTGTTAGGGTTGTTGGGGCTGGTATCTGTGTTTGTTATCTGGATGGTTCTCAGTTGATTCTGTGAAGCAGCCAGAGCACGATCGGCTATCTGCCCACAAGTTAGAGGCAGGAGAAGGCTCCTCCAGCTGTGCCCCCAGAGGCGGATCAGGCGATGTGACCATTTACAGTTGGCAGACTTTCACTTCCTGTCTTTTCTCGGCTGCTCAGAGTCATCCTTTGATCCTCATTTTACAGAAGACAGACTGAAGCCAAGGAGATCAGGAGACTTACCCGAGGACACACAGCCAGGACGTGGCAGAGGTGGGGGTGAGGGCTGTGGCTCCTGACTCCCAAGGTCGGTGCTCTATCAGAAATGGTTATTTGTAATTAGCTTATGTAATTTTAACAAGCATATCAATGCTTACTAACACATAGGTTACGGTGACGATGAAATACTGGGGGTGGGAGGGAGGGTGTGACTATCTCCTGGAGGACGTGTCTGCCTCACAGGGAGATGGGGGGTTTTCCCCCACTTTCCCCAGTGCTGCGTGCACTGGCCAGCCTGGACCCACAGCCTGCAGCATTCAGCCTGCTGCACTGCTGAGGATCTGGGGAGGGCAGGGTTAAGCCCCATTTTCAGAGCATGCAAGGGGCATGAGGCCAACTGGTTCCCTGCTCGCTGCCTGTTGAGGCATCTCGGGAGCACAGCCTGCATGGGGCTTGCTCCTCTGGGCCCTGCTCCAAGCTGGCGGCCCTGAAGGATCAGGACCCCTGCTGGGGTGTGTAGGTCTACAGAACGTTGTGCCTGCCCCTCCCTCTTTCCTACTGACTGGACTCCGAGGACCTGAGGGTCAGCTGGGCGGGATGCCAGTGCAGGGAACTAACGGGCAGGCTCATTATCAGCTCCAGGAAGCGGTCGGTTGTGCCCCGGGCAGGGCTGCACGGCCAGCCTGCCTCGGACATGGCGGGTGGAGACAGGAGGTGGGAGCCCAGAACACCACTTTCCCAGAGCCCGGCGGCTCCGGGCCAGGCCCACGGGCTTCCTTTGGCAGGGAGGGCCGGGCGTTGGCCACACCTTCCCTCGCTGGCCTTGGCTCGCTCCTTCCTCAGGCTGGCTCTCGCCCTGCTCCCTGCCCAGCTCTTTGCTGCAGAGTGCACACTCTTGGCAACAACACCCATTTAACCTGCTTCCCAGAAAGCCGGATGGCCAGGCAGGCCGACTCAGCCAGCCCCGTGATGGAAAACAGGGCGGTGGGCCCCACTCGGGCTCCGCTTGCCCGTCTTCCTTGGGGGCTGGGTTGGGAGACGCTTTGCACTGCCTTGGCTTCCTGGGTCAGGAGTAATCTCAGCTCAGGGAGCAGCCTTGAGCAATCGGGCTGAGCCACGAGTTTGGAGCTCCTGGAATTGGAGCAGGGCAGGGGAGACAAGCCTTTGCCAGGAGTCTGATCCAGGGCAGCCACTTGGCGGGGGCTCTGGGTAAAGCCCCATCTCTTTGAGCCTGTTGCCTCATTGGGCACAGTAGTGCCCCGAGGAAGGTGCTACATTGTAGGCGTATTCAGACTATAGATAGGAAGTTGTCGCTCCTTTTCCCTCCCCTTTAACCGAGAACTCTGGGTGAAATCTGGCGGAGAAGATGCTCACTTAATGCTGGGTGCACAGCTCAGGAAGTGAGGTGTGAGTGTCAGTGCGCTGGATGGTACCTTATTACCCTAGATCTCTGAAGGGATCCCCTTTGGTCAGCTTTCTCTTTGGCCTTCCTGCCCAGACCCAGTTGGGGTGGTGGTTCTATAAGCTGTAGTTCTCACCCCTTTGCCCTGCCTTCTGGCCCACAGAGGCATCCTTCGCTACCTCAAGTTCATCCTACTAATCCAGATGCTCAGTTCCAAAGCACTCCCTCTGGGCCTGGGCCAGAGGAGCTGCTACAGCGCTCCTCCCACTCCGCCCACCCCCTCGGGTGCACGCAGCGCAGCAGGGAAGGACTTTGTTTTGACTCTAGCACTTGATTTCTGTTTTGACTCTTATATCTACCAGGCCAAGCCCTGAGACGTCAGAGGAAAGCAGCCTTGGATCTCGAATGAGTTTGGGGTCTGTCCCTGAAGGCCTGGCCACTGCAGAGGTGCCTGGAGGTAGGAATAGTTGATGACATTACCCTGGGTATGTGGAGAGAGGTGCTGGCCAGCACCCATGGCCCTTCTGACAATACCTGTCTTTTTCTTCTGAGGATCACCCCTCCCACACCAAGTACCCTTGGGGTTCAGGTGGGGACAGTCCTACCCCCTGGCTTGAGAGGCAGGCATGTGTCCCAGGATGGACACTGAGACTTGCCCTCGGGACTTTTGCAGCAACTATGAGGAAAGAGGCATTCGGTTTTTGTGGGAGTTGCCAAGTGGACAGAAGTTGCCAAGCTTGTAACTGCTGGTGGTGCCATCCTGTTCTCTGCTGGAGGATAAAGCCTACAAGGAGGAAAGAGAAGGCGAGTGTATTCTATCCAGATATCAGTAAGCCCCTGGATCAAGCCATGCCTGAAGCCAACTGCACCCCTGGACTAACCTGATTATATGAGCCAATGCTGTTTTTTTTCCCCAACACTACCTGGAGTTGGGTTTCTATCATAGAAAGGGTCCTAAGAAAGGCAATACTTTTCTTTGATCTCATTTTTAGAAAGTCAACATCGAAGTATACTTTACATGCAATCGATTTCACCCATGTTAAGGGTCTAGTTCATAAGTAGTTCCATCCTTGTAACTGTCACCAGCGTTCAAGTTCCCTCCTTCCCCTTTGTGGCCCATTTTCCCAAGTCCAGAGACCCACTGGCCTATCTATATTCTGATGGTTCGCTTTGCCTTTTCTAGAATTCCATATAAATATCACATAGGGTGTTCTCTCTTGTGTCTGACTTCTTTTAGTCAACAAGGTTTGGAGATTTATTCATGTTGCTGCATGTGCCAATAGTTCATTTCTTTTTGGTGCCAAGTAGTGTTCTAGGGTATGGATGTCCCACAGTTTGTTTACCCATTGATGGGATGATGACCATTTGGACTATTTCCAGATTTTGGCCATTGTGAATAAAACGGTTACAACAGTCATGCACAAGTCTTTTGTGTGGGTATGTGTTTTGATTTTTATATCTAGATGCTAGTCTCATTTAATAGTTGAAGAAACCAGTTCAGAGAGGTAGAATGACTTGTCCAAGGTCACACAGCTGATGGGCTCCATGGCTCACGAAAGGGCCTCCTGGAATCCTGGTGCCCAAGAACGGTGGCTGCTGGGAAGGACTGTCAAGATGAGCTGTAGCCACGGTCCTCACCTTTTCATCCCCCTCGACCGATGTTATTTCTCCCTGTATGGATACCACGGTTTGAAAGATGACATCTACTAAACGAACTTAATTCATAAAGCCTCTATCCACTGCCCCAAATGTATTTCTTAAACTTATAAAGACGAACTTCATGTCTGAGCTGACAATCACTGTGAGCAAGCTCTGATGAAGTCATAGAGTTGAGATCCAGCCAAAACATGATCTTTTTTGTCTTTTTTTTTTTTCTTTTTTACTTGGGACCAACAAATCATGGACCCATCCCAGAAGTCCAGAGGATGTCAAGTTGATAACTCTCAATTCAGTCCAGCCTCTCATCTCACAGGTGCTTCAGCCAGGTCTTCTTGGTCTTCTCTCTGTGGAGGACAAGGAGAATGTTTTCCTGAGGCCCATGTAGTAGCTTTACCGTGGGCCACATCCCTTGGGACCCAGTCTCCCCTGGGTCTAACGGTGCTGAACCCACCTGCAGGCCTTCCAGTTTGGGGAGCCCATACATCCTTTCCTTCAGCTGAGGCAGCTTGCAGTGGACAGTCCAGGCTAACACAGCTTAGCCAGGACAGCACCCCCAAACTCCCCCAGGCAAGATCAAGACCACCAGTCCAGCTGACCTCCTAGAGGTCAGGCATTACTCAGTGCTTTGCATGCATTATCTCCAGTCCTCTCAACAACTCAGGCGACAAACTTACTCCCCTTTCACTAGGAGGGCAACTGGGGCGTGGAGAAGTCACAGCACCAAGCTAGAAGGTAGAGCATGCATCTTGCGTCCAAGATTCTCTCAGCTCCCCTGTCCATCACTCCTGTTTGCTCTGCTTCTGTGGCTGACAGACTCCATGGGATCCTCACAGATCTACCCTTGAAGCTGAGCAGCTGCCTTCTCAGAGGCTGAGCGCCCCCCCCCCCCAGACCACATCCCAGGATAAGGGGGCTGATTCCTGAACAGCCGCCAAAGAGGCTGGAGAACGCCGTCCAGAGACTGGAGGGAATCAGTCCATGGGATGACCTCTGAGCAGTAGGAGCCGAGGAGGGAGGAGGGATTCACTCTTTCAGCCTGAGGCCCTGTGAGGCACATTTTCCATACGTGGTTGTAAAGCAGTGGCAGGATGGTTATATGTTATCTTGCGCTCCTTCCCATCCCTCTACCTCCCCTCACTTGCTGCCTTGGAATTCCACCTCCAAGGTAAAAGTATTAGCACTTAATCCCTTGCTAAAGGCTCTGTTTTCTAGGGAATTCAAGCAGCTGGTTGCTGGGTCTGCATTGCCTGCTTCAGCGAATGTTGAACAAGAGGATAGACAACATTGCATGGGACTTGAGGAGTGGAGAGGAGACAAGGATGATGCCACATTCATCAGATTATTCCCGTTTAACTCTTCCCCTTCATTCACTAGATTGAGTCAGTGACACTTTCTGACCTGCTGTCGTTCAGAGGCTGTGGCCTCCCCAACTACCTGCTCTGTCTGGTACAAAGGAATCCATGCTCCTTGATCTCCACTTACTAGGCATGCAATGCTGGCAGGTACTCAGCCTCCCTGAGCCACGATGGCCTCATCACACGGGACTGTTGGGAGGCATAATGGACACTTAGGGTTATGCCTGGAGAAGAGGTGTAGGGCCTTGTGAAGCGGCCTAATGACAGCCCTGCTCTCTTTTGGAAACCACCTTCCTTCATTCTCCGCCCCTGTCCTGCCTATCCCTGTCCCCTGTCCCACCCCATTCCATACCTGCAGACCCCAGCCAATCAGCACATCCCAGTGTTGACTGCAAGTACTGCCTCAGGCCTGGGCATCAGGCCTAAGTTGAACGGGTCCCTCTAACAGCGCCCCAAAGTTTCTGGGACAATAAGGAAAGAGGTGCTTCCTCTTTGCTGAGATCATTAGCCTGGAGCTACCATGGGGCCGACTGAGAAAGAAGCCAATAGAGTGAGGTCAGGAGAAAGCAGAGCCAGGAGATGGAGTGGACCCAGAGGCCTGGTGATATCTTTGGAGCGCTTGGACCCAGTCGTGCCAGAAGCTAGTTAGCCCCTAGTATTTTTAGAAATTAATACTTCAACCAAAAATGTCCTTTTTAATTTGCTTAAGCTAGTTCGAGTTGAGTTTCTATTAAAACTGAAATGGTCTTGACTACTACAGGTGGTTCCCTGTAAAAGTTGCTGCTGTTATCACAATTCCTATTACTGGTGTAAGCACATTAGCAGGAAGATGTCACCATGGCGACGCACCATCCAGGTTCCCCCAGGGGCCACTGCCACTCTCACACATGATATCTTCGCTCTCAGCTCCCAGAAGGCAGGGGGACTTGTGTTTGCTGCTGCCACAGAGTAGGTGGTTCACAACATCTGTTGAATGAACAAATGAAGCAGGCCCATTGCCCACTGTCTCCTCCAAAATGCCCTGCCTTCTAGCCCCCATGCCGGGTCCACGTTTTCCCTGCTTGTCCTTGGCTGATACCTGAACCCACTGGGGTGTCTGCCAAGAGTCTGTCTTGGCAAACTGAGCTCTTATTTTCAATGTTCTTTCTAGGGCTTCCTTTCTCCCTCTACCCATTCATATGTTCAGTTTTAAAATCTATTAAAAATGTCCAGTGTAGACCCCTACCTTATACTACTCACAAAAATTAATTCGAAATGGTGGATTAAGGACTTAAATGTCCGATCAGAAACTATAAAACTCCCAGAAGAAAAAATAGGAAATTGTCACATGGGTCTTGGCAACGATTTTTGAATATGACACCTAAAGTGCAAGCAACAATAGAAGTAGATGGCAGCAAACTAAAAAGGTCTAAAGAGAGAATCTTAAAAGCAGCAAGAGAAAAGTAGTTACCTACAAAGAAGCGCCCATATGACTGGCAGCTGATTTCTCAATAGAAACTTTTCAGGCCAGAAAGGAGTGGCAAGAAATATTTAAAATGATGAATAGCAAGGACCTACAATCAAGATGACTTTACCTAGCAAAGCTATCATTTAGAATTGGGGGTCAGACAAAGTGCTTCACAGACAAGAAAAAGCTAAAGGAGTTCATCATCACCAAACCAGTATTACATGAAATGCTGAAGGGCATTCTTTAAGAAGAGGAAGAAAAAGAAGAAAATATAAAAATATGAACAATAAAATGGCAATACTAGTACATATCTATCAACAGTTGAATCTAAAAATCAAAATAGCCTGATTGGTTTGGCTCAGTGGATAGAGCATCAACCTGAGAACTAAGGGGTCCTGGGTTCGATTCTTATCAAGGGCATGTACCTTGGTTTCTGGCACATCCCCAGTGGGGGATGTGCAGGAGGCAGATAATTAATGTTTCTCTCTCATCGATATTTCTAACTCTATCTCTCTCCCTTCTTCTCTGTAAAAAATCAATAAAATATATTTAAAAATAAATGAACAAGAAATCTAATGAACAAAATAAACTGATGAATAAAATAGAGGCATGAGAACATGGAATATATGGACAAATCTCAGAGGGAAGGGGTAAGGAGATATGGGAAGAGATTAACCAAAGATCTATATGCATTTATGCATTACCTATGGACACAGACAATAGAGTGGGGAAGGCCTGGGGCGGGGCTGGAACCCAGTGGAGGAGGGCAATGGGAGGATTGAAGGGGAGCATCTGTAAAACACTTGTATTTTAAAAAAATAAAAATTTAAAAAGTTCTGCACAGCAATGGTCAACAAAATGAAAGGATATGCCCTGGCTGGTTTGGCTCAGTGGATAGAGTGTCGGCCTGCAGACTCAAGAGTCCCAGGTTCGATTCCGGTCAAGGACATGTACCTTGGTTTTGGGCACATGCCTAGTGGGAGGTGTGCGGGAGGCGCTGATTGATGTTTCTCCCTTATCAATGTTTCTAATTCTGTCCCTCCCCCTTATTCTCTGTAAACAATCAATAAAGTATATTTAAAAAACAAAAATATAAAAATGAAAGGACAACTTATAGAATGGAAAAAAATACTTGCAAATCATGTATCTGATAATAGCTAAATACCCCAAATATATAAATAACTCATACAACTCAATAGCAAAAATAAAATAAAATAAAATAACTAGAATGGGCCAAGGACCTGAATAGGCAATTCCCCAAAGAAGATAAACACATGGCCAACAATACCTGAAAAGATGCTTAAGATCACTAATCATTAAAGAAATGCCCATCAAAACCATGATGAGATATCCCTTCACACCTGTTAGAATGACTATCCTAAAAAAGACAAGAGATAATACATGCTGGAGAGGATGCAGACAAAGGGAACACTTGTGCACTGTTGGTGGGATTGTAAATTGGTTCAGCTACTATGAAGAACAGTATGAAGGTTCCTCAAAAAAAAAAAAGTAATTACCATGTGATCCAGCAATTCCACTTCTGGGAACATATCCAAAGGAGATGAAAACATTATGTCAAAGAGATATATACACCCCCTGTTCATAGCAGCATTATTTACAATAGCCAAGAAAATTTTTGTCCCATTCTTCTGGAGAAAGGAATGAATAAAGAAGCTTTAAGATTGATGTGTGTGTGTATGTGTGTGTGTGTGTGTGTGTGTGTGTGTGTGCACGTGCACATGCACAAGGGAATATAATTCAGCCATAATCTTGCCATTGGTGACAACATGGATGGGCCTTGAGGGCATTATGTTAAGTGAAGTAAGTCAGCCAGAATAAAACAAATACCAGATGGTCTCACATGTGGAATCTAAAAACAAAAAAACAAACATAGAAAAAAGAGGTCAGACTTGTGGTTACCAGAGGCTGGGGTTGGGAGGAGTGGATGAAGGTGGTCAAAAGGTACAGACTTCCAGTTTTAAAATACATAAGTGCCGGTGATGTGATGGACATGATGACTATACCTAACACTGCTGCACAGTATATCTGAAAGTTGAGAGTAAATCCTGGATTTTCATCACAAGGAAAAAACATTTTTTTCCTTTTTTTTTTGATATGTGTGTCTGTGTGAGATGATGGATGTTTACAAAACTTACTGTGGTAATATATATCATAAAAGGCCTGTGTTCCTGACGTTGTAACAGTGTCTGGACCAAATGAGCAGTGGCTCTCGAGGTGGGCGGGGCTTGAGCTACTGGCTGCAGAGTGAGCTATGGGTGGGGAGGCCAGCTGAGGCAAGCAGAAGAGAGCACTCCAGGCCTCTAGTTATTTCATAATATATATAAGTTACTATGCTGTACACCTTAAACTCACGCAGGGCTGTGTTTTAATTACATTTTAAGGAAACTGTGTGGGAAGGAGACTGTCCATTACACGAGGTACCCCAGGGAGAGACGCAAAAAATGAATAATGCTTTGCCTGCCTTCAGGTAGTTTCTATTCTCATGTTGACAATTTTCATATAATTAGCTTGTTTTAGGCCAATGGTTGGCAAACTCATTAGTCAACAGAGCCAAATATCAACAGTATAACGAATGAAATTTCTTTTGAGAGCCAGATTCTTTAAACTCAAATTTCTTCTAACATCACTTCTTCAAAATAGTCTCTCCCAGGCCATGGCATTTTGTGGAAGAGCCACACTCAAGGGGCCAAAGAGCTGCATGTGGCTTGCGAGCCACAGTTTGCCCACCACTGTTTTAGGCATTTGGATAATGTTCTAGTGGTCTCCTACAGGCTGGATAATGAAACAACTCTAAGGACTGTCTCTTTTTGTTTTGTTTTGAATTCTTTATTGTTTAAAGTATTATATATGTCTCCTTTTTCCCCCATTGGCCACCCCCACTCCCCAGCACGTACCCTCACCCACCTATTGTCTGTGTCTATTGGTTATGTTTATATGCATGCATACAAGTCCTTTAGTTGATCTCTTACCCTCCCTACCTTCACTCCCTTACCTTCCCTCCGAAGATTGGCGGACTATTCGATGCTTCTCTGTCTCTAGATCTATTTTTGTTCATCAGTTTATATTGTTCATTATATTTCACAAATGAGATCATGTGATATTTTTCTTTCCCCAACTGGCTTATTTCGCTTAGCATTATGCTCTCCAGGTCTTCCATGATGTTGCAAATGGTAAGAATTCCTCTTTTTTATAGCAGCGTAGTATTCCATTGTGTAGATATACAACAGTTTTTCAATCTACTCATCTGCTGATGGGAACTTAAGCTGTTTCCAACTCTTAGCTATTGTAAATTGTGCTGCTATGAACATAGGGGGTGCATATATCTTTTCTGATTGGTGTTTCTGATTTCTTGGGATATATCCCTAGGAAGTGGGATTACTGAGTCAAATGGGAGTTCCATTTTTTACTTTAGGAAACTCCATAATTTTTCCCACAGTGATTGCACCAGTCTGCATTCTCATCAGCAGTGAAGGAGGGTCCCTTTTTCTCCACATCCTCACCAGCACTTGTCGTTTGTTGATTTGTTGATGATAGCCATTCTGACAGGTGTGAGCTGGTACCTCATTGTTGTTTTGATTTGCATCTCTCAGATGATTGACTTTGAGCATGTTTTCATATGTCCTCTTTCAAAAGTGTCTTTTTAAGTCCCTTGCCCATTTTTTATTGGATTGTTTATTTTCCTTTTATTGTTAAATTTCCCTATAAATTTTGGAGATTAGGCCCTTATTGGATATAACATTAGCAAATATGTTTTCCCATGCAGTGGGCTTTCTTGTTGTTTGTTGATGGTTTCTTTTGCTATGCAGAAGCTTTTTATTTTGATGTAGTCCCATTTGTTTATTTTCTCCTTAGTTTCCAATGTCCTAGGACCATGGTCGGCAAACTGAGGCTCCCAAGTCACATGCGGCTCGTTGGCCTCTTGAGTGTGGCTCTTCCACAAAATACCACAGCCTGGGCGAGTCTATTTTGAAGAAGTGGCATTAGAAAAAGTTTAAGTTTAAAAAATTTTGGCTTTCAAAAGAAATTTCAATCATTGTACTGTTGATATTTGGTTCCGTTGACTAATGAGTTTGCCGACCACTGCCCTAAAAGCTATAGCGGTAGATATTACTACGACATATGGCTGATATTTTGCTGCTGATGGCTTCTTCTAGGATTTTTAGGATTTCCCATTTATGTTTAAGTCCTTTATTCACTTTGAGTTTATTTTGTGTATGGTGTAAGTTGGTGGTCTAGTTTTATTGTTTTGCATGTATCTGTCCAATTTTCCCAACACCATTTGTTGAAGAGACTGTCTTGACTCCATTGTATGCTCTTGCCTCCTTTGTCAAATATTAATTGAGCATAATGGCTTGGGTTGATTTCTGGGTTCTCTATTCTGTTCCATTGGTCTATATGTCTGTTCTTGTGCCAGTACCAGACAATTTTGAGAACCTGGAAATCTATGGCATTTTTATTCATTAATAATTAACTCACAGAAACAGAAACAACAAAAACACTCCCATTTACCATGGCACCAAAAAAAATTAAGGTACTTAGTAGTAAACTTAATTAAGGAGGTAAAAGACCTATACTTGGAAAACTATAGGAAATTGAAAAAAAGCAGACAGAGGAAGACATAAACAAATGAAAGAATATACCGAGTTCATGGATTGGTAGAAGCAACATCATTAAAATGTCCATGCTACCTAAAGCAATTTATAGATTTAATGGAATCCCCATTAAAATACCAATGGCATATTTCACAGACCTCGAAAAACTCCACCAAAATTCATATGGAACAAAAGAAGACCCCAAATAGCCGTAGCAATCCTGAGAAAGAAGAACAAAGTTGGAGAGATCACAATACCAGATATCAAGCCACTGTTATCTGTTGGTTTTAAGGTAAGTTGAAACTAAGCAGTTTATTTATCTCCAAAGAAAAATTGGCAAAGTAGGTAGGTGGCCCTGGGACACTGGGGAGGTGAGGAAGTGCAAGATCTCTACTCAACTTCCCAAACCGATCTCATTGCTAAATTGAAATCTGTGACCCATTCTTCTGGAGAAACAGGTTCAGAGAGGTGAAGTAACTTCCCTGAGAAGAAATGGGATCTGGTGTGCTATAGCTGGAAGCCTCTGGGAAGCCATTGGAATTGATAAAGAGTTTTTGATGCCCCATTTGGCAGTGTATCGTGGTCTGTTGGCTCCCATAGGATCTTGGGTGAATATCATGTAGTTCTTTCCACTGTCTCCCTTGGGTAACAGCAATTCATTTCCTTGTTTCCACCTCCCATCCTAACTCCCAATCAAAGCTCAATGTTGCAATCATGGCTACATCTTCCATACCTTGTACCAGAGTCTGGCCCATGGCAGTCTCAGTGTCATGGGTATCTGTCCCCCAGCATGCCTTCTCTCTTTCTCCCAGTGACAGCCCTGCTCTTCCCTCCAGAACTGCTCCTCTACCCCTCTATCTGAACCTGGGGTTTTTCAACCTTCCTGGCAACCAACTGGTCACAAGATCCTGGTGAGGCCAATCATAGTCCAGCACACCCTTGATTGGTCCAGGGGGTGGGGTTGTGATTGGATCATATTCCCTGGGATATTATGCATTTCCCTGTTTAGATTACGAGTCATAAATATCTGACTCCACAGCTATCAGTGGTCTGAGAGAAAGAGGCCCTGAAGCAGTCAGCTCAGATCAGCCCCTCTGGTTTTCCATGTGTGATCATTGATTCTCATCCCCTTTTCAACTTTTAATTATTAGCAAAATAATATAAGAACATGGTAATAAAATAGAGTACAAAAGAGTTTAGAAAGGAATGCAGCAGACTCCACCCTATTCTTCCCTCTGCATCCTACAAACTATCTGACACATTTCTATTTTTTCTAATGGTACCTCCATAACTATAGATAATATGCTTATATAGTTATTTCTTCATTTATAATTTTAGACCAAATCTATTAATTTCTCTATAAGGTACATATGAACTTAAGCCACATTCCTACCTCCTTCTGGACTTTGAAATTTACAATTCATCTACTATATATCTACTGATTATCTGTACGTAAATATCTATTTCTTTTGTTTAACTTGAGGCGTTTTTCTTGGCCCAGGCTTTTTAGGATAAGAGTAAAATATGGTGTCCCTACCACCTCCTCTGTCTGTTTGCCTGCCACATGGGTTGGCAATAAGTTTTCGCACTGTGTTATTGATATTCATGTTTTCTTTTGCTCCACAATCAAGTTTTTCCTGCTTTGTCCCCATGTTGACTGAAAAGATTGAAAGCCATGAAACAGCATTTGTGTGACTATAATCGTGAAATACTGTTTACTGTACTTTATTAGTATTACCTGAGGATATATTTTAATTGATTTGAGAGAAAGAGAGTAAGATTGAGAGAGACACTGGTTGTCTCCCGTATGTGCCTTGATCGGAATTGAACCTGCAACCTAGATATGTACCATAATGGGGAAACGAACCTGTAACCCTTTGGTGCACGAGATGACACTCCAAGCAACCAGGCCACCTGGCCAGAGCTGTTTATTCTATTTTAACCAAAGCCAGTGGACTGGAATTTGAGTTGGGTATGGCTAGCGTGTCCCTACTTACACACTCTCCGTTCTGTTGAATTGGATGAGATGGGTCCCTCCCTACCCCCTACACACACACACACACACACCTCACCCCCTAGGACAGAGCTCCAGCAGAGCTAGCTTTGTGGGCCAGGGGCCTGTGCAAGTTACACAGGGTCTGGCCCAGAAAACCCTTTGCTTGTTCTGATGCTTTGTTGTCACTGCCTTGAAATTCATAATCATTTTTTTCCACAAAAGCCCCCACAATTCTGTGTCCAGGCAAGAGCTCACCACCTTGCTGACAGAGGCCTGGGCTTTCTGAGAAACTGTCCACGGGCACCTGCTGGGCACTTGGGAGGAAAGGCAGGGCCCTTCGGCAGGTCCTGAAGCAGCCGTGAGAAATCTAAGTGAGAGGCTGCAGATCTAACGTTGGCTTGTGAATGTAACCATTGGAGACTGGGCCTCTCCTCGGCCCTTCTTACAAAAGGAAAAGTCGGTGAACTTGGGCTGCACAAGGGAAGTGGGATTATCCCTGCATGACGGAGAGCATCAAGGCTGTATGAGCTCCCGAGGTCCCGTGGGCCTAGACTCAAGGCCGGGCCTCTGGTTCCCAGAACCGAGTCCCTCTGCTCCAGCAGGCTGCCTCCCGACCAGTCCTGCCCACAAGCCTGGGTTTGAGTTCTAGCCCTGCTCCCAATGTGCTGTGTGCTCTTTAGTGAGGGGCCTGCCCTCTCCGGACTACTCACCCCAGGGCTCATGGGGGAAGTGGATAAACTTCAAAAGTCCTTTCAAACAGAATCACTGCATAATCAAATAATAGAAAAGAGTGAAATTTTTCTATAGACAGATTTCAGCTAATAAATGTAGAAAGAATGAATATGACACTATTTTGCAGTCCCTCAGAAATTAATTGCTTGAAATGGCTGCTAATACCACACAAAAAAAGAGACTCAGGCACACCACGTAAAACCCAATAGACCTCAATACCATCTAATGATGTAATCTTGCCAAAAAACACACAAAAATCGAACTTGAACCTGATCAAGCTTCTGCTTCGAACTACTATTTTATGGGCTAGAGGAACGCATTCAACTATGCCACAGGGCAGCAGCCAGCAAAGTCCAGCTGGAACAAAACGCTGAAAGACAAACAACTGATTTCTTCCAATTAATAAATGAAAACAAACAAAAAAATTCTAGACTTAATAGAGTCAAACTGATGATTGCTATGCAATGTGCAAACCTTATTTGGATCAAAATTTAAACCAACTGTGAAAAAGCCATTATGTGACCACTGGAAATCTGACCATATACTGGCTCTTTATCTTTTAAAATATATTTTCATTGATTTCAGAAAGGGAGAGAGAGAGAAACATCAATGAGAATCATTGATCGGCAGTGTCCTGCACACTCCTTACTGGGTATCGAGTCTACAACCTGGGCATGTACCTTTGACCGGAACTGAACCTAGGATCCTTCAGTCCACAGGCTGACATTCTATCCACTGAGCCAAACCGACCAGGGCCAGCTCTTTGTTAACATAGAATTTACTATTAATTTGCATGTGTGATAATGATGATGTGATTATGGCTTCATTTTTTTGTAAGGAAGAGTCCTTTTAGAGATTTGCTGCTGACATATTTATGGATGAAATGATATCATGCCTGGGATCTGCTTCAAAATGACACAGGAGGGGAGGTGTGGAGGAGGGGGGGTCTGGATGAGGCAGGATGGGCCATAGGTTGATGACTGTCACAACTGAGTGATGCAAGTTTATTATAATCTCATCTCTAGTTGTGTGTATAATTTGCAGATTTTTTGTTTATTTATTTTATGTTAATCTTAACCCCAGGATACTTTTGTTCCATTGATTTTTTAGATAGAGTAGAAGGGATGAAGAGAGAGAGAGGGAGGGAGGGACAAGGATGTGTGTGTATGAGAGAGAGAGAGAAATACCAATGTGAGAAAGACCCATTGATAGGTTGCCTCCTACATGTGCCCCTCCCTCCTGGGGCTGAGGGTGAACCTGCAAACCAGGTCTGTGCCTGTGACCAGAAATTGAACCCCGGACCCTTTGGTCCACTAGCTGATGCTCTAACTACTGACCCACACTGGCCAGGGCTAATTTGCAGTGTTTAGCAAGTTTTAAGAAGTTCCTCCAGGGGTCCAAGGTGGCCCAGGCTGACAGTGGGAAATGGAGGGAAGGATAGCCACCTCTTTGGGAGCAGGGCAAGGGCTGATTTAGGGGGTACCAGGCCTTGCCTCTCTCCCTCTCCACCTCCCATGGCCAGTCTGGGCCCTGAGTGTTGCAGTCACTAGAGCCCAGGCTCAGATCTAAAGGGTGGCTTTCTTGGTGTCTGAGGAGCTCACACTGTAATTGTAGAATTCCGTCCCCAGTTCTCCCTTCCCCAGGGGATGCTGGCTCCACATTCCTGCACATCCTCGGCCACAGCCACGTCAGCCACCAGCATGGGCGGGAGAAGGTGCAGCAGCTGATGGGAGCTCCAGGCATTCAGTCACATTTCCCACGACATACCTGGCACTGCCGTGTGGCCCCATGGGAGTGGGCACCAACCACCTTGGTGCCAAATTTGCTGCATGACCACAACAAGACACCCCATCTGACAGAGCGAGCTCAGTGTTTCTCAGTGGGCTGCTGCTGACCATTGGAATGGACAGTTCTTTGTAGTTAGCATTCCTGTCCCCAGCTCATTAGATGCCAGCCACCAGTCCTGGTTACTGAGGCAACGAAAAAGTACCCAGCACATTTCCAACCACTCCTAGGATGCACACTATGTGGATCTCTAAGGACATCGCCACGCCTATCATCTGTGCATATGGGTTTCTAGAACTTTCGAGACAACTTGAGGAAGGAAGGGGCAAAAACTGCTAAATGTTGCTCGCAGTCTTGCAAGGAGATGGTATCTGGATGGGTCTTGAAGTATAATTAGGAGGTTGCAAGGCGAGTAAGAGATGGGGACTGGGTGAGGAGAACTGAACACATTCTAGGTGGAGGGACCAGCCTGTGGAGAAGGCAGCTGTTCCCCGTGGCCCCAAGCTGTTGCCTGGGCTGAAAAGCCATGCCTCTGAGGTGCAGACAACTTGTGGACAACAGGGAATCAGCAAGGATTTTCAGATGGGGCAGGAACAGGTTTTCCCAGCCCAGTCCCTCGGGCCTGAGAAACCCTTGGCCCTCCACTTCTGTATCAGAATGTGTCACTGTTCCTAGGAAGGACTCAGGGTCCAAACTGCAGCGTATCCATTTCCACAGCTGGGATTCCTTGTCCTAGGGGTCCCCAGATGGGGGAGACTTGGAGGTGACAGGGAAGGAGGGGGCTGCTCAAGCTTCTCAAATAATTGAAGAGGCATGTGTGCATGCGCGCGCGCGCGCGTGTGTGTGTGTGTGTGTGTGTGACTGAATGTGAGAAATGCAAGTGCGGGTGTGAGTGAGTCTGTGCATGAGATTATGAGAGTGAGTGTGAGTGGGTGAATAGGTATGGGAGTGAGTTTATGTGCCCTCAAGCACACAGGTTATTTGTTCATTCGTTCGTTCATTCATTCATTCATTCATTCACCTAACAAGCACGTGCCCAGCACACAGCAGTGAACAAACACTAGCCTGGCCCTTGTCCTCGGGGAGCATAATCTAGTGCAGTGGTCCGCAAACTGAGGCTCACGAGCTACATGTGGCTCTTTGGCCCCTTGAGTGTGTGGCTCCTCACAAAATACCATGGCTTGGGTGAGTCTATTTTGAAGAAGTGGTGTTAGAAGAAGTTTAAGTTTAAAAAATCTGGCTCTCAAAAGAAATTTCAGTCGTTGTACTGTTGATATTTGGCCCTGTTGACTAATGAGTTTGCCGACCACTGGTCTAGTGGATCTAATGGGAAAGGGAAATAAACAAGAAAACAAAACCAAGCACAGTACATAAATTAGATTGTGCCCTGGGCTAGAAAGAAGACAACTGGAGTGGGAGATGGAGCATATTGAGGTGTGAGTCGGGGGAACTGCTGGGTAGGGGCTGGGAAGACCTCGGTTCTGCCTGAGAAATCTCCATGGACATTTGCTGGGCTTGGGCCACCAAAGCTCTCTCCTTCCAAACAGGCCTTTGCTTTTGGAGGATATTACTTCTTCTCCACCAGGCTCCCTCCACTCTCCCTGTGTGGACACGGGACCCCAGCATGGCCAGTGAGAATCTCCGTCTCTCTGATTCTTGGGCAGAGCAGCCAAGAGGCTTGGAGACCCGCTCTACCTCCTGCAGCTCCTGCCACCTGGCCCTCTGAGCCGTCTTGGTTCCTACCCTCGCCCAGGCCCCGTTTCCGAGGCCGCCCAGGATTTGCTGAGCAGGTGAGGGTGTGTCTGTCTCAGTGTGGGCTTGGCTTTGGCTTTGGCATTAGCAAAGCCAGAGCAAGAGAACCGATGAGGCTCCTGGGTATTCCCCTCCCATCCACTCAGGAGAGGGGGCGCTATGCTTTGGGGAGCCTGGCACACACCGTGTACACTCACTCCTGAGCCAGCCAGAGTGCCCAGCCCGAAGGCCTCTTGGGGAGGAAATGCCAGCGGGTTTCTCTCCGCCTCCCAGGGGCTCTCCACCTCCCAGCGCTTCCTCTGAGGCCAGGTCG
>JAAGEH010000016.1:23874383-23928796 GCA_011751065.1 Lasiurus cinereus | reverse complement strand
CTCCCAGGGGCTCTCCACCTCCCAGCGCTTCCTCTGAGGCCAGGTCGGGGGTGCAGGCCTGGTCCGCCCGGGCGGGGCTCCTGCGGGGCTGTGACTCAGGGCTCAGCCAGGCGAGGCAGGATGTCAGCGCCATTCACCGGCCACGAGGAATCTCACTCTTCTATTTATAGGCAGTGCGACTGCTGGCCCGGCCGGGCGGGGAGGAAGTGGCCGCTGCTGCTGGCCAGGCAGGGGACGGGGGCAGCGAGTTCAGGCCCTGGATGCAGGGAGGCCTCCCCAGCGCCTCTGCCTGCTGGGGGTTGCAGACTCGCAGTGACTGGCCCAGCTCTCCCATTCCAGGATGGTCAAGGCTAGGACAGGCCAGGACAATGAGCCTGGGGCCCAGGCCGCCCAGGAACCGAGCCAAAGGAGGTGGTGGGCACACGAGGAGCAGGGCCTGTGCTGGGCCCGGAACGGGGAGGGAGGGCAGGTGAAGGCAGTGCCCAGAGGCCCAGCTGGCATCCTGCAGTTTGACCCCAGAGAATGAAACCTACTCTTCCCGTACTGAGTCCCAACTCTCTTCCTCTGTCCCAGTTCCCTGCTCCCACCTACTGTTCCGCCCTGTAGCCAGGAGGCTCCTGTCCAGGCTCACTGAGCCTTGTAACATAGGTACCAGTCAGCCCATTTCACAGAAGTCAAAGCTGAGGTTCCGCATGGGCAGGGCACTTGCCTCGTGCTGAGTGTGTGCACAGTGTGTGAAATGGGACTCGGTGCCCTGTCAGGGGTGCTGTGAGGAGGGGCACCGGTGCATTGGCCGTCAGTGTTTGTCACCATCCACCAGCCTTGCTGAGCGTGCATCTCAGAGGGAACTGAAGGGTTCCTGAGCTTTATGTTTGTCTCTGCACCGGACAAGGTCGAGGGAGTGTCGTGTTCTCCCAGTAGCTCCAGCCCCAGCTTGAGGCTGGCCCAGAGCAAGAGTCCCCATCCTCAGCCTCCACCACATGGGGTGTGCGCCCAAAGCAGATACTCAAAACCCAAGAAGGGACGATGCTTCCAGAGAGGCTGCCAGCTCCAGGCCTCGGCCCTCCTGTCCTCCTGGGGGGGACCTTCCAGCTGAGCCTAGTGGGGCCGCCTCAGAGGAAACCAGCTCAGGGCCACAGTGGACACTGCGCATCTGCCCTCACCATGGGACAGCGTGCAGGGAGCCCTCCCTCCTTCCTTGTACTCCACAGGGCACCTCCCCAGCCTTGGTTCCTTCCTGAGGCCCAGAGCGGGTGTCCCCGGAGCTGCTGTGACCACCCACTGTCCACCGTGTCCCCCTCCTGACCAAGATGCAGGTTACCCCTTCCTGCTCTGCCCGACCTCCCTGACCCAGCGCATGCTGGACCCTGAGGATGGCTGATGCAGCTGTGAGACTGTCCAAGAGCTCAAGCCCTTGTCCCAAAGCCAGGCAGTGTGAGAGGGAGGGCAGGAGAGGGTGGGGAGAGGTAAAGGTCATTAGGGTCAACATGAGGTGGTACCTCACTGCCTCACCCCCGAGGGGTCCCTCCTGGCCTCCCTGGCAGTCCTGGCTCCTCCTCTTCCTCCTGGAAACCTCACCTGCCTGCCCTGACCACGTTCTCAACCTTCCCTCCCTTCCCCTCCCCCAAGCAGGTCCCTCCCGAGGGTGACCTCCAGACCTCAGGGCCTGCTCTGAGTCTCACAGGCTTGACAGCCTCTAACAGTGTCTGAATGTCCCAGACTTGTCACTTCCAAGCGGGATGCGCTGAAAGCACAGGAGAGAACAGGGCGGTGGGACGCGGAGGTTAATCCCGAGAGACTCCCCGAGGCTGAGGAGGGGTCAGCGTGAAGGAGAAGGGAGTCCCAAGGAGTGAAGGAAGATCTTGGGGAGGGAAGGTCAGCCTTTGAGGATGTGGAGCAGCTCTGGCTGCTTTCACGGCTGAGGTGTGGGGCTCTGGGTGCATCGGGGAGGCGGGCGGAGGCTGGATGGTGGGCGGATCTCCGGGCCGGGGTCAGGCTAAGTTTTTGGAACACGAAGCTGAAGGCAACCTAGGGCTTCAGGCAGGATGCCATGCAGGCAGTGTCCTCTGGCCGAGGGGTGAAGCGTTTGGAGGAGACAGGCTGATGGCAGGGGGACCAATTAGACCCCATTGCAGCCTTCCTGGTGGGCGATAACATGCGAGGAGGAGGGGAGAAAATGGGAGGCTGGGAGACAGCTATGATGTGGCACTGATTGGCTTCCATGCCCTCCCCAAGGCCCACCCACACTGGTGAGGGTTGAGGTGACCGGAGTGGGTGGGGAGGAACCCTTGATGGGGCCCAGAGAGACCCCGCCAGTTGAATAAGTATAGGAATGACATCATTTCATGTACTTAACGCAAGATAAACAGAGCAGGAAAACCCAAGTTCTCATTATCTAACTTGGTAGCTGGCTGCTGGCTCCTTAACAACTGGTTTCCTGGGATCCTGCAGTCGGCACGCAGAAGGAGCTGGGCCAGGGGCGCCCCCTCCCCATGCACTGGCCCCTTGCCCAGGCCTCTTCCTTTGAGTCATTCTCTATATGTTCATGGAGCTTGGCCTGCTGAGGGCCAGGTGCCAGGCTAGCCATAGGGCACGGCGGAGATTCCCCATCTGTATCTCCCCCATTCCCCAAAACCTCACTAACCTGATACACGTAATATTATTGCTCAAAGCCTACTGGCTCCAAGCCCCATTTCTATTCCCTGCAGTGCTAATTCCGCTAATCTTTTTGAGAGCTCCCTCATCATTGATGTTTCTATCTCTCTCTCTCTCTCCCTTCCTCTCTGAAATAAATAAAGTTATATATTTAAATACACACACACACACAGGAATATTACTTGGTCATAAAAAAGAAGAAATCCTGCCATTTGTAACAACATAGATAGACTTTGAGGGCATTATGCTAAGTGAAATAAGTCAGACAGAGAAAGACAAATACTGTATGAACTCACTTATATCCTATCCAATCTAGTAAAAGATTAATATGCAAATTGACCATCACTCCAACACACAAGATGGGTGGATACAAGATGGCTGCCACAAGATGGCCAGCAAGGGAGGGCAGTTGGGAGGGACCAGGCCAGCAGAGGAGAAAGGTTGGAGGCAACCAGGCCTGCAGGGAAGGACAGTTTCAGGGGACCCAGGCCTTCAGGGGAGGGCAGTTAGGGGTGAGCAGGCCTGCAGGGGAGGGCAGTTAGGGGCAATCAGGCTGGCAGAGAAGTGGTTAGGGGTGATGAGGCTGGCAGGCAGAAGTGGTTAGGGGCAATCAGGAAGGCAGACAGGCAAGCAGTTGGGAGCCAAAAGTCCTGGATTGTGAGAGAGATGTCCGACTGCCCATTTAGGCCCTACTCGAGGGGTCCCAGATTGGAGAGGGTGCAGGCTGGGCTGAGGGCCACACACCCCCGTGCACGAATTTCATGCACCAGGCCTCTAGTGTGGAATATAAAAACCAAACACACAAACAAAATAAAACAACCAAATTCATAAAAAATCATATTTGTGGTTACTTGAGGTGGGTGTTGGGGTGGAGGGAGGATGAGGGCATGGGGAACTGAAGGAAGGTGATCAAAAGGTACAAACTTCCAGTTATAAGTTAAGTACTGGGCATATAATGCATATGATGACTATAACTAACACTGCTGTATGACACATTTGAAAGAAAAGCGAAAGTGGGCCCTACACATTCTCATCACAAGGAAAAAAACAAGTCTTTATATGATGAGAAATGTTAACTAAACTTATTATGGTAATTATTTCACTGCACATGCAAGTAAAGTCATTATGCTGTACGAGTCCGCCTTAAACTTCCACAGCGCTTTATGTCAGTTATACCTCAATAAGCTGGGAAAAATTGAGTCAGGAGTCAATAGTCAGCCTATTGGGGTAAATAGGGGGGAAAGGAGCAAATAAAATGTTCTCTAATCCCACTGAATAGAGATAATAATTCAATAACCCAGTGTCAAAGTTCTATTGTCTATGTAATACATAGGGTGTCCTCCCCTCCTCCAAAACATGTATAACGCACTTTGAAAAATTATAAAGGCAGTGTTTATAAAAATACATTTCATTTTCAAAACTGAGCTATCAGCTGTGAAAGTGTGTACACATTTTTGGGGACATCTGTGTATCTATCCCTTCTCACTCCTGGAATATCGTTTGTTTTGTTCACACACCACAACCATATATACGTGCTACTCCAACACAGGCTTTCCTTCTCCCTCAGCAAATGTGTTTTCTGTGTCAACAGACACACGTCCACCTCACTGTTTTCACAGTTATATGGCACTTGCCTATATGAATGTGCTACATAATATTGTCTATTGTTGAACAACCACGTTATTTCTGGTTTTTAAAATGTAAACAGTGTCGCCTTGTAAATACTCCCTGGCTCATTTATTCAGCTCTTCTGGGACGGTGACTTCCCAGAGGTGAAACTGCTGGCTCAGAGGGGGCTTGGGCTTTGAAAGCCTCAGAGGGGGTGCATGTTCATGGTCTGCTCTTAATTCCAGATCCATTCCTTTCACGCTCCAGATTTGCCACCCACTTTAGTCTTAGCTCAAGGACAAATTAAATTTAGGCGGTGAATTTGCTATTTGTAATTCTCTAGGCTACTTCTTTACATTACTACGTATAATTAGAGGAGGGCAAAGGACTCTAGTTTCCATTTTTAAAATGCTAATAGCATTCCCACCCTGATGTTCCAGGGGGCCTGTCTCTTCCTGACAGTCTTGGGAATTGGGTTAATTGCTGTCTTTCCCTTCTAGAGGGAGAACAGAAGTTCATAGAGTAAGCCAAAGACAGCATCACTTCCCTGAACTCAGTTTACTCATCTGTAAAATGGAGCTATTAACAGCACTTGGTAGAATATTCATGTGGGTGAAAGGCACCCATCTCAATGTCTCCTCCCACCCTTCCCTGGGGCCAGATGGTGTGCAAGATTGTCTCCGGGCCCAGGTGTTGGCACTGAAGGCTTGTTTCCCCTGGGCTCTGCTCCCAGAGATCTCTACCCACCATGTCAGCCACTCAACGAGAATCGTCTCTCTCAAAACCACCCCCAGATTTGCTCCACCTTAAAAGGCTCTTGAGCTCTCAGAAGAACAACCAAACAAGAGAACAGAACATTAGAGAAAATTGCTTGTCTATTTTAGACAAATAATTTTCATTTCATCTGTAACTCTGTGCTCTACTTTATCTATCTACTTGCTGCCCCTTTTTCTACATAAGCCAGGCACGAGGATGATATTATTCTTATAAATTCTCAAGATGGATTATGTAATAAGGTAGTCTGGAAACTTAAAGAAGAAAGGCAACTGCTTGGTAAATGGACAGAAGTCTTTGCAACCGTTTAAAGAGACAAAGCCCAGATCATTCCTTGCCTCCCGACACTCAGGAGCTGATTGGCTTCATTCTTTGGGTTTTCCAAAGAAAGTCCAGCTCAGCCTGTTCAGAACATTATGGCCCAGCTTCCCAAGTCATGAGAACCACCTGGGTTGCTTATTAAAATGCAGGTTCCTGGGCCCCAGGGCAGACCTTCTGAATCCTACTTTCCAGGGAGAGACCGATCTCTTTGCCAATGTGCGTTATACACTTAACTGTTAAGTGTCTTAAGAGTAATTCTGCACATCAGGAAAATATGGCCAACACTATTATAGACAGAGAAAACTTCTAACTTTTGCTGAAAGGTATAGTCTACTGAGGATCTTTAAAAGTCCAAGATCAAGTCAAATCAGAATCCTGATCATCTTGAACCATGTGCAGGGACCAGTGGGCAGGCCCTAGGCTACATGTGGACCAAGAGACCAATGGCTAGCCTAGCATCTCTAGTTCCTGGTTTCCACTCATGCAAAATGTGAGATATGGGCCCAACAGTGGGAAAATGCTTTCTGTATGTGTGTCAGTGTGATCGATTGGAAGTGGCTGCCTGAGTCAAAATTGTGAGAATTCTGAGCTAAATAGGAAAGAGCACCCTGATTGATTAATGATGTCTGTCGTGGGTGCAGATGAGAGGGTGTTGACTCAGGCATTAAGGTCTTGCTATCCCTGGACTAAGTCAACTTTTTAAGGTCCCCTCTAAACCCCAGTGACATCATAATAATAATATCACCAGATTAAATAATTGAGATGATTTATACAAATAACACCATGGAACCTGTAAAGTGCAGTATAGATGTTAGTTATTAGAATAACAGTTATTATTTTCATTCTAGGATGCTATTTCTTCAACACTTTTTAAGGCAGAGTCATGAGCAGCAAGTGGCCTCCTGCATCAGGCAGGGTGGGGTGTCTGTATCAGAACACATTACTGTAGTGGGAATCACATGAGATTATAGGGATAGATCATTAAATCATTAGAGGTTTCAAAGCTAGAATTGTGGGGTTCCTCCCCACATCTGAGAACTAAACTGGTAGAGGGAAAGCAATAAATGGAGTTCTGGATTCTAGAGAACATCTCTGCCCCAGCCAGAGCTACTGGACATACAGTCTTTCTATTCTCGTCAGGATTATATTTATGACACCATCTATCCCATTCATGCATCCACCCATCTATCCCTCTACTCATCCACCTGTGCATCCATCCATATATTTATCTATGTTTATTGAGCCTTCACCATCTAACAGGCATATTCTAGGTTCTGGAATACAGTCGGGGCTGCTAGGTTGCACAACTCCAGGGCAGAATTCACATGGTTATTACATAGATATTTGCATAGATTCACTGGACACAGAAGTCCACAAGAAAGACAAAGTCTTTGGCATGAATCTTTCATTCTAGAAAGGGGACAGGCAAGAAACAAGCAAACAACATGAATGAACAAGATTATGTTACATAGTGATAAGTTCTCAGAAGAAAACAAAACAGGGTGGTGTGATAGGGGACAGGAAAGGTGATATTTGAATAAAGCCCTGAATGACAAGAAGCAGCTTGCCATGTGAAGTTCTGAGTCTAGAGTATATCAGAAAGAAGGAACAGCAAGTGCAAAATTCTAGGAACCAAAAGAATGCCCGTGTGGCTGGAGGTTGGTGTGTGAGAGGGAAAGTGGTGAGAGATTAATGAACTTCTGGCTTAAGGAGCTGAGTGAATGGTGGATGCCATTTACTGAGAAAGAGAAGACTGAGGGAGGGACAGATGGACAGGGAAGTGAATCAGGAGATCTATTTTGGCCATGTTACCCTTGAGACACATATTGGGCTGGCAATTGGATTTAGCATTTTGGAACTCAGAGGTCACGATGAAGGTATAAATTTGGGAGTTGGGATAGACATCAGGATTGCTTGCCCAATGTTCCTCTTCATGATAACTAACCTAACTTATGTTCCCATGTCCATATTCCCCATGTGCTTTGGGGAATAACTCTGCCCCTGCACTAGGAGAGGGACATAGAGGTCAAACCTTAACCAAAAATACATCCCATCATCTGGCCAGGTCATTGGTTCCGGAGTGAGCTTCTGACCCTATTTAAGACCAGTTTTAGGGTTTGCTGCCTCTTTCAAGAACACACTGGAAGAAACCTCCTTTCTCTCTCCTTGTACATGAAGAATCTAGAAGTCGTCATAGCCACCTTGCAGCCACAAGGGCAGCCAGTATGACAATAAGAGTGACACAATGGAAGGCAGAACAGAAAGACACTGGGGGGGAGGAGGAGGCAGGAAAGGGGGATAAAATTCTGACATCAAGTCACTGATGCCCACCCTACCTTCAGAGTTCCTGTGAAATCTACCCAATCATCTAAACCAGATGGGGCTGAGATCTGTTACTTGCAGCTAAACACAACCCCCATGATAAGAGCCATGGAGTAAGATGCCCTCTTCTAGGAAGAGAGTACAGCTGAACCAGGAAGTGGGCGGCTGCTGAAAGTTTTCCTAAGGAAGGGAGCTGTGATCCCTGAATGCAGCCATCCTGGGAGTGTTCCTGTGGCTCTCTCTTCCTGGAGGGGACATGAATGCTCTGGGAAAAGCACAGCGCCTGAGAAGCCATATATGAACAGTGTCTGCCATTTGCCAGATGTGGGAGTTTGGGCAACTCATTTCATGTCTCAGAGCCTCAGTTCCCACCCCGGTGAAAAATAGGTAATAACATCCACATCGAGGGGTTATACGAAGATTACCCATGTGAAGAATGTGTTGGGTTCTGGCATGTGATGCTTTGTGCCCCTCCCATCTGCCTCCTTAAAGCATGATGAGGAACTCTGGGGATGTACCCACAACCAAGGTACATGCCCTTGACCAGAATCGAACTTGGGACCTTTCAGTCCAGAGACCGACGCTCTATCCACTGACCCAAACCGGTGAGGGCTAAAATTAAAATTTTTAAGTGCTCCCACAAATGACAGTCTCCAGAGAGGACGTGGATAACCAGGCACATGTGTCCCTCTTTTTCATGCGTCTGACACATGTGAGCATGGAAATAGATGCTCTCATTAGGAGAGGAAGAAGCATCAGCTCTAGTCTGCTGGCTTCTGAGTGATGACTCATGGGGGACCGGGAGGAAAGGCTGCTTCTCACAGGAAGCACCCTGATGGGATGAGACACCACCCTGAGAGGTCGCACAAGAGCATTCCCAACGGTGCACAGAGCTTTTCCTGAACTGAATGGAACTCCTGGAGACCGAGGAGCCCCAGGAACAGGGACGCTGGTGATGGAGGCCCTAAGCCTCCCAACCCATCTCCCAAAGAATAAGGAGGGAGGACCTCCCAGGTGGTTCCAGGCACCTTCGCATCCCTCCGGAGAACATTTCTTGGCTGGGTCTAAGCTCCAGCTCTGCTACTTAATGGCCCCATGACCTGGGCATGCCATTTAACGCTCCTGTAATTCTATTCTTTCAACGATAAAACATAAAATTGGGAGAGTGATGTTTATTCCAGGTGCACTCACATACTGCTGGCAGGATTACAAAGTGGTGCAATGCCTCCTGGGGGGAATTTGGTAGTGTCTAGTAAAATTATACATGCGATTGCCCTTTGACCCAACAATCCCACTTCCAGGACTCTATTCCAAACGTGCAATGGCAAAGATACAAAATATGCATGCACAAAGCTATTTGTTGCAGTATAATCTGTGATAGCAAATGCCTGGAAAGAAACAAATATTCGTCATCGAGGGACTGGTTGAATGAACTGGTTAGCTAATTCATACAATGGAGTTCTATGCAGCTACTAAAAGGAATGAGGACTATTTCAATAGACTCCTTTGGGATGACCCCCCAAATACAATGCTAAGTGAAAAAAAAAAACAGGTAGAAAAAGTGTGCTTAATGTACAGCCATGTATCCAAGAAAGGAGGGGGTGCACAGGTACACACACACACACAGAGTTTTTTTTTTTTTTTATTGTGGGGCTAACCAAAACTTTCCTTGAATGGTTATCTATGAGGAGAGGTGCAAGGAGGCAGTGCTTGGCCATGAGGCTCATACTTTAGGTTTCTGTGTCCGTGGACCTAGCCCTCTCCTGCACGCTTCTTGGAGGCAGCAGTTATAACTTGGTTCTTATCCTCTCTCTCTCCTCCACTCCACTTTTGAGGTCCCAAGTATCAAATTTATTACTACAGTGAAGACTAGGAAGTGTGACACTGCCCAACACTGGGAAGCATTACAAAACGTGGAGGAATGTGTGAACTAGCCTGGATATGCCCAGGGCAAAAAACATGAGAGCCATTTAAAGAACCCACTATGGCCATCTTGGGACACTTTCAATGAACTCCGCTATCCTAAGGATGCAGGCAAAAGTTGGACAGACAGACATATTCCCAAGTGATATGCAGGAGAGAATTGTAGGAGATTCGATGTCTTTACATTTTTCTCCTGCTGTGTGAGCTGTTTCTGTTCCTTGAACTTCCAAGCCACTGATTTGAATCTCCACAGTGACCAATCTACCTTTCAACAGTCAATCTGTTTTTAATATTTAATGTTCTTAGTTTCAGAAATTTAATGTTCTAATTGTATCTCCTCAAGAGCTCTTTACACTTTTCTATCGGCGTTCTCATATAATTCTTCTACCAGTTCAAAAGAAAGGTAAATAAATAGTAAAAAGTAAAATTCGTAGCAGGCATGAAATAAGATAGAAGTAAAATCAATAATACCAGTTATAGTACTAAGAGGCAAAGACAGAGTAAATTGTTAAAATATACACACAAGAGTGCACTAAAATAAAAAGGTCCAAAAAATGGTAGTAAATAAAGGAACGAGAGAAAAATAAAGTAGGAGTGGCAATGTGAATAACAGGTAGAGTAGAATTTAAGATCAAGAACATGAAATTAGTCCGAGAGAAACATTAAGTAACGGTAAGCAAAAATATTATTTACAAAGAGTAGTGTACATAACTCTTTATTTAGCAGGTAAACATGTAAGGCAAAAAGTCCTAATAATATTTAGGTAAAATTTACATTTGATGGAAGATTTTTAAATACCCCTTTTAAATATATTCCTTTGAGAAACTGACAAGTCTAAAAGTTAAAATATAAGGAAGGACTTACACAATATTAATATTACAATTGATGAGTTTGATTTAATAGACTATAAATTTGTAGTCCATTATGTTTGTGAAACAACTACCAAAATCAATTCTGAACAAGTGAGAACAGGATAAGAACTGATAGCAATCCTCCCAAAGTTAATCTATAAATTTAACCCAATTACAAAGGTATCTCCAGCAGTTTTTGAAGGGGGAAGTAGAAAATGATCTCAAAGTAAATATAAAGAATAAACGTTTCAGAATAGCCACCCAAATTATGAAGATGAAGAGTACTAAGAGAGATTTGCCTTAACACACATTAAAAATGACTGCTATATTAAAAGGGGCTTATTTTTTTCTGGTTCAGTTGTTTTAAAAAAAGAGAGAAAGCAAGAGAGAGAAAGAGACAGAGAGAGGGGGAGAGAGAAAGAGAGAGAGAAGGAGGGAAGGAAAGAGATAGAGAGGGAGGGAGGGAGGGAAGGAGGGAGGGAGGGAGGGAGGAAGGAAGGAAGAAAGGAAGGACCTAATACTTAACCTATGACCCAACAATCTCATACCTAGGTATCTGTCCTATGAAAATAAAAACACCAATATGTCAAAGCGCATGTACAAAGTTATTTGTTATAGCAATGCTTATAATGACAAAAGCTAAAAATAAATTTATATAATAGGGGAGTGATTGAATAAAGTATGGAGGACCCATGGTGTGATATAATATATAGCTATTAAAAGCCGAATTAGATCTATATCTTTTGACCCTAAAAAACAGTGATGGTATTTGTTTTATAGATTCACTTGTTGATAGACAATAGGGGGCCTGGGGTGCGGTGGGAACTTGGTGGAGGGGAGCTACAGGGGCGGGGGGGGGGGAAGAGGGACATCTATAATAATCTCAACAATAAAGGTTTTTAAAAAGGAAAACATGAACAAAGTAAAAAAATGAAATGGAAAAAAAATAGTGATGGCATTTATGTGAGTATAGCAGATTTCAACAAAAACTGTACCAAATATAATCTGTTATAAAAATAAAAATAAAAATAAAACAAGGATAAGTCCCTATATGCATGTGCATTTGTTTGTATGAGCTTGGGGAAAGACAACGGAGCCACAGCAAGTCATGAATATCAGTTACATGGGGAAAGATGAAGAAGGACCCACAGCAAACCATCCATATCAGTTATGTGGGGTGGGATGTAAATATAGAGAGGAAATTAAAATATATACCAAAAATCCACATATCAAACAGAGCAGGAAACACAGAGCAAAAGTGTCTAAAGGTCCTTACATTGCTCAGGAAGTGAATACAAATGCCAATTTACATTTAATTTTGATAAACCAAGGATGTATATTGTTTATCTTTAGCTTAGCCTTTAAAGTAATTGTAAAAGAAGTCAATGAAGGAAAGGGAAAAAATATGGGATAGTAGGAACAAATAGGAAACAGTAAGATGGTAGCTAAAAACAAATATATCGGTAATGACAAAAATATAAATATGGGAAATGCTCCAGTTATTGTCAGATTCAATTTACAAAATAAACAACCATCTGTTGTTTATAAAAAAGCCTATCTAACACGCAAAGATACAGAAAAATTGAAAATAAAAACAGGGGGAGAAGGGAGTGTTCTACAAAATACTAACCAAAAGAAAGCTGGTATTGCTATATTAGTATCTTTCAAAATAGACTCTTGGGCAAAAAGAATTCCTAGAGATAAATAGGAACATGTTTGCCCTGATGAGAGAGCAAGAAAGAGAGAGAGACAAGACATAGATAACAAATGTCAGCAGAGAACATGGGAATCTCCGCAATGATGCCACAGATATTGAAAAGAAGACAAATATTACAGCTGGAAGATTAAGGTTAGGTGAGGTAGATAAGAGAGCAATCAAAGGACTTGTATGCATGTATATAAGCATAACCAATGAACATAGACACTGGGGGGTTGGGATATGCCTGGGAGGGAGCGGGGGCAATGGGGAGATATGTATAAAAAATTAATTAAAAAAATTTTTTAAATAATTAAATTAAAGAAAATATTGTGAACAACTTTATGCCAATAAATTTGAAAAATTACATAAAATGGACAAAATTCTTGTAAAAAAGGAGTTACAAAAAACACAAAAAGAAACAGAAAACCTGACAGTTACTTTCATGTACCTATAAGGCACATTCAATTCATAATTTAATTTTTCTGATAAAGAAAACTGCAGTCCTAGATAGCTTTACTGGCAAATTCTGCCAAACATCTAAGGAAGAAATAATTCCAATCTTGCATCTTCTTCTAGAGAATAAGAGGTATTATTGCCTCACTTACATTGTAAAATAGATTTTGACAGCTAAATCTAGCTGGAACATTTGGAGAAAGAAAAATGATAGGCCAATTCCATTCATGCGCATAGATGTAAAAATTCTAAACAAAATACAGTGGTACCTCGAGATACGAGTTTTTATTCGTTCCGTAACCTTGAGGCGTGGGAAACTATGAGAGGCTCGAGTCGCGGTAAACTGGTGGGTCGTGTGCAGCCGGCTGATCTGCGCAATTACTCCTATCTCAAATGTTGCTCGTATTTCAAAGTAAAAATCGCTCGCTCGACAGCTCGTATCTCAAAAATCTCGTATGTTAGGGCACTCGTATCTCGAGGTACCACTGTATTTCCAAGCCAGGTAGGCTTTATTCCAGGAATGCAAAGTTGGATTAACATTTGAAAATCAATTCGTGCAATTTATCACACTGAAAAAAGTGAAGAATTAAACATATATTATTATCTCAGTAGATGCAGAAATATATTTTGATAAAATTTATCATCTATGTATGACTCTTAGAAAACTAGCATGGATAGAACTTCATTAACTTGAGAAGGGCATAGTGAAAAAACCCTGTAGTAATCTTGGTATGTAATGATGACATGTTGAAAGATTTCCCTTTGAAACTAGTAATGAAATAAGGATGTTTGTTAGTACCAATTTTATTTAACACTGTGTTAGCCTAGTGCAGTAAGACAAAAAATTGAAAATAAAATTGTCATAATTTGCATGTAACATGATATATAATGTGTAAAAAATCCAAAAGTTACAGATAAATCTTAAAAATTAATAAGTTTAGATGGCATTAGAATCAAGGTCCATATACAAGAATTAGCTGCATTACTATATATCAGGAAAAAGACAAATAAAAACCACACCATTTGCAATAGCATCCTATATAATAAGAGAGTAATATGCTAATTATTCGTTATGCCATGAGATGTAAGGACCAGATCACAAATTTGCAGGAGGGTGGGTCAATGAACTACAAAAGCAGGCGGTGGAGAGCTACAGGCAGGGGCAAGGCAGCAAGCTATGAGGGGGGCAGCGGGGGGGAGCTACAGGAGGGCGGGGCAGTGGGCAGAAAACTACAGGAGGGCGGTAGTGACCTACTGGTGCACAGATTCGTGCGCAGGGCTACTTGTAAAAGTACAAAATGCCTAAGAATAAGTCTAATAAAATAAGCCTTTTTTCTATCTAATATCAAGAATTATTATAAAAGTACAGCATTTAAGGCAGTGTGTTATGAGGACAGACAAGTTAATCAATAAATAGAATAAAAAGCTCAGAACAAACCCAAAGGAATGCATATATGTCATTTATAATGAAGAGCAGGGAAATTGCAGTCTTTTCAATAAATGGTGTTGGATAACATAACTATAAATTCTTTCAAATCATTCCATTTATATGAAATAAACATGAGATAAATGTGAAAGGCAAAGAAAGAAAAGCAGGTAGAAAGGAAGGAAGAAAAGAAGAAATCTGCTGGGCCAGGGTGGTTCAGTGGTTGAGGATCATGGTTTGATGCCCAGTTGGGGCACACACCTGGTTTGCAGGCTGGGTCCTCAGTAGGGGGTGTGCAGGAGATAGCCAATCAATGATATTTCTATCCCTCTCTCCCTCTCCCTGAAGTCAATTAATAAAAAGAAGAGAAGGAATCCTTCTAGATAACAGAAATAAAGTTCTTCAAAACCTCACAGAAAAAAAATTTTTGAAAATAGGCCACAGGATGTATTAGTCTTAAAGGAAACAACTGCTAAATTTGACTACATTGAAATAAAGAACTTCTGACCATCAAAAGACATTAAAAGAATAAAAGGGCAGGCCACAAAGTGAGAGAAGATATTATCAACACATAACCAGAAAAAGCTCACATTAATATTATCTTTTAAAATTATTTCAAATCGATAAGGAAAAAAATAAGCAAAAAGAAAACTGGGCAAGGAATTTGAAAAAGCATTATGAAAGAGATATCCAAATCATTTGTAAACAAATGAAAAGATGCTCAGCTTGATTATTAATTAGGGAAATGCAAAACAAATCATAATGTGATACCATTACACATTCAACAGAATGACTAAAATTCAACAGTGACAATGACAAGTGTTGACAAGGATATAGAGCAATGATTGGAGTACAAATTGATATAAACATTTTGGGAAAAGTGATTGGCATCACCTACTAAAGTGGAACATCCACATGACCTCTGACCCAAGTTCATTCTTAAGGATTAGTCAATAGAAAAGTGTGCACATGTACACTACAAGACACACACTACAACATTCAGAGCAACATTATTCACAAAAGCCAAAAATTAAAAACAATCCCTACAGCCATTGAAAATGGAATGAATAAATACATTTTGATATGTTAGGCAATAAGCTACAACCACATGCAGCAATATGGATGAATCTCGCAAATTTAAGTTGAACAAAATAAGTCAGCCCAAAGGAGTACATACTTATAATTCCATTTATATAAGGTTCAAAAAATAGGCAAAACTAAACTAGTTTAAGCATACATGTGTAAAGCCATAAAGAAAAGTGAGGGAGTGATTAACATCAAGATTATGGTTAATTGAGAGGGAGAGACCATGATTGGAAAGGGGTCTGAGGGAGACTTCTGGGTGCTAGAAATCGTCTATTTTTTTTCCTGACCTGGGGGAGGGGATGTGGTACACTGACATTTGCTTTATGATAATCCACGGAGATATATATGTGTGTGTGTTTTTCACTTTATGAATCTATTATGTTATATTTCAAAAATTTTAAGTGTCTGTTACAGATAATATGCCTGCCAATATTAAAAAATAAAATATGCATAAAGATAAGAATTAGAAATCAAGGAAAAAATCTTCAGATTGATAAGATTACATATTATGAGCAATTTTATCTTGGATATCTGTTATTTTAGCATTGTTTTTATTCCATAAAGTAACTTCTAAATCAATATTCGGGAACACATCATGTTAGAAAAGATAAATTAATCCAGAATGAGTGAAGCCTGTGAAATGTGCTAAAGGAAACACGAAGGAATTTTTAAAAGGTCTATTCAGAGAGAGAAAAGAAAAAGTCAAGGCTAGGCCAGGGCTTGGGGATTTTGATGTAATGTAAACAGACGATGGAGAGAAAGCAGAACCACTCAGTTTTTTTTTTTTGCTTTGCTTCTGTCTTTATCCAGGAGAAAAACCTCCAATTTGGAAAAGACAGAACAGACATCACAAAGGTGGAATCAAAGCTCAAGATGAACGAAGAAGCTGTAAAAACTTGCAGTTGTGATCGCAGACTAGTCAACGTAGTGTGTGAGAAATCAGAGAACTGGAGAAGAGGCAGGAGAGAAGACAAGGAAATAGCTTCATAGGATCATGGGTATTTCTCTCTCTCTCTCTCTCTCTCTCTCTCTCTCTCTCTCTCTCTCTTTCCCTCTCTCTCTAAAATAAAAAAAAACTAAAAACATATTCTAAAAAATAAGAAAACACCCACCAAACCCAGAAGTACCCTTGCCTTTTAAAAAGAGGCCGTAGCCAAAAACAGGACGGCTTTAACTGATGCAACTTCAACCTACTGTGCTGTCTGTCCTCACAGCTCGCTGCTCCCAGGTCCCTGACCTCAAAGGCCTTCCTCAGGCCTCTCTTCCCGGAAGTCTGCCTGCCTCCCACCCCACCGAATCCCCAGTGGAAAGCGGGCAATTTGTCCCCTGAAATCCCACAATACCTTGCTCTGCTGTCTGTAGACTTCCTACAGTTTCATATATCTTTCTGGACCTTCTCTTCTTATCCATGCCACCCTCCTATAACTGTGAGCTCCTGGGGGGGAGGACTCTTTGTTGGAGTCCCCCAATGCCAAGACAGAGCTGTCCTCAGAGCAAATGACCAAAGAGCCAGGTTTCACCTCCCTTCTCCTGGACTTGACTGCCACCTTCCAACAAGATTCAAATCTCACCTCTATTTACTCCACTTAATGATGCATCCCCAGCATCTAGCACAGTGCTTGGCACTTAGTAGGTGCGAAAACATCCAAATGTCTGTCGGATTAATGTGTAGAGAACTGAACATGTACTTGCACTACACTCAGATTTCTGCAGAGAAAATGTTGCTTCTTTCTCTACAACTGGTCTGCATTCCTTATGAGCCCTCGAGGGAGCCAGGCCAGCTCCAGCTTACCAAAGAAAGATATCCCATCCTACAGATAGAAACGCTCGGTAAATGGCCCCAGCTTGAGGTCCTCAGGTCCCTCGTTATATGTTTCATATCCCAGACAGGGGATTCTTAATAAAACGTCCTGGGACTGCCAGGGGTGATAGGCAGGCTCTTGGCTTCTTCTGCTCTTTGCCCTCTGCCCAGAGGAGTGAGCCCTGGTGCCCACCCACCCATGAAGACAGTGATGACAGGGGCCTCCACGCCAGGGGCTCCCTATGCCAGGGGCTCCCTATGCCAGGAGAATTGAGAAAAACTCCTTGCTCTGCACAATGCTTGGCTCTTAAGCTCATGGTTTTCCTAAAAGTTCAAGTAAAAATCTCCCTGGACGATATTGCACAGTGACTGTTGTTCTGGTAGATATCGCCTGTTCCCTGAAACTGGGACATTCTCAATGGGTGGGAAACCTCACCACAGCAAGATGTATAGGTACAGACATACATATGGGGAAACTTTACACATAATCAAGTTGTACTTATACGTATATCAGACATTTATGCAGTCAATTCACAGAATCCGTACTTTCAAATTTGCCTACTGGCTCACAACTGTTTATAACCCCCAGATCAATACTTGTGGTGCTTCCACAGTCTTTCAGGGATGTGCCAAGAGAGGCAGAAAATTCCAGCTGCCCAGCGCACACATTCCCGGCTGAGGTTAAACAAGGTGACGCGCTGACTTCCTGCTTCAACTCTTACTCTGTAAACAAGTGTCTGTTTCACGGTCTGTGTAGTGACACGCTTTCTGCTTTTTGGGGTGATCCCATCATTTTAAATGGTCCCCGCGAGTGGCACTGAAGTGCTGTCTAGTGTTCCCAAGTGCAAGACGGCTGTGCTGTGCCCCACAGAAAAAAAAAAAACACTTGTTAGATGAGCTTCATTCAGGCATCAGGTACAGGGCTATTGACTGAGTTCAATGTTAGAGAATCAACAGTATATATTAAATAAACACACATAAGATAAGATTACGTACTCATGTGTCAACAAAACCATTGTGACCAGAGGCTTGCAGGCATGGAGCCTGTATTTCCTCCAGGAGCAATGGTTCAGTGTGTGTTAATTCCGTGTTCCCAGTGACTTCCCAGGTCATAACTACCACTAATAATGAGAATTATATATAATACATCTAGGAGACATTTGTAGTGATTTTTGGCCACCCCGTATCTGAATCCCTTTGTATAGTTTGAGGAATTATCCTCCTTATGGGTTTTGGTGAGGCCAGAGCCCACTCTAGAGCCAGAACACCAGCATATGACCCAGGCTCTCCCAACTGGCCCAGAGTCCGATTTAGAACTAGTGACAAGAAAGGAGCCTGAGAAATGATCAGAAGTGTGCTGGTGGTGGAGATGGTGGGGCAGCATTACCAGAGGTATCGTCCAGGGGCATTGCTAGCAGGTTGGCAGTACAAGGTGCAGTGCCCATGGTATCCCACACCTGGTTCCCAGGGTACCATGGGGCACCATTGGTGGTTGCAAAGCCGAGAGCTGGTTTCCCAATCCTCTGATCATTCTGGACGTGATCCAATATCCTTTCATTTCAATGAAGTCCTATTCTGTTTAAATTAGCTAGAGTTGGTTTCTAATTTTTGCAACCAAGAGCTAGTATGTGTGTATTTAGCTGTTGTGTGTGAGTGTTTATGAATGAATGAATGAGAGGCCGGGGGTGTTGCTTAAGGCGGCTTCATGGAGGAGGAAATCACTGGGCAGGGTCCTGGAGGATGTCTGAGGGTTTGCCAGGGGAACAAAGAAGGAAGGAGTGTTCTAGGCAGTGTGGACAGCACGTGTGAAGGCATGGGGGGGTGGAGAATGTGGCACACTTGGGACATTGGGAGGCTTTCAGTGAGGCTGGACAAGCGGGAAGGGACTGTGGGAGGTGCAGGTGGAAGTGGATGGTTTTGCAGTGCTGGGAGAGGGGGGCCTGAAGCTCTCATCATTCCCACTGTTCCTTGAGGTGCCTCATGCACACTCTCATCCACACCAGCACAACCTGCCTTCACCGCCCACCTCCACTGATACACAGTCAGGCCAAATAGATTCATTTTTGAGGGTGACAAAAACCAATTAATTCACTTCCCATCTGGCCAAGGAAAATAGGTGTTTTTCATGACAAGCTCTCAAAACACCATGTGAGGAAATCTGGGTTCCTCATGGATGCTGAATGACAGTATGACCGACTCAAAGGCTATCTTAGTCTGCTTGGGCTGCTATAACATAATATCACAGAATGGGTGGCTAAAAAATTAAAAAAATAACCCCACAAAATTCTTTTTCACAATCCTGAAGGCTGAGAGTCCAAGATAAAGGTGTATGGTCAGGTTCTGGTGAGAGCTCCCTCCTTGGCTTGTAGGCGGCTGCTTTCTTATATCCTCAGATGACAGGGAGAGCCCTCCCTCCCTCCCTCCATTCCTTCCTCCCTCCCTCCCTCTCTCCCTCCCTCCCTCTCTCTCTTCTCTCTCTTCTCTTTCTCTCTCTCCCCAGTCTTGTCAGATTAGGGCCTTACCTTAAATAGGCTTTACCCTTAATTACCTCCTAAAGATCCTAACTGTCTCCAGATACAGACACATTGTGGAGGTGGGAGATTGAGAATATGGAGAGAGACACAATTCCGTCCATAGCACCGACCACTGGTGGAACAGAGCCTGTGCTGGGAGCCCTGAGCCGGGGATTCTCATTCCAGCCTGCTCTTAACTGGCAGTGTGGCCTTGAGCAAGGTATGTGCCCTCCCTGGCATTATCTGGAAAATGAGAAGTTCAGGTTAAGCCCCCAAATTCCTTCTCTCACTAAGATTCTGAGAGTCACTGGGCTCTTGGCTTGGGGTTGGGGTGGAGAGCCTCCTTCCCAGTCCACGGAGTCCCTCCAGGAAAGGTCGGGTCAGGAAGAGCCTGGCCCTTTTCTTTCCAGCTCTCCTAATGAATGCACTTGGCGCAGGGACTGTCTGTTGCCATAGTGAGAGCTTCCTGTAGTGCTGGGCCTGGGAGATCGGCTGCAAGGATTGCACTGTGTGCTATTCGGGGGGTGGGGAGAGACTGTTGGGAGCAGGGGGTAGGGAGGGGTATTTGTGGAAGAAGACCAGAATCAACAGATTTTCTAGCAGCATTGGCTGAAAGTAGAATTTGGGGGAAACAAAGGGATCTTGTCGTTCATCAAACATACCCAACTCCATGGCTTTCCATTCACGGCTTTGGTTCTCTGTGACTCGACCACAAGGAAGGATGATTTCTTTTCTGCAAGAGTTGGCTCTCCCAGACTGGAAGTTTATCGAGAATCAACTGGGAGGAGGGAGGAGTGTGAACAGTGTGGTTAGAACTTCACAACTCAAAGTGTGATCCTGGACCAGCAGCTCTGTACCACCTGGGAGCCTATTAGAAGGTAGAGTCTTGGGCCCTACCCCGGCCCCACTGCATCAGAAGCTGCATTTTAGCCAGCTCTCAGGGATTTATGTGCACATTAAAGTTCCAGAAGCCCTGGTGTAGTGGAAAATATGCCAGCCTAGAAGCTAGCAGACCTGGTCCTAGGGCCAGCTTTGCACTTTACTGGGTGACTTGGGGCAAGTCCCTGTTGGCTCTTGGAGATCCAATTTCTGCAAAACATTTCTAAGGCACCATTGCCTTCCACTGAGAAGCTTTGCTTGGAACAGGTTAATGTGTCCTGGAGGTCTCGCCTGGTTTTGGAAACCTATCATCACAATTGCATTGGCTCAGCCAACCTGTTGGAATCTAGGATTTTCTGTGCCACCAAGGGGACAAAGGCAACCAGCAGTCTCTTGGAAAGTGAGAAAGGATAAGTTGACCCCTCGTGTGATAAAACTGGGAAGTCAACATAGCCAGTCTAAAGGAAACAGGACTTGCTTTTGCGGGGTTGGAGGAAGCTGTCCCATGTGGACCAGACTCAGTTCACATTTCACATCACGGTGCAGTGTAGTTCAGCACAGTGCTTCTAAGCATGCGTTTGCATCAGAATCACCTGAAAGGCTGGTTAAAGCACTGACTGCTGGGCCCCACCCAGAGTTGCTGACATAGGTGGCGCCAAGAATATGCATTTCTAATCCATGTGATATGGATGCTGGTGGTCTGGGACCACCCTTGGAGGACTGTTGGCTTAGTGCTTTGAGGTCTACTCTCCCTGTGAAGGAAGGCTTACTAGTACTAAGTCCATTTTACACATGAGCGCCATGTGAATCGAGTTGGTTGGCAGAAAAGCAGACTGTCCGTTGTGTAGGAAAGTGAGATGATTCTAGTACCAATTCCAATGTGTATGGGGGGAGTGAGGTGAGGGAGGGGGTCAAGCAATTCTCTGTAACACCAGTTGAGTGTCCTACAATACAACTCAATTCTGACACTAGCTACGTGGAGGCAGCATCATATTCCACAGGTTGCAGGCTAACTTATACAAAACTGCCTACCCCCTCCCACCACCCATGCTCAACTTCAGACGCCAACTGCAAGCCCAGTTTATCACCTGTGCTTCTGACCAACTGGCTGTACATTCGAGGTCCCAATGGAGTCAGTCCTTCTGACTCCATCATGCTAGAGCCTGCCCAGTTCCCATAAGGTGTTGGTTAGCAACTTCTCCTTAGCCCTGCACATAGATATGCTAATCATGGAAGGAATCTAACCTGGAGCCTAGGAGTTACTAAAACAACCTCCCTGCTGGGAAGTACCTGTCCAAGGAGATAAGGAAGGTATGTCCAAAAAATGTTTATTGGAAGATTTATAGGAACTTCGTGACTGGGACCACAACCTGAGGTGTTGACCCAATGCAAGAAAGTTTCACCACCCACCTTGGACCCTCTCTGGCATCTAGATGTCTGTGGCCATCAATCGTCTCGTGACCTCAAACCCCTCCCATGAAAGAAGCCTGACATAAAAGAAGCCTGAATTCTGTGCTTTCTCAAGATGGTCCTTTAGGACTCTGGCCCTCCATTTTCTCAGGCTTTCCAAAATAAAGTTGCTGTCTATGCCCCAGTTCCTTGTCACTTAGCTTCCTGGCTGTTGTGCAGCGAGTAGTATGAGCTTTTACTTGGTTACACTGCATTCTATTAATTTGCTTGAGTATCTCAGAGAACTCAGAAACATTTTACTTACTACATTACCCATTTACCATCAAAGAAGATAACTCTATTGTGGGTCCCAGGCTCTTCCCTCCCTGCCCTGGAGGCCTCACGTGTCTGACACTGATGCTGATAAGCACCTTGAGGGATGGTCAGAAAGAAAGAGGAGGGACTGGAGGCCCTGAAGGCATACATGAAAACCAGAGGAGTACTATTTATTATTCACAAAGTGACAGTCACTCGGGGAAAGCACTAGTAATACATCCCAAACTCTAGGAGGTTTTCTGTCTGCAAAGCACTTTTATGACCATCTTTTTAATCATCAAAACAAGGAGTTTTTTCCTTTTAGTCCAAAAAACTGAGGTCCAGAGGCCAATTCCTTGCCCAAGACCATCCCTGTGCCCTTGGGCGAAGCCTAGCATCTCCAGCTTGGGTTGATATACACCGAGTGGCCAGATTATTATGATTTCTGAATGTATAATAATCTGGCCACTCAGTGTGTGTGTGTGTGTGTGTGTGTGTGTGTGTGTGTGTGTGTGTGTATGTATTAGAGGCCCGGTGAATGAATTTGTGCATGGGTAGGGTCCAGCCAGCCTTGCCCAGGGGAGGGGACATGGGCAGTTGGCTGGCCCATCTGCTGGTTGAGGGGACAATTTGCATATTAGCCTTTTATTATATAGAATATATACTAAGTGTCCAGATTATTATGTGTTCAGAGATCATAATAATCTGGCCACTCAGTGTATACTCTGGGGGACTTTATTCTGGACTTAAGCTTAGCAGAGAGGCTCAGCTAGATGTTGCAACCCTAGCATAGGTCTGGCTGTGAAGACCAGGGAACTCTTTCTGAGCCCCTATCCACAAAGATCTGCACATTATCTTCTTCAAATCTCTCACCAGACTCTTATATAGCACTTATTGTGTGTCAGACTCTGCTGAGTGCTTTGCAGATACCAGCTCCTCCAAGCCTCCAACATTCCTCTGAGGTGACTTCTCAGATATGACCACTACATTACAGATGATGACTATGAGGCACGGGGAGGTTAAGTAAACTGCCCTGACCACACAGCTCAGAGGAGGTGGAGCCAGGATTAACACCTGGCAGTCTACTGCCGAGTCCAAGCTCCAAAAGATTATTATTTCAGTTTTACAGACGAGGAAACTAAGGCTCAGAGAACTTGCCAACTAGTTCTAGGCCTCCAGACTAGGAAATGAAATGACAGTGCCATGAGCCAAATTCAGAACTTTCTGCTTTTCAGCCATGGGGCTTCCTGGGTCCTCTTTAGAGGACCAATGAGCCAGGAGGCTGCCTACCTTCTCTTCCCTTTGTCCCCAGGCCTTCTCTTCTCCGACCTCACCTTTAGCACCTGCTCATCTGCACAGCAGTCTCCCTTCACCTGCTTTACCTCTCTGGAGGCACAGAGGCCACAGAAAGCTCCGGGTACCTGGCCAGGCCTTCCAGGAACCATCCAGGGTTGATCAAGGCTTGATGAGAAAGGAGTCCAATAGGCCTGGAATGTGCTCCCAAGACAGGCCCTTAGACGTTCCCTTCTTGTCCTACGTTAAGGAGCCTCAGGTGGGCCAATTATCCTCCCCCAGGGTATGTACCCTTGCTTTCTCTGGTGGGAGGGAAATGTGGGGGCAGAATCTCAGGCTTGGCTGACCAGTATGGGGGTGGGCTGGGAGAGGGACCTACTGTGTGTCAAATGCTAGATATTTCACAGATATAACCTGTGAGGCCGATTTCCTCATTTCTAGGTGAGGAAACTGGAGCTCAGGAATTACTTTCTCAGGGGTCTGCTTCCAGGAAAGGCAGAGAGCACCTACTGGACAAATAACGATGAACTCTGAAGAAAGTTTAAAAACAACAACAACAACACACAAACAAACAAACAAAAACCTGCCTAAACACACTGGAAAGCAATCAGAAGCAGACAAAAACTAGCAAGGGACTCTTCACAAGCAGATTGGAGACAACAGAAAGAAGAGAACAGAGCAGTAGAAAGTATCTAATACGAAGAACTAAAACGCTAAAGAAAGGGAGAACTAAGCCTCTGCGACAATGATGCCATCAGAGACTCAGTAAATACCAGACGTATGAGGCTGCTACTGGTGTAACATGGCATACTGTTCACAACAAACTATTTTTTATCAACAGAAAAAGTATACTCTAACAATAAAGGTCGTGGAGAGCAATGCTGGGATAAGGACACATATGTAATACTTTAATCAATAAAGAAAAGAAACAAGAGGAAAAAATAATAAAAAAAGAAAAAATCTATAATAAAAGTGTAATACGCTAATTAGACCAGATGGCTCAACGACCTTCCAGACGACCTTCCGGATGAAGCCAGGGCTGCCAGAGCAGAGCCCCTTGCAAGAATTTTGTGCATCAGGCCTGTAGTTAATAATAAAAAGTATTGTATAGCAAATACATAAATCACTAACATAGTTATTCATCTCCATTATCAAGTATTATGCACTGTACATAATTGTATATGCTATGCTTTTCTACAACTCAGGCTTGGCTGACCAGGAGGGGGGTGGGATGCTTCAATGCAGGTTTGTTGACACCAGCATCACCACAAACACAGTGCACTATGATGTTCGGACATTGATATCAGTAGGTGATAGGAATTTCCAGCTCTCTTATAATCTTATGGGACCAGCATCATATATACAGTCCATTGTTTGCCGAAACATCATTGTGTAGCATGTGGCTTTACTGGGGGGGGGGGGACTTGTGAACTCAGAATTTTATATCCACTGAAAATACCTTTTAAGAATGAAAGTGAAACAAAAACATTTGAGATAAATGAAAACTAAGAGAAGTGCTCGTCAGTGGACTTGCCCAAAAGAAATGTTAAAGGAAGTTCTTCAGATAGAAGGGAAATGACTCCAAATGGAAACTCAGATGATCAAGAAGGAACCAAGAACAGAGAAACAGCAAATGTTGGGTAAATAGAAAAGACTGTTTCCCTTTCATTAAAAAAAAAAAGTGCATATGACTGATGCACAATTATAACAGTACATTGTGGGGTGTGTAGTGTACGTAGATGAGATCTATTTGACAATATATCACATAATGAAAGGGGGGAGGTTACGTTACGGGCCTGTAACATTGCAAGGTTTTTACATTTTGTAAGAAGTACAGTAGCTCACCAGTGTGCTGCAGTCAGGAAGTGGCGGAACAAAGCATGACTCATGTCCAAATCCCATTCTCTTTCTTCTGCTTCAGACAAGAAAAGTGAGTGGTAGGAGGAGAAAGCAAGACAGAGGAGGGAGTGTGACAGCTCCAAGTAGCCTCAGGGGCCCGCAGCTGCTGAACCCAGACGATTCCCAGGCCTCGAGTCTGGCCCAGGGAATGACAGGGCCTGATGTGCCAGGGCAGGGCTGGGCCGCAGGGAGGGAGGGAAGCGAAGCCCCACCCTCTTACCAAAGCCTGGAGTCAGTCCTTGCTCTGAGCCCCCCAGCCTGTGCAAATGTGACCTCCGGAGGCCTTAGGAAGGTGCCTATTGCCACAGTGAATTCTGCCCCTGCCCCCTGGCCAGGGAGCGGCCAGTTCTCTATGGACACCGCTTCGCCAGCTGCCCAGGCTCGCCGGGGCCTGTGAGGAAGACCTGGACAAAGCAGGTCGGAATCTGCACAGGAGGAACCTGGGGCAGGGCAAGGGTGCTCCTCCAGCACCCAACTCCTGTGCCCGACCCAATTCTGTCCCCTCACGCCATCCAGGCAATGTACCTAGATGGAGCCCCAGAAGCAGCCATCCCATCCCTGCTCAGCTGCACCGACAGAGCAAGGTGACACTTTCTCCGAGTCTTTCTCAGGGGCCTCTCTGAGTTTCTAGATTCTGGTACCCCAACCTCGTCCCCTCACCTAGAGGTGAGAACTACTTTCTACAGGGATTTCCTCTGCGTTTGCCTCAGTATTCCCTCCTTTCTTTCTCGCCCTGTGTAACCCAATCCTTGTATTCAGTTTCCTCTGTTGAAATCCTGGCATGATGGCCACTTCCCTGACAGGCTCCTGCTGATATAGAAGGAAACAGAGGGGCTCCCCCGAGGAGCTGCCATGGCTTCCGAGAGACAGCATGGAACAGAGGGAAGGGCACGGGCTGCAGGCTGCGGTGGTCCTGAGTCCAAATCCTAGCTCTGTTTTTACTCCCCGAGTGACTTTAGGCAAGCCTCAGTTTCCCCACTTGAACATAGGGTTGGTAACACAAACCTGACTAGTCAGTCTCTTTGGGTACAAGAGACAAAACCAGAGCTTGAACTAGATTAGGCAAAAGGGTGAAATTATTCTGGAAAGTTTCCAGAACAAGAATTATTAAGTACAAAGGGTAAGAAGGCAGGAGTAGGGAGCTTGCCTCACTTGTAGCTTGGAGCCAGATCTCAAGTCCATTCGGGATCTCTATCTGCTCCTCAGTCTGTGGACCTGGTTCTTACCCAAGACCCATCTGCCCATGTGGCAAAGAAAAATGGCCTCAAGAAGCTTCCAGACTCTTGCCCACAGGAAAGAACGGTTCCTCCTGGACAGACCCAGCTGGGGAGTTTCCAGGGGAGAGTTTTGACAGGCCAGGGTGGGTCACAGGCCTGCAAGCAGGAACACATGAAGAATGACACCCATGAGTCAGCTATGTCATTTCCGGGATGACTATCCCCATTTTACAGATGAGCAAGCTGAGGCTCAGAGTGGGAGGGGCCTGACCAGTCACGTGGCTTTCCTCTAAGTAACAAAGCTGGGTACTGTGTCATTAACAACCAGATTATCAGCAGTTCTGCCCGCTTGGCAGAGAGCAGTTGGCTGTGGGTATGGGCAGGTAGTTCTGCAGAAGGGAAGGAGGCCACAGCTGCTTCATGCTTACAATGTGCCAGGCAGCGGGCAGATGCCCATGGGAGAGCCCGCTTCCTCCAGGGGCGGGAGCTGTGGGGTTGGCCCCATTTGAAAAAGAGGAAGAAAATGCGAGTTCAGAGAGGCTGTGTGACAGCTGAGCAACAGAGCTTGGATTCACACTGGAGCCGCGGGGTTCTCTGTGTTATCATCACAGTGTCAGCGTGCCCAGGCCCTGGGGAAATGTCTTGCTCAGGATTGGATGACCTTCCTGGGCTCCACTTGCTCTAGTCTTGGATGCTGGCAGAATATCAAGCCCCTCTGGGATCATGGCATTTGAAAAAATGTTGGGAGGAGTACAGAGAAACTAAAAAGGATGACGGAGGGACAGACAGGGTCCTCTGAGGAAGGGTCAAGACAAATGAGTTGTTGAGTTGCTAGGAGAGAAGGCGCTGAGAGACCGTAGCTGAGGTCAGACGTCATTGGCAAAGATTGGTGCCATGACGGGAGGCTCCCCAGGGCCCAGCGAGCTGCCCCTGGACAAGCCTTCCCCAGCCTTGCCCGGCCTCCCACGCACTTGATGCAGCTGCTGTTTCAGGGTCAAAGTGGTGTGACCCTGAAAGCGGCGGGCTGGGCCCTCGGGTGGCCCTCGCTGAGAACAGGTGCCCACTGGCCAGAAGTCACATTCAGTCTGGGAGCTGCAGGGAGGTGAAAGGCCCCACCTGTTTCTGGCACCTCTCAAGCCCCTGAAGCCTCTTCCCGGGTCATTCCTTTGCACAGACCAGTATTCAAACCCAAGCGCTCAGGTCATCATCGTGGGCCAACAGTGAGCAGCCTGGCTTCACGCCAGGTTTTCTGAGGGATGCTGATGAGGCGCGTTCCCTTCCTGAGCCTGAGTTTCCTCGTCTGTTGAGTGAGTACACCAGCAACGTGATTGTGAGAGTGAATGGTGGAGGTGAAGACAGACTAAAATCCATGTGACCTTGTGCCAAGAGGAATGAAGAGTTCAGGTGTATCCCAGGTGGAGAAACCAGTGCTCAACAGAGCTAAGGAAATGACAGGAATAATAGGAATGGAAAGTGTCAGAGTTCATAAAGCAGGTAGGCCCATTAGCCCGGAGAAGAAAGAGGGCCCCCTGGAGAGAATATCTCAGTCTGGCCACCTCACCTTCTGCAAGATCAAGTCCAGACCATCCTTCTGATCTGCTGACCTGGCCCTGGCACTTCTCCTGACCTACCTTCAGCCACACTAAATTACAGCTTCCTGAATATGTCACTATTTCCTGCCTCCATACCTTTGCATACACTGTTCCCCTTACCTAAAATACCTACCTATCCTAATCCCACCCAAACCATGTCTTCCTGGAAAACTCCTACACAACCCTCAAAACCTATTTCAGTCATCTCCTCTGTGAAGTTCTGTTTCTTAGCAGAGGCCCCTTCCTGATCTACTCACCAGAGTTGATTGTTCCCTTTTCTTTGTGTACCAACCCACCTAATATTTCCTCCAAGACAGCAGTGGTTCTCAGCCCTCATCTGTCAATCTATTGCATCAAAATCTTCTCAGGATCTTATTTTAAAATGTTCAAACCCAGTCCCCACCCCCAGAGCTCAACTTAGGGAGTCTGGGCTGGATCCAGGTGTCAGAAATTTAAGTAGACGCCCCAGATGCTTGTGATGTTCAGCCAGGTGGCACTAAGATGTGTCCCTTAAAAGAAGGGCCTTCTCCTCCATGCCAGGGCCTGGCTCAGAGGAGTGCTCAGTGAATGTGGAAGCAAATAGAGAAGGGAGAAAAGGAAAGAGGAGGAAAAGAGAGAAGGTGAATAGAAAAAGAAGTGGGAGGATGAAAATGAGCATAATCCAGTGACAGGCAGAAAATGCCCCTGTGTGTCAGGCCTGGTGCTAAGCCTCACACCCCTACTGAGCAAAGGGAGGCCCCTGCTTTCTCAGAACTTGAGCATCAATGGCTGCACCTTCCTTGAACCACACTGGATGAGTTTCTTGTGGCTGCTGTAACCAATTACCACAAATTTAGTGGATTAAAACAACACCAATGATGGCACTGTTCTGGGGGTCAGAGGAATAATATGAGTCCTAGAGGCTCTCATCGAGGCATTTGACAGAGCTGGTTCCTTCGGAGGATCCCAGGGAGAATATGTCCTTTGACTCTTCCAGCTTCTTGCTGGCCTTCCTTGGCTTGTGGCAGCGCCACTCCAGTCTTTGTTTCCGGTGTCACATCACCTTTTCCTCTCACTGACCTCTTTTCTCCTTAGGAGGACCCTCATGATTACACTGAGCTCACCAGGACCATCCAGGAAAATCTTGCATGTCAACATCCTTAACTTGATCAAACGTATGAAGTCCATTTACCATGTTGGGTAACAGTCACCGGTTCTGGGGGCCGGGAGGTGGACATCTTCAGGGGCGGGGGTGGGGAACATTATTCTGCCTTAAACAACTGTCAGAACCTCCCCGGTCACATCCCTCCAGCAGCTTGGAGGCTTCTCGGCATCTCCAGAGACCAGATCTCCCATGACTGTCCCTTCAAAGTCCAGGCTCTGACCTGCCAGCAGTGGCCAGTGACTTCTCCCACTGGCCATTCCTTAGCATGACCTGCAATGCTCCATGATTAACCCTCCCAGCGTCAGAGATTGAAGGAACAGGGCCAAGGTCAAGCTGTTCTCTTCAGCCCTGAGCACATGCTCGCCATAAAACTCACTGCTCATAAAAGCCAGGCCAGAGGTGACCGCTTGGTGGCAAGAGAAACCTGGCAGGGCACCCAGACAGAAGTGGACAGAGCACTGGCCAGGAAGGCAGAGTGGGGAGTCGTTGAAAAGGAAAAAAAAAAGCTGGAAAAAAAATCCATCCAGTTTTCTCCTAAAATAGTTCTTCCCTTGGCCCCATGGACCTTGCCACACTGCTGAGAGCTGAGCCGGACTCGACCGATGGTCACATGTTCTGAGCCTATTAATGGCTTGTTGGAGCAAGTTGAGTGACAGTTGTCTATTCCTGCCAGGTGTCCAGGTCAGAGGGTGGGCCCCAGGGCAAATGGAGCCACCTTTGACCTGTCCATCATCTCTATCAATGCAAAGGCTGAGCTTTGGACATGCAAGTAGCGGGGACCAACCTTCTGGATCTTCCTGGGACTAAGGCCCTTCCTGGGAAAACTGGGACAAGTTGGTTGCCCTGCTTGTAGGCAACCATACAAACCCCAGTGGTGGGCTTGGCTGCCGTCCACCCGCCAGCCCTGGCCGAGTTGGCGAGCTTCCTAACCCCATCAGCTGGCAGGGTTCACAGTGGTTAAGAAAGACTATCTATGTGAAGCAATGCCTGTGGGTGACAGTTGGTGCGAAGGGGCTCTCTCCGCCGGGGCTGCTGAGTCACTGGTTCAAGATCTGAGTGATTCGGGAGCTTGATTTTTCTCAAGCCACCGGAGGGTGGGCAGTGGAGGTGGGGCTCAGGCTGGAAGGAGGGAAGGAAGGAACAAGTCCCTAAAGTGAAGACCCCGCTGCCCATTCAGAAGCCTGCAACGGGAGCATGCCTTTCCAGGGTCAAGTACACACGTGGGAGATCCCAGGACATGGGATGCTGGGCTCAGACAGACCCTGGAGTCCCTGCTTCCCAGCATGCAGCCATGAACAAGCCCCCTGACATCTCTAAGACTCTGCTTCCTCATTGGCTAAAAGAGGCTAATTGGACGTCCATGCAGAGTTCAGGTCAATAATAAACAACCAACATCTGAACTTGCCTAATACTCAGGAGGTGTTTCCTGGCCCAGACCTGGGTCAATAGGAAAACAAATTAGCAACCAGAGGCTGCCTGGTGAGCCTTAAATTAGAACAAAGGGAGCAGGACAAATGCAGTGCCGGGCCTCGCACCCTTCCCGCCCTGGCCAAGTTCTCTGCCTGTCCTTCTTCAGTGCTCTCACGGGTCTCTGGCGCTCCCATCCTTCCAGCATTACCTCATGTTGGCTGTGTGACAGATGATTAGACACTCGTTCCATTATATGACACACACTCTGCTAGGTGTGTGGTGTGTTTTTTTGTGTGTGTTTTTTTTGTTTTTTTAACATAAGTGATCTCATTTGACCATCCCAGCAACCCTTTAGAAAGGGTAAGTGTTACCATCCCCATTTTACAGATGGGGACCGAGGCTTGGAGAGATTGAGGAAGTTACTTAGGGTCCCAAGTTCAATGCTTTCCCCACTGAAGCAGACCTGTGATACTGGTCATGATAGTGGGGTCCCCCTGCAGAGAATGTATAGGAGCAGCCCAACCTAGCTGACTGGCCATGTTCCCATAGCATCTAGAAGGCACTCCCATCCTTCGGGCAACTTTCTGATTGACAATCCCAATTACTTGACTGGAAGGTTCTTTTCAGAAGAATATGGGCCCAGCTCCCAGTCTCCTCTCAGCTGTTGAAAGATAATGTGCTGGTTCCCATGTCTGACTTACCCCTCCCACATCCCTCACCCCTGGCACCGTGGGCCAACTCCCCTCAGCTGCTAAATATGGAAGTGACAACTCCAGCTTCCTTTTATGAGAGAAGAGGAAATGTATTAGACTGGGCAGAGTAGGATAAACTCTGGTAGGAGTAGGATACATGTAAACTAGAGTTAGGAGCAAGTGCCAGACACATGGCTGGCTGTGCGGACTAAACCCCACAGCCCAGCTCTGTGCCACAGTACAGCCCCTAAAGGCTGGGCATCCCATGGGGTCCAGCCAGAGAAGGGTCTGCCTTGTTCCTGCAGGGAAGGCTCCAGAACTATATATACTGACTTTGGAAAGTGGGAATTTTGAAGCCCAGAATTGACCAGCACTTTGGTCCATAAGAAAGCACCAAAGCATTTGTCACTGGATGTGGTTGCACATCTGACCAGTGTCAGTCACCGCAAAGGAAAGGGAGAAAGGTAGGGAGCAAAGCGAAGCAGGGGCAGAAGGTAATCTCCCAAACTCAAAGAGGGCAGGAGGTTCCTGGTAGGCATGGGAACAGCCTGCCTGCCCATCATCAAGGACCCATAAGATGGACTATAACAGCCACACCCATTTCATAGAACTCTCTGCAGTACTAAAAAAATGAGGACAGTCCTGGATGGTGTGCTCAGTGATTAGAACATCAGCCCACAGACCTAAGGGTCATGGGTTCGATTCCCAGTCAAGGTCATGTACCTGGGTTGCCGGTTTGGGACACAAGCAAGAGGCAACCAAGTGATGTGTCTCTCTCACATCAATGTTTCTCTCTCTCTTCCCCTCCCCCTCTTCCCTTCTACTCTCTAAAAATCAATGAAAAAAATATCCTCAGGTGAGGAGTACCAAAACAAATAAAAATAAAAGAGGACAGTATGGAGAGTCCTCAAAAAAAAAAAAATAGAACTGCCATATGACCTAGCAATTCCACTTTGGGAATTGATCTGAAGAAAATGAAAACACTAACTCAAAAAGAGATCTGCACTCCCATGTGCAGTGCAGCATTACTCACAATAGCCAAGAAGTGGAAACAACCTAAGTGCCCATTGATGGATGGACGGATAAAGATGTGGTACATATATACAATGGAATATTAGCCTTAAAAAAGGAGAAAATTATGCCATTTGTGACAACATAGAAGGTGTGCTTTGCTAAGTGAAATAAATCAGACAGAGAAAGACAAACACCATATGATCTCACTTACATGTGGAAACTAAGAATACAAAACAACAACCCAAAAAACAAGCTCAGACATACAGAAAACAGATTGGTGGGTGCTAGAGGCAGGGGTGAGGGGTGGGTAAAATGGATTAAAGGTAGTCAAAAGGCACAAGCTTCCAGTTATAAATTAAGTAAGCCCTGGGGGATGTAGTGTATATGGCAGGTGACTATAATATATATATGGCAGCATAGGTGAACACCTAAACTACTGCCTCGCACAACGATTTCAAAACTACAACTAAAAGACAGAACAGACATCATCCAGAACCACAGGAAAGCTGGCTGAGTGGAAATTCTACAACTAGAAGGAAAGAGAGGGGCTCACAGAGACTCAGAGGAGCTGCAAAAAGCTGAGGTACAGAGACGCATGCGTGGAGAGGATAGGCGGCGGCAGGTCTGGCTGGCTTCTTTTAGTGGGAAGAAGACAGAAACTCCCAACTACACTGAACCCCACTTCTAACTTCACTGAACCCCAGTTCCAGGTAAGACAAGGGAGGAGTGCAGGGGAACTCAGGGGAGCCACAAAAGACAGAGGTCTGGAGGTGCATGCGAAAGTGCACACACAGAGGACTGACTGCTGATTGTGCCGCTGGCTTTCTCTAACGGGAGAAAGACAGAACTCCTCAACTGCACTGAAATCCAGCTCCAACTGCACTGAACCCCAGTTTCGGGAGAGACCTTGGGGACTCAGACTCAGACTGGTCCCTGGAGCGCACGGGAACTCAGGAGAGCCGGAAAGGCAGAGATCTGGAGGCATGCATGTCTGCGCACAGGGAGGGCTGCAGCAATTACCAAGGGACACTGAGACCCAGGGGCTGATGGGAAGCCAAGGCTGTCCCCATCCAAGCCTAGCACAGAGGCTGTTGCAATCTTGCAAGTCTTAAGGCTCAGTCCAGCACAGAAGTTCTCCCAGCATTGACACAGCTGATCCTCCCAACCAATTGGCTTGGAGGTCATTTCCCCCCAGTAATACCAACACCAATCAAGACTTAACTACAACAAGACTGTACACACAGTCCACAAAGGGGTGCACCAAGAGAGTCCACCTCAGGTAACTGGGGAGGAGGAGCTACTGGACCATATAGGACACCTAGCACACAAAGCTACTCTACCAACTCAGGGAAGCAGCGAAAACGTGGAGACAAAAGAACAGATTACAAACAAAAGAAATGGAGGAAAACAAACAACTGGATATAGAGTTCAAAACCACACTTATAAGGTTTTTCAAGAATTTCCTAGAAAAGATGGATAAATTTAGCGAGACCTAAGAGGAGATGAAAAAGGACCAACTAGAAATTAAACATACACTGACTGAAATAAAAAATATTATCCAGAGACCTAACAGCAGACTAGAGGAACACAAGAATCAAGTCAAAGATCTGAAATACAAAGAAACAGAAAACACTCAACTGGAAAAGTAAAAAGAAAAAACAATCCAAAAATGTAAGGAGCCTCTGGGACAACTTCAAGCGTACCAACATCAGAATTATGGGGGTGCCAGAAGAAGAGTGAGAACAAGATACTGAAAACCTATTTGAAGAAATAATGACTGAAAACTTCCCCCACCTTGTGAAAGAAATAGACTTACAAGTCCAGGAAGTGCACAGAACAAAAGGAATCCAAAGAGGACCACACCAAGACACATCATAATTAAAATACCAAGAGCAAAAGACAAAGAGAGAATATTAAAAGCAGCAAGAGAAAAACAGTTTATTACCTACAAGGGAGCACCCATATAATTGTTAGCTGATTTCTCAACAGAAATTATGCAGGCCAGAAATATTTGAAGTGATGAATAGCAAGAACCTACAACCAAGAGTGCTCTATCCAGCAAAGCTATAATTCAGAATTGAAGGGCAGATAAAGAGCTTCACAGACAAGAAAAAGCTAAAGGAGTTCATCACCACCAAACCAGGATTATATGAAATGCTGAAAGGTATTGTTTAAGAAAAGGAAGAAGAAGAAAAAGGTAAAGATAAAAATTATGAACAACAAATACATATCTATCAAGAAGTGAATCTAAAAATCAAGTGAATTAAAAATCTGATGAACAGAATAAACTGATGAATATAATAGAATCATGAGCATAGAAAGGGAGTGGACTGACAATTCTCAAGGGGAAAGGGATGAGGGGGGTGCAAGGAGAGACTGGACAAAAATCATATACAGTGGTACCTGGAAATACGAGTGCCCTAACATACGAGATTTTTGAGATACGAGACTTCGAGCGAGCGATTTTTGCTTTGAAATACGAGCAACATTTGAGATAGGAGTAATCTCGCGGATCGGCCGGCTGCGCACAACCCACCAGTTTACCACGACTCGAGCCTCTCATAGTTTCCCACGCCTCAAGGTTACGGAACGAATTAAACTAGTATCTCGAGGTACCACTGTACCTATGGATGAGGACAATGTGGGGGAGGTAAGGGCAAAGGGTGGGGTGGGTGCCAGGTGAAGGGGAGCTATGGGGGAAAAAAAGAGGAACAATTGTAATAATCTGAACAAGAAAGATTAAATCAAACCAAATAAATAAAACATATTTTAAAAGTAAAAAAAAAAAATCTGACCACTCAGTATTTATTAGCCTTGTATACTAAAAGGAAAATATGCAAATTGTCCCCTCAACCAGGAGTTCGAACAGCAGGTTAGCTGGCCAACCGCCCATGTCCCCTACCCTTGGCCAGGCTGGCTGGGCCCCACCCATGCACGAATTCATGCACACACACACCCACACATACACATACACACTGAGTGGCCAGATGATTATGTATTCACAGATCATAATAATCTGGCCACTCAGTGTATATAACAATACTGTATTGCAAATTTGAAAGTTGCTAAAAGTTCTCATCAAAAGAAAAATTTTTACAATTACATACGATGATGGATGTTGACTAGATTTATCATGGTGAGTATTTCAATATACAAATATTGATTGTGTTGTACACCTGAAACTAATATAATGCTATGTGTCAATTATAACTCAATTTAAAAAAAAAAAGAATGAACGGGATTACATGGATGGGAATCATCTGTAAAACTGATTTGTTCTTTAAAGTAGCTTGCAAGCCAATATGTGCAGTGTATAATTTATATTTAACAAATTAGACAAAGCAATTATATGTACATATTCAAAAGGATTTGGGAAATACATTAGTCTGATAATAGAACCCCTGTTAGATCTCTGGAGAGGGAAGTGAAATTGGAGTGGTGGTCAAGGGGGAATTTATCTGTAATATTTGGATTTCGATTAATATATTAAGCAATTAAAATAAATGACTTTTAAGAAAACAAATGCTTTAAAAAGAAGACACGTGTGATCTCCTGCTGGCTAAGTGCATTTCAAGAAGAAAAGATGGGAGTGGATTGGGGGAGGCACCTTGGGATGGACCTCATAGAGCTGGCTTCCTTCTGTCATGGGTCCCAGCTGGAACACAGCTCCCGGAGCCTGTGATCTTGCCTACCCACTGGGTCGAGTGGCAAGTGTTTCACACCAAGATGTGCCTAAAAGGAGAGAGAGCCCCCCTCTACCTACACATTTCCTGGGACCCCGTCTGAGTCCAGTGTTGTCTAGACCGTCACTCACACCTGGGCAATGGTGCTGGGAGCACACACTGAACTCCTCTGAGTTTCTGCGAAATGTGAATTTCTCTATTACTGGAGGTAGAGGGTGCCCCACCATGCTCTGCTTCAGCCGGCTCGGCCTCTGCCTTGTCGTACTGTACTCTGGGAACAGGACGAAGGAAGCCAGGCATGGAAAAGAGAAAGGAGGATCAAAGAACCATCCTACTTTGCAGCCTTGCAATGGTAGCAAAGCAAGAGACAGAAAGGGACAATCACTCGGAGTCAACGTTTACCTGGTTGAGGAATGAAGACCCATAGCAGTGGGCACTAGGCAAGGAGCGGAAGCTGGGAGGTCTGGAGTGCGGGGACCGGAAACAGCAGTCAAGGCCTGGATTTCAACTTCCATGAGACAACAGGGCCCCATTATCCCTCTCTCATGGTGGGGAGGGGACCCAAGGCCAGATTCCCTGTGTGATGTGGGATACCGGAACTGAGATCTCCCACTAAAGAATAGAAATTGAGCCCAGCCGGTGTGTCTCAGTGATTGAACATCAACCCATGAACCAAGAGATCACAACTCGATTCCCAGTCAGGGCAAATGTCTAGGTTGCAGGCTCAATCCCCAGTGGGGGGGCATGCAGGAGGCAGCTGGTCAATAATGCTCTCTCATCGCCCATGTTTCTCTCTCTCTCCCTCTACCTTCCTTTCTGAAATCAATAAACAAATAGAAAGGCAGGGAGAATAGAGATAGAAATTCTCTATCTAAGATGTTTTGTTTACAGTATTGACAGACTAAGTTTTTGGACCATCACTTAAGCATGAGAGGAAGGAATCTGTGGATTCCAATTGCAAAATAACCAGGAGAGCCGACAGAGAAGAAAGCGTCGAAGCTGGCAGAGGGTCTCTGCTGAGCGATGGGGACTGGGACCTTCCACTCTGACAACTGCATGGGCCCAGGGGACTCCAGATAAAGCCTAGGACCCACCCAGGTAGAGAATTTAATAGGACACCCCACCTAAAGTTGGGTCTCCAGTGGGTTTTCTCCAGGGATGCCAGTTTCTCCCACAACCCAAAGATGTGCAGTCAGTTAGGTGAATTGGTGTCTCCACCGTCCCAGCCTGGGTGAATGTGGGTGGATGGGAGGTAGAGGGGAGGTGGGGAGGTATGTGTGTGAGTGTGCACTGTGATGGAAATGTGTCCTGTCCACGGTTGGGTCCCACCTTGTACCCTGAGCTGCTGGATAAGAGCTGGCCACCTGCCACCCTGAACTGGAATAAGTGGGTTGGAAACTAATTATCTTACTTGTTTTTATTAATCTTTCTTAAATGTATGCATACTTCACATTTATTCCAGTGGTTAGTGTTGTTCCGTGTTTGGGGTCTTTATTTAGAAGTTTGGGGATGTTTCCGTGACCAGAGTTGAGCTATGGAAACTTAACTCTTAGTTTATATCAATCGGCCTGTGGTAGCATTGGATTCCTGTTTCTCTTAGTCACAGTTTCCAAGAATGACGTTAAGTGAGGACTCACTGTATCTGATAAAGGAGTTGTGTTCAGAAAAGCCATGCACTGAATAACAATGTTTCTATCAACCACAGACTGTATATTTTGACTGTGGTTCCATCTATCTATATAATAGAGGAATATGCAAATTAGCTAAGACGCCATAACATCACAATCGAACAGCAGGGACCTGAGGCTTCATGGTGCCTGGCTGGGGCGAGGGACCTCAGACAGCTTCCCCAACCCTGCAGGGCTTGATGGGGGACCTCAGGCTGCGTCTCCCATCCTGGTGCCAGGCCAGGAGACCTCAGGCCATGACATTCGCCCAGGCACCAGGCTGAAGACCTCAAGCTGTGCCCCGACCCCAGCGCTGGGCCAGGGGACCTCTGGCTGCACACCCTGCCTAGCAGGATTTGACGGAAGCCTCAGGCTGTGCCCCCTGACTGGCGGGGCTTGATGGGGACCTCAGGCAGCACCCTGTGCCCCAGTACCAGGCTAGGGGACCTCAGACCACACTCCCCACCCAGTGCCAGGCCGAGGGACCTGAGGCTGTGCCCCCTGCCCAGAGGGGCTTGACGGGAGTGGGGCCAGCGGGGTCTGGGTCTTCTGTGTTTTCAAAGTGCATGAGGGTGGTGGGCAGAAACTTGACTCTGGGTCCTGCAGTGCATCCCAGACTCTGAGAGGAGGGAGATTTTCGTGTACATTTTACTCATTTTCTTTCATCTCTGACACTTCTATTAGAGAGAAAGGGCAAATAGCAGTATTAAAATATTTCCTCTAATTAATTCCCTTTTGATGTGTACGAATTTCATGCACCAGGCCACTAGTCAGATTATAAAAGAACTGAAAAATTCTTATTACTTAGTGACATCGCAGCTGCCAAAATGTCAGAGCGCAACACATGATTCGTGTGGTCATGGTGATGCTGATGTAAACAAACCTACCGCACTCCCAACTGGATACAAGCGTAGCGCACACAATTTGGTACAATACATACTGGGTGATAATGATAATAACCAACTGTGTTACTGGCTTCTATATTTACTATGCTATACTTTCATATTGCTTGTTTAGTGTACACTCTTCCTCCTTAAGAAAAAAAAAGGAGTTTGCTGCAAGACACTAAGCTGTGTTATACAGGCAGCAGCCGCATACATCTGATGTTCGCCGCGTCTCTTGACGGCATCATTTTCTCTTCTGCTTGAGTTAACTTGGTGCTGTCTTGTACAGTAGCATGCTGTGCAGGCTTGCAGCGTAGGAGCACTAGGTGTGTATAAGCTACACCATCTGGGTTTGTATAACTGCACGCTATGTTGTTTGCACAAGGACAAAATTGCGTGGCGACGCATTTCTCAGGATGTATTCCCGTCATTAAACGGCACATGACTATACAGTAAGAAAACACCCAGTGAAAAAGGAGCAAAAGATTTGAACAGACACTTCCCCAAACAAGATCTACAGATGGGAAAGAAGCCCACGAAAAGCAGCTCACCATCCCTATGGCAGGGAGGGTCGAAAGGGCTGGGGGCGGGATGACCAAGGAGAACGGAGATGGATATGCTCATTATCTTGGGGCTGATGGATATGCTCATTATCTTGTTTGCTGTGTTGGTTTTTGTGGGTGTTAAAGATGTCAAAACGTATCAAAACGTACAATGCAAATATGAGCAGTTTGCTGTATGTCAATCATACTTCACAATAATGCTGTGTTTTTTTAAAGGCTTCAATCAAAGCAGGCATATATCATGTTTGTGGGCTGGCAAACTCAACAGTCTGCATGACTTGATTTATAAATTCAATGCAAGCCCAATAAAAATCCCAGCTGCTTTTTTTCTTTTGTGGAATTTGATGAGCTAATTCTAAACTTTATATGGAAAAGCAAAGAGCCAAGAATAATCAGGACAAATATAATTTTCCCCACAGTGTGGGAAAATTTGGTCAATGAAATATAAAGATTATTGTAAATCTGTAGTAATTAAGACAATGTGGTGTTGGCTCAGGGACAGAACAATAGACCAAAGGAACAGAAGAGAGAGTCCAGAAACAGGCTCTTGCTCACATGGACACTTGAGGTGGATTGCAGAGCCGGAGGGAAAGGGCAGACTTTGCAATAGATGGTGCTGGGGCAGCTGAGTATACTTATTTGGGGGTGGGGAAAGGGTATTGAACCCCTATCTCACACCATGGGCAAAAATCAATTTCAGATGGAGGCAAAACCCAAATGTCAGAGACAACAATTTCAGCAGATAATGCAGAATAACATCTTCAAGATGTGAGGATAGAGAAGAAATTCTTAAACACACTCACAAGAAAGCACAAATCATAAGGAAAAATATTAAGAATCTCGACTACCTTAAAATTTAAAACTTCTGTTCTTAAGAGAGCAAAAAAAAAATAGTTCAAACAGCAAGAGGTTTTACAACTTATCGAACAGACCAAAAAAATAAAAATATCAAAATTATACAAATAACAGACAACCCAAAAATTTCTCTAGGCATTTCATAAAAGAAGAAACTCAAATGACTAATAAACATATGAAAGATGCCCAATTTCATTAATAATCAGGAAAATGCTCGTTGAGACTACAAAACGATATGACTCTGTATGCCGTAAAGATCATCACATTCTAACTCTACAGTCCTTTGGGGGGAGAGGGGGGATGCAGAGCTAAAGGAACTCTCCTACACTGCTTACAAGTACATTGGTGCACTATTTGGTGAACAGTTTGGCATTTTCTGATAAAAATGAAATATCATGGTACCTCGAGACTCTTCCGCATATCTGCATCAAGAATTTTAAAAAAAGAAGAATGTTCACAGCAGAGGAGTACTATACAGCAATGAAAATGAACACAGTATAGTTATAGCATGTTCATAAATGGAGGACTATTCAGCAATGGAAATGAACGAAGTAAAATTTGATGAAACCAAATGAAGCACACAAATATGACGCTGAGCAAACACTGACTACAAAGGGATACATTTCGTGTAATTCGATTTCTTTTAAAATGTATGCCTATGTCAACATATGCGAAATAAATTGATATACTTTTTACTTTTTATTGAATTTATTGGGGTGACATTAATAAAATTACATAGGTTTCAGATGTACAGTTCTATAAAACACCATCTGAACACTGTATTGTGTTCACCACCCCAAGTCAAGTCTCCTTCCATCATCATTTATTTCCCCTTTACCCTTAAACTTATATTATTTCGGGATGAATACCTAGGTGTCAAAATCAAATGAGAAGCATTAGAACTATTACCTTAGTCAGGATAGTAATTTTCTCTGGGAGGAAGGAGGATGTTATCAGTGGAAAGGGTGCACACACATTGGAGTCCTGGCAATATACTAAGTGTTCCAGCCCAGCAAGCCTCTTCCCTAACCATGGAACTGAAATCCTTCCATTTAGTCTGCTTGGCCCAGCCTACGCCGGGCACTGGCCAATGCAACACTGACAATGGCGATAGAGCGGTCCTCTCCCCTCCCTCCGCCGGAAGCACTTCCTCTGTTCACTCTCGCTGCGACTGCTTTGGCTGGTTTTTGCCTCTGGGGTGCTCACACTTCATTCCACCGGGGTTTCCTGGCCCCTGTCCTGGCTGGACCCCTCTGTTCCTCTGGGACCAGCATGGGGAACAGCTCTTCCTCCACCTGAAGGCTGCCCAAAGTCCAGCACAGGCTCCTGTCTGCCGGGCCTGTGGCACTCCTCCTGCCCCACCTGGGCTCACCTGTTAGACTTCATGGCACCTGCTGGCCCTTGACACCCGCTCTGCCACCCTCCCTGCTCCTCATTCACCGGTGTTCCCAGGTGCCTCCTACGATCCTGGGTCCCACCCTCAGACTCCCAGCTTCAGCCTCAGCCCCACCTGCTTGGAATCTCTGCATCCTGGTCCTGACCTTTGCCCAGTTCCTCCTGGACCCCTGGGCCTCACGGGGAAATCTATGGAGAAAAAGAACAAGAATGGCTACAGATCCTTTGAGAAGCCAGGAGTCTGGCATTTGGGAAGGTAGCTTTTGGAGACACACTTTGGATTCCTTTTTGCAGCTTCTATCAGAAACATCTAGTAGGGGAAAACCTTGTATCTACATTGGAGGCTGCGAAGCATCATCCACATGCCAGAAATGACTAGGACTTCCTGCTAAATACAGAGCAGGGAAGAATAAATTAGAGAAGGACCTTGGAGACCATCCGTTGAGTCCCCACGCCTGGGACAAATCCAGCACTCCAAAAGGGAGAAGAAGAATCAGATTGAATCCTCGGGAAGCAGGGTGTAAAACAGCCGAACTTAGCCAAGAAGTGGATCCCTGTTCCCGCCGCAGCCTTCTGAAGCACAGTATGAACCTTTTCAAACGCCATGGCGTGGCCGCGGGCCCACCAGCACCCATAAATATTTTTCTATTGACTTTTGTTTTAGTCTTTAACGCTATCCTATGAACTATTTCAATAAACAGTGCAAGGCAAAGGAAGAGACGTTTCAGAGAGCAGAATAAACCTTTGCAATGTTAATATAAACTCCCAGCCAACCCTGCCTTGGGCTGCCGAGGAGCTTGGGGCACCGAGGGAAACACGCGGCACAGACCAGGCATGGATGTGGCCAGCTGGGCTCTGCCAGCATCTCCCGCAGCACAGCCAAGTGGAGAGGAAAGGAAGGTTCCAGAACTAGGAAAGAAGGCCAGCTGGCGAGAGGAGGGGAAGGGAGAAGGCCCAGCCAATCACAGGGTTGTGAGTTGCCTCTGAGACCCCCTGATTCTCCTCCTCTGTGATATGGGCCGAAGCACTCAGGCTGTGGAACCTAAGAGCCTGGGTTCAAATCCTGGCTCTACCACATACCACACACCCTCAGGTCTCAATTTATCTGTAACGTGAGGGGAAAAAACAGCATCTGCCCCGTGGGACCCATGTCAGCATGCAACAAGACAGTTCCCACAGTCGCTTAGTGCAGGGCATGGCGTGCTGGGCAAACCGTGCCTGACATGAGTTCCCAGGCCAGGCTCTGGGGCTCTGAAAGTCTCAAGGACGTGCCACAAGCCAGCCTCAACTCCTCAGTGTCTTTCATTTACCTTTTTCCCAGGCCCCTCGGGGATGATCCAGTTCTGGGAAACAGGGTGCCCACAAACAGCAACGTGTTTCCACTATCAGTGTGTAAGATGGCGATGAATACCTGGTCCCAGGCAGGCAGTACTGCTCCCGGTTGGCAGGCCTTTCAGAATCAAGCCGTGTGTGTGTGTGTGTGTGTGTGTGTGTGTGTGTGTGTGTGTGTTGGGAATGGGGAGGGAGGTGGGTAAGGTTGTGGTTTGATCCCCAGAGATGCACACATACAAGACTCCACGGAAGCCCTGGCCAGTTTGGCTCAGTGGATAGAGCGTTGGCCTGTGGACTCAAGGGTCCTGGGTTCCATTCCTGCACTCATGTCCCAACTCTGCCTGTGTGGGCCCTGGGTGTGTCACATAACCTCTCAGGGCCTCGATTTTCTCCTTCATAAAATAGACATGATCATGCCCTGGCCAGGATGACTGCAAAAGGCCAATGTCATAGCCAAGGGAGCCTGGAGTGAGCAAGTGTGACTCCAGCCGTGAGGAACCACTGCAGTCGGAAGATCTAGTGGGATTTCCAGCTCAGCTGGAACCTCGGGTAAACCCCATCTCTGTCACCATCCACCTGAATAATGTGTCTGAAAAGATTAGAACAATGACGGTTTGCTGAGCATCCGAAGGTTTCCCAAGCACTCCCACATACGAGGCCTCACGGAAACCTCAGAGGCTCAGAGGGGTGAAGTGCCGGGTTCACATAGCCAGTAGCTGGGACTTTATAGTTTGAAGCACAGGCTCACCCATACCATCCCCAGGTCCCGGCCTGGAGAGCTTGGCTGGGTCCTGCTGACCAGCTCCTTCCCCACCAGTGAGAGGGCCCAGGGGATACTGCTGTTGCCCAGTGTCTGTCACGGTGGGGCTGGGATCTATGCCCTTGTCTGTCTGACTTTATCTACAGGTGTCAAGAATGGGATGGTCCTCATAGCGCTTTACCCCTGTCCGTCCTCAATGGCAGTTGGCAGTCTTATCAGACTAGACACTCTTGTGGCCACAGGGTGTATTTTCTGTGCCCGTAACTTTGGTGACTGAGACACACATGCACAAGACTCCACAGAAGCCCTGGCCAATTTGGCTGAGTGGATAGAGCATTAGCCTGCGGACTCAAGGGTCCTAGGTTTGATTCCGGCCAAGGGCACGTACCTTGGTTGGGACACATCCTCAGTAGGGGGTGTGCAAGGAGGCAGCTGATCTCTGTAAAAAATAAAAATAAATAAAAGTAAAAAAAGACTTCACAGAAGACAGCTTTCGGACTGCAGCTAAGAGAGAACACTGAGTAAAATAGAACAGAAATGGCCAGTGGCATGGGAGGGGACCCCAGGGGGGCGGGCTGTAGCCCAGAAGTGGAGGAAGAAGGAGAGTGCCCAGGAAGGAGTGGTCATGGTGCCACACACTGCAGAGAAGGCCTAGAGGGTTAGAATGAAGATCCTGCCATTGGGAAATGCAGGAACCATTGCAAGGGCAGTGTCCAGCCTGGCTGGCATGGCTCCCTGGTTTGAGCGTAGACCTATGAACCAGGAGGCTGTGGTTGGATTCCCAGTCAAGACACAGGCCCAGGTTGCGGGTTCAATCTCCAATGGGGGAGGATGAGCAAGAGGCAGCCAAGCAATGATTCTCTCTCATCATTGATGTTTCATCTCTCTCCCTCTCCCTTCCTCTCTGAAATCAATAAAAATATGTTTTTAAAAGAGCAGCGTTGCCAAAACCAGTTTGGCTCAGTGAATAGAGCATCGGCCTGCAGACTGAAAGGTCCCGGGTTCGATTCCGGTCAAGGGCATGTATCTTGGTTGCAGGCACATCTCCAGTAGGAGGTGTGCAGGAGGCAGCTGATGGATGTCTCTCATCGATGTTTCTAACTCTCTCTCCCTCTCCCTTCCTCTCTGAAATCAATAAAAATATCTTTTTAAAAGAGCAGCGTTCATGGGGTATCGAACGGCAGTGCTCTGAGGGCTGAGGAAAAAGAGATGGGGGTGGGGTGTTCAGCCCAGTACAGCAGGAATAGCTGACATTTGTAAGCAAACTGTTTACATGTATGTTTGTTGATTATTTCTGTAACTTTTCCCCACAATCCTATTAGATCCTCTATGGTCCTCATGTCACGCGTGTTAAGATCAGAGGGGTGAAATGATTTCCCCCTGGTTGCACAGCTAGGAAAAATGAGAGCCAGGCATTGAAAGCAGTTTTCTTTGACTTTTTAACCAAGTCTTCAACCACGGGACGGAGAGGGCGAGACTAGAGGAGAGGAGGCAAAGGCGGTGGGACCCGAGATCCAGGCCACAGGGCTGAGGACGGCCCTCTCTGGTTTCTGCCCATAGGAACCCCTTCGTCTGAACCAAGGCTTTCTTTGAGGGCCCAGACATACGTTTACGGACTGAAGACAGTTGTCTGTCTCCTGGTTCTACAACGAGCCCTTTGGCAGTGTGTGCAGTCAAGAAGCTTCTGGAAAAGAGAGGAGCCCAGAATACATTAACGACAAAACACACACCCCATTTATCTGAGAGTAGCGTTCAGATTTCCATCACGGAGCGGGCCCTCCAACCGGCCCGGTGGACACGCACGGAATCCTCCCCACTTGGCAGCTATGGCCACTGAAGCTCGGGGGTTTTGTCGGGAGGCCGAGGCATCCATCGGAGCCCAAGCTGCTCTGCCAAGGGTAGGTTTTCATCTTGTTCTCGCTGATCACTAATCTCGGTCTCCCTGCCAAGAGGCCAAGGAGAATGAGATCAGAGGGAAAAGTCCAGGATGACTCATTCATTCTACATTCATGTGTTGCCCACCTACGAGGAGCAGACCCTGTTCCAGGCGGAGGTTTAGAGACAGAAAGATAATAATCCCCGCCTCCAGGCTGCGAGGCAGGCGAGGACGCGAGGACACAGACAAGTGCGGGGGCAAGCCAGGGGCTTGGAGGAAGGATGCTGGGAGGAGAGGCGCTTCCTCAGGGGAAGGAAGGCTGCTCTCTCCCTGGGGCTGGGTCAGGCGCCCTCACCCCCTGACCATGAGTGGCAACTCCGCACTCCTGGAGCTCCTATCACCACAGGGCGGCCAAACACCCAAGACGCCTGTGGGTGTCCTGAGGCCCCACACAGCCCAGATCAGCAGGCCCCATGCTTTCTCCAGTCTCCCTGGCAACCTCCATGGCCAACCCTGGCCACACACTGCTAAGGGGCTGAGCTTTGAGGAAGAACCTCCACCAGCACGCGTCGGGTCCAAGGCAGTCTCGTCCCTGTGCCCAGCTCTCTGTGACCTGGGGCCACACCCCTCCTACCCCTGAATCCCGGTTTTCTCATCTGTCCAGCACAATCTGGTCCCCGCCACCCCACGAAGCTGTGGCGACAATGCAATGAGATGGTGTCCGTGGAAGTGCTTGTGAAGCCATAAATCTCTTTACAAAGCACAGGGCCTTTTCTACGACTTCTGGTGAATTCCTACCATGGAGGCTCCCAACGGTCATCGCCTTCTCCCCAAAGGCAGCGGATGAGTTAATTCTGGAGCTCCTCAGCCCGTGGGGAGCAGAAGCGGAGCAAAGGGCAGGTCTGGAGGCCTCTTTTGGAAATGACAAGATCCATTTAGCAATCAATTAGCACAGTCCCCAGGCTCCGGGCCTGCACGCTCGGCAGAAAGAATGCGCGGTACCGCGCTGATTGGGAACAGATGCGCTGGCAAACAGACCTGGCCGAGCGGGGCGGAATTCCTGGGCACCCGGCTCCCGGCTGGGAGACGGGCTCCGGGCTCCGATGTTACATTCTGGGCATCAACGTGGGGAGGGAGGCCAAGGAAACCAAGCTGAGAGAGCAGCCTGTCTGGAGAATGTGTACCTTTGAGGGATTCAGAGGCAGGAGAGGGAAGAATGTTGACTCTGTCAGAAATGATCGGGGATCAAATCAGTTCCACCAAATTCAGACCACGACTTTTGATCACCAGGTGCCGATTCCGATCGGGACATGGCTGACACGTGAGGATGTGAGCGGATTCTAGAGCTGAGCAAGTGTGCAGGGGGCCTGGGAGCGCCGGGGCCCTGGAAAAGAAACCGCTGCCAGCAGCCTCATTTATGGAGCTCTTACTGCACCCAAGGCCCTGCACCAAGCCCTTTATACAGTCTCTCGGTTGTTTATCTCAGCTACCCTGCTGGTATGCCCATGGTGCAGATGGGAAAACTGAGGTGCAAAAAGGTTCAGTAGCTCGCCCAAGATTGCACAGCTAGTCAGCAGTGGATGCAGGACGTATCTGACTGGAGAGGCCCTTCTGACCATGATGATAATTATTTCTTTACTTCCAACTTTGTCCTTCTCCTTTAATGAATGGAAGGGGATTTTGAGCTCGTCCACCGCAGTCTCAGCACCACAGAAAAGCTCACTGCAGTGTGCCTGACAGTGGTCAACAGCCCTGTCAATCCTGCCCAATGACCAAGAGCTTCCCACCTCCCAAGGTGGTTGGCTCTAAGCATGGACCATGCACAAGGCCAGCCGTTCTTACTTCCGTGAGGCCCAAAGCGGGGTGCCTGCAAGCGTGGCGTTTCCCCCAGCAGTCCTGCTTCTGCCCTCCGGATCCCCTCAGATGGTGTCGCATTCCCTTCCCCTGGGCCTGGCCATGACCCCGTGCTTATTCTTCTCAGCTGTGCATTCTCCGTTTGACAGCCGCTCCTTGCTGTCAGCTGTGCAGCTCCCACATCATCGCCTTCCCTGGAGGCCTTCCAGCCCACCGATGGCCCTGGTGGGCCCAGATGTGGACCTGGGGTCAACCGGGTCTCCCATCCCCTTGCAGCACAAAATGAAACCCCCTTTAAAATATTGCTTTAATACGGTTCGTCTGCCATTACAAGAGTGGCACATTCTCGCTATAGGAAATATTAGAAATGCAGTGAGCCTCCCCAGAGCGAGGGAAACCACCTATTGCTTCACCTCTAGGCTTCTTCACTGTGCTTAACTGTTCCCTGGCTTCATATACAAATTGGTGTCCTGAATTCTCTCTTACCGTGAGAGTGTGTGCAGTTTGCGGTGTTATTAGAAAGTCTTTTAAAATGTCATGTGTAATAGTCTCATAACAGTCAGTGAAATGGACAGAGCTACTTTACTGACTCGCTCGTTTGGGACACGGCTATATATCCACCCATTCCTTACTACAGAACTTCAGTTCTGTTCAAGGTTTCCACAAGATGTCACCTACATACAAGGGGACAGAGCCCTTGGTTCTAAATCTGCACTCATGCCATGCTCCCACCCCCGTGTTTGCACCAGCAGACGAACTTCACATCAGGCCTGAACAGAGGGTGCCACGAACGCACAGACCAGCATCTAGCCCTGCGCCCTTCCTGGTACCGTGTTTGGTTTTGTGACTTCATCATGCTACAGCTGGACGTTCTCTAGTTTCAAATTGTAAAACTCAGTCGGAGAGGGCAAGTGACTTGCCCCAAATCACACAGGGGCAATGCTGGACCAGGAATTAAGGGCTCCTGACTCACAGCTCAGGGCTCTCTACATAGCCACCCCATGCTACCCAGGCGTGCAGTCCCCAGACAGCTAGAAAAGGCTCAAGTTAGGGCTAGATTTGTGATTCTTGGACACTACAAATAATAAATCAAAAATTCATCAAGGTCATTTATAGCTAAAGCGGCTGGCCTCTTAATAAGAGTTCAAATTTAACCAAAATGAGAAAGTAAAAATCAATAATGGCATACAGGCCACAGATGAGGCGATGTGGAAGCACATGGGGCATTTCCACTTCCCTTGCTCACCACCCTTTATCTCCCGCTTCCTCTCTTGCTCTCCCACAGTCTCCACCACCAAGAACCCTTCTGGGACCATCACACTTGCAGCTCTTGGTTTGGAATATTGATGTCCCAAACCCTGTAGAAGGGAAGGACAGGGCAGGAACATGCTCTCCAATAAGGTAAGATCCAGAGGGCAGGACTAGAGGACTTCTCATTGACTTCAGGAATGGATTCCTTTGTGGGAAACACAAATATGTGAATGAATATAGCAGCTAGAAATTACTTTTGTCCATACTGAACTTCTAGAGACTTAAGTCACTTTATGTCTCTGGTCTCAGAGTCCTCATCTGTAAGATTTATTTTCTTCCACAAACATTTCTTTATTTCTTTACTAGAGGCCCAGTGCATGAAATTCATGCACAGAGGGGGAGTTTCCTCAGCCTAGCCTGCACCCTCTCCAATCCAAGAACCCTTGGGGAATGTCCAACTGCCAGTTTAGGCCTGATCCCATTGGTCCTAAGCCGGCAGTCAGACATCCTTCTCACAATCTGGGACCACTGGCTCCTAACTGCTCACCTACCTGCCAGGCTGATCACCCCTAACCGCCTCTGCCTGCCAACCTGGTCACCCCCAACTGTTCTCCCCTGCCAGCCTGGTTGCCCCCAACTGTCCCCTTATCAGCTTGGTCACCTCTAACTGCCCCCTTGCTGGCCTGATCATCCCATGCAGGCTGCTATGCAGTTGTTTGGTCACCTTTCACTAACTTCCTTGCCAGCCTGGTCACCCCACACAGCCTGCTGTTCGGTAGTTACTATGACAGCATCCCAGACAATTTGTATATTCCTCTATTATTAGTATAGATTTGATTTTCAGAGAGCAGGAAGGAGGGAGAGAAAGGAGAAAGGGAGGGAGAGAGATCAATTTGTTGTTCTGCTTATTTATGTATTCATTGTTTGCTTCTTGTATGTGCCCTGACCAGAGACCACACTGCAACCTTGGTGTATCAGAATGATGCTCCAACCAACTGAGCAACCTGGCCATGGTCCTGGAAGGTAGCTCTGTGGATAATTTTACTTATTGATTATTCGTGCAACAAGTTTTGAATAGTATGGTGGTGTTATAAGTTGCAATATTATTTCAGACTAATTATTCAAAGGGTAAATAAAAAGAAATTATTTTAAATATAGATGTGATGAGCTTTTTAACATTAACTGTCAAACATGCCTCTATCTTACTTTTTAATAGACTAGCTCCTGGCATCATACATTTCTCCTTCAATAACAATATGCTTCCAATGTGAATATCATAAAACCTGTTATCATAGTACAACCTCTGACCCAGAGTGATCTGACACAGTGGACAGCTATATTATTCCTGGAAGCCACTGCCAAATCAGGATGGCTAGGCAAACCTTTCCTATGTGTGGAAATGACCACAAACAACATAAATCTATGCCATCAGGCTGCATGGTCTGTTGTCACTTCTTTGAGTCAGAGAATTACTTTTCTCAATATGGCTCCAGGTTAGTTTGTCAATGAGAGAAACTTGAATAAGATTGGAAGATGGACAGCAAATAGGGTAAAATTATAACGTTTGTTGTTGGTAATGTTGTTGTTTGTTTGTTAATCCTCACCCAAGGATATTTTCTCCATTGCTTCTTAGAGCGAGTGGGAGCAAGGGATGGAGGGTGGGGAGAGAGAGAGAAACATCAATGTGAGAGAAACATCAATTGGTTGCCTCCTGCATGTACTCCCTGACCAGGCCCAGGATACAGCCTGCAATCTAAGTACCTGCCCTTGATGGGAATCAAACCCACAACCCCTCAGTGCATGGGTCAACACTCTCTAACCACTGAGGACACACCAGCCACAGCACCATCCCCCTCTTCCCCCACCAGAAGGTTGCGGTGGTCAAATATGGCTTCAAAACTTCTCCACAAGCCACCACTTTGAGGTGCAGTAGTTCACAGACTCTTACTTCACAGTCATAGAGGTAAGACATGATGGTTTCTCAGGCTGCCCCACACTCAATGGCATCTCCCAGACTCCCTGCCTCCCGTCCCCAACTCCAGGCTTCATAGAAAGAGACTAAGAGACTGGCTGGATGAAAGGGACTTTGAAAGAAAAACACTGGAAAGTTGGTGGCCAAGATATAAGAGGTGTGAGGATTGAGCTCTCCAAGTGGGCATATCTGTGTGGGGTTATACAGCAGAAGAGGGCTCCAAAAGTCAGAGAAGATAACCTACTCTATGGATGTCAGTCAGCCTTGCCCCCAGCTACCCCTGTCCTTGCTCATGGTACTCATTGATGACATGGTGGAAGGGATGGAGATCAAGGGCTTGGCAATAGGGGTCCCTACTCACCAAGGCTGATCTGCCTGGAGCTCTTGCTGTGTCCAACCTGTGGACCTCAAAGACCAACACTGAGCCCTGAATGCGGCACCATTTTCCACAGGGACCAGCCCAGCTCTTTGATGGAACATGGATGACATAGAACAAATTCCACGAGAGAGAAACTGACAAGCTGATTCTAATAATCTGTTTCGAAGACTATAGAACCTAAAGATATATCCATAAAAACGTAAACTAGAAGAAGAAAATGAAAATTAATGGAGTAAGCACCAAAATCAAAATGCTATATAAAGTGCATAGTAAATCCAAAGAAAATAGAAGGAAGTCAAAGAAAGAACCAGGTATTAACAAAATGAAAAACCAAGAAACAATAAAAGAGGTCATCAAGTGTGGTTCTTTGAAAATAACAATAAAATAGATAAAAATCAGACCTGATCGATCAAAATTATGAAAATAAATAATATTAGGAACAACAGAGGGACATAACTAGATAAAGTAGAAGATTTAAAAAAAAGAATATTATGAATGAAATTATGCCAATAAGTTGAAAAAAATTAAATGAAATAGAAATTATCCCAGGAAAAAAGCTTACCAAAACTGGTAGAAATAGAAAATATGAATATACAAATAATCATTAAAGAAACGAAACCTATGTTTTAAAACTCTACGCCCATATACACAAACACAAAATCTGGCCCAGGTGATTTTACAAGTCAGTTCTAGCAGACATTCAAGGAATAGATAATCAAACCTCATCCAAACTACTCCACAGATCAGAAAAATTTCCCAAACTATTTTATGAGGTAAGTATAATTTCAATGCCAAAAGGAAACAAGGAAAATACAAGAAGAGAAAATTACAGCACAATCTCACTTTTCAACGTAAATGCAAAAATCTTAAAAAGTTCACAAATCGCATACAGTATTATGTGCAATAACCACCACCACCAACATAAACCAACTTGATTTATTTTAGGAATAAAAGGATGATTTAACATTAGAAAATCTGTTAGTATAATTCACAGAAAAAGGAGGCAGTTATATGACTATTCAATAAACATAGAAAAATCCTTTGAAAGAATTCAGCATCCAATTAATTTTTTAAATATATTTTTTACTGATTTTAGAGAGAAAGGAAAAGGGAGAGGGAGATAAAAACATCAATGACAAGAGAAAATCATTGATTGGCTGCCTCCTGCACATCCCATACTGGGGATAGAGCCTGCAACCCGGGCATGTGCCCTAAACAGGAATCAAACTGTGACCTCCTGGTTCATAGGTTGATGTTCAACCACTGAGCCACGCCTGCTGGGCAACCATCCATTTATGATACAAATTTGAAAAATTCTTAGAAAACTAGGATTTGAAGGAAACTTTATAACTTCAGCAAAGTGTATCTACAAAACCTTAGCGTGAACACCATACTTCATGGGTAATTATTAAAAGCATTCCCTTCAATGGCAGGATCAAGACCAGACTGTCCATTATCTCCTTTTCTTCTCACCATTATTCCAAAGGCCCTTGGCCAGAGCCCAAGACAAGGAAGAAGATTAAAGGGGTAAAGATTTGAAGGAAAGAAGTGAACCTTTCATTCTCTGTAGCTTATAAAATTGTCCACGTCGAAAATCCAAGAGGAGCTACTATCAAAGAAAAAGGTCCATAAAGATGCTGGATAAGCTACTAGTGAGCAAAAATCAACAGTGCTTCTACAATCAGCAATAAATTATTTAAAATGTAATGTTTTAAGTCTTGCATTTACAGTAACCCCAACTCTAAGATACTTAAAGCCAATAAAAATATGCAAAGACCTTTACAGAGAAAAGCATATAATTTTATGTAGAAACATGAGGAAAACAAAAAAATTGAGAAATAAACTATGTTCCCAAGTGGAAAGACTGAGGGTCATGAAGATGGTAAGCCTCCCTCCAGGCAAATAGGTAAATATGCAAAAAATGTCAACTCTGTGTGTGTGTCCACATACATGCAGCCTAACAGACTGATCCTGAAATTTTGGTGGAAGAGCAAAGGCCCTAAATAGACAAACTGGTCTTAAAGAACAAGGTAGTATAACTCACCTACTGGATAGCCTACGTTTTACGAATTAGAGTAACTAGCACAGTGTGGGATTGACATGGGGATAGGAGAGTAAACCGACTGCACAGAACGGAGCCCCACACCAGTCCAATTCTACGGGGAAGCCTCGTGTGTGATAGGGGTTACAGCTGGGGGGAAGGGGTGATGTCTGGTCAATGGCAGTGTGGGAATACCGATTCCCAAATATGGAGGGGGAAGGGGAGACAGGAACAGGTTCTTATCTCCCACGGTAGACAAAAGTCCATTTCAGACAAATTAAAGACCCAAATGTAAAAAGCAAAATTAAAAAACTGCAGAAGGAAACATTGAAGAAATGCTGTATGAGCTCAGAAAAGCATGTATTAGAGCAAGCATAACAGATGAAGGAAAGGATTGTTAAGTCTGACTATAGATAATGCCCTTCATGGAGTTAAAAGGTAAAATGGTGCTTCTTATCAAGTCAAACATACCTTTCCCTACACTCCAGCAATTCCACTCTGAGGGATGTACCCACGAGAAATGAAAACATATGCTCACAAAAACACAGGGACGAGAATATTTACAGCCATTTTATTCATAGGAGCCCAATGGAAATCTACTTGGCAATTTAAAAAAAAGAAATACATGCAACAACATAGATGAATATTAAAATATTATGCAGACCCGATCCAAGATGGTGGCATAGGTAAACACCTATACTGCTGCCTCGCACAACAATTTCAAAACTACAACTAAAAGACAGAACGGACATCATCCAGAACCACAGGAAAGCTGGCTGAGTGGAAGTTCTACAACTAGAGGGAAAGAGAGGGGCTCACAGAGACCCAGAGGAGCTGCAGGAAGCTGAGGTACGGAGACGCGCGCCTGGAGAGAGCTGGCTTTCTCTGGCGGGAGGGAGACGGAGACTCTCAAAGGCATTGAACCCCTTGTCCTGCGACACTAAACCCCAGATCCAGCTGAAACTCATTCGGGGGGAGTTTGGACTGTGAAAAGGGAGAAGTGCACGGAAATTTAGGGGAGTTGCAAAGGATCGGAGGCCTGGTCGCGCACGGCACCACGCGGAGGACAGATTGCTGATTGTGCCGCTGGCTTTCGCGAGTGGGCGCGAGACGGACCCTCCGAACTGCGCCATTTCTGAGTCCACTGGGCCCCTGTTTTGGGCGAAACCCTGGAAACCTAGACTCGTGTGGTCCTGGTTCACAGGGGAGCTGGAAAGGCAGCGGTTAGAGGCGCTGCAGGCGCGCGCGCGCGCGCACAAGGACCGCTCCAACCATTACCCGGTCACGTGAGACTCAGGGGTTGTGGAGGGCGGGGCCGACTGGAAGGCAAGGCGGTCCCTTAAGCCCTGAGACTCCACCCCTCCCAAGCTCAACAGAGGCTTCTGCGGCTGAATCCAGCACAGAAGTTTCCCCGGCATAGTGAAAATGCCGAGACAAGGGAAGGGATTACAAGCAAAAGAAATGGAGGAAAAAAAACGACTGGATATAGAGTTCAAAACCACGCTTATAAGGTTTTGCAAGAATATGCTAGAAAGATGGATAAATTTAGTGAGACCCAAGAGGAGATGATAAATACACTGACTGAAATAAAAACTATTATACAGAGTACTAACAGCAGACTAGAG
>JAAGEH010000016.1:23814070-23874373 GCA_011751065.1 Lasiurus cinereus | reverse complement strand
GGGGGGCAATGGGGAGATATGTATAAAAAATTAATAAAAATTAATTTAAAAAATATATATTATGCAGAGCAAAAGGAGCCAGACGCATGTACTATATGATTTCATTTACATGAAGTCTTAAATCAAACTAAATTAATAGATAGTAAGAGAAGTTAACAATGGTTGCCTGGAAGGAATTATGAAGAATCTTACTGGGGTGATGGACATGTTTTATAACATGATAGATGAGTGGACTGTGTGCCTATATGCCTTTGTCAATATACATCAAACTGCAGCAATTAAGAATTAGTATTTTACTACATTAAAAAAACAAAAAATTCTCAATTCCTCCTCTCCCTCAACCCCACACCCTCTAAAAGACAAACTAGAGTCTAGGAGAAAATATCTGTCTGCCAGGAGATTCATGCGCAAAATCTATGAAGAACTATCACAAATAATTCCGGAGAAATTCACCAAATAGAATAGGCAAACGATATGAATAGGCAAGTCACAGAAAACATGAGAATGTGCTCAACCTTACCAGCAGCCCAGAAAGTCACGAGAGAGCACTTCCTCCCCATTAAGTGCACAAGGCTTTTGAGTCTGGGAACACCGAGCGCTGGCGGAGTGTGAAACAGCCGGGATTTGGCTACACTGGGTGTGGGAATGCAGACTGACGACATCTAGGAAGAGGGAAGATGCACTTACCTTATAACCCAGCAGTCCCACGCCAGGTGCGCGCCTGGTAGGTCTTCAACTGGAGAGCATGTGCCACTCTCGCGTGTGGGCAAAGGGGGTCCTCGCTGCAGCACTGTTTGTAACAGAGGAAGAAAGGCAGGTGGGTTAGGAGGGAGGAAAGGCAAACTATAAGTCTATCATATCTATGAAGAAGAGAATGGACAGAGACCATGCAATGGAATAAAAATCATCAGTGGAAAGAAATGACCCCAGGATATACATATTCGAAAGCAGGTCACAGAAGAACACAATCTGTAGGTTTCCATTTATATCAAGTTTAAAAAAAAAACCCACAGGGAAAATAAACCACCTATAGTTTATGGATACAAATGTATTTTGTATAAATATTTTTTTAAATCATACATGCAATTTGGGATAATGATTACTTCTGAGAAGGAAGGAAGGGAATGGGATGAGGAGGGCTTCAGGGGACTTTATTTTTCTCTTTCTTTAATATATTTGCATTGATTTCAAACAGGAAGGAGAGGGAGAAAGAGATAGAAACATCAATGATGAGAATCATTGATAGGCTGCCTCTTACACGTCCCCTAGTAGGGATCAAGTCCACAACCCGGTCATGTGCCCTTGACCAAAATCAAACTCAAGATACTTGAATCCACAGGTGGACACTTTATCCACTGAGCCAAGCCAACTAGGGCAAGAGGGACTGGAAAAGAGGGACTTTATTTTTCCTAAGTTGGGTGGTGGGTACACAGGTGCCTGCTGTGCAATTAATCCTTGACATTACACATATTGATAAATATTAGTGCCTGCTAAATATTTAAATATTTAATAAAAGCAAGTTTTTATAGACATGCATTAAAACTTAGAGGCCTTCAATCTTTTTTATAATTTTATCTTTTAAAAAGCTTCTGAAGGAAATATGACAGGTGATGAGATTGAACAAAGCTGGATATTGGATACACAGGTGTTCATCAGTCTCTTAAAATACAGCAGGCCCTCAAATAATGTCATTTTGTTCGAGGTCATTCTGTTATAACATTGATGAGGTGCCATAGGAGCTTAACTTTGGTTTATATCAATTAACCTACGGTACAACTGGCTTCCTTATACATCGTTTGCTAAAGTCACAGAACCCATCAACAACATTCAATGAGGACTTACTGTATTTAATAGTAAATGTTCTCTGAAAAGAAAAATAATGCCCCTATTTAACAATAAGGATATTTCTGTTGTTGCACAGCCTCCAGTCTGGTGGAAGAGACATTAATCAATTATTTGCTTTTGTCATATGTATAACTACCAACTAAGTGCGCCAAAGGAGAGGAAATCACTCTGTGGGAACACAAAATAAAGGAATTTGGACCCAGGGTGGAGTGTTGGGTTGGTAATCAGAGTGGCAATTGGGGCAAGACACACAGACAGATGGGTCAGTGCAGGAGATGAGCCATGGCCACCTGAGCCACCAGGAAGACACTAACCCAACGGGGAGGGGCAGAAGCCTGCCCGCTGGAGGGGTGAGTCCCCAGAGCTATGGACTAGCATTTCGCCAAAGAACAAGTCAGTAAGAGACTTCTGGGCTGTAGGTAGAGAGATATGAGGAAGGGAAGGGAAGCTAGGAGCATCTGACTAGTTCCGGATGGCTGAAAAATAGGACCCAATGGTGGTATGAAGTTGTGGCAGGAAGTAAGACCAAGACACAGGCAAGGACTGATCATGATGCCTCGTATGCCACCCAAAGAGGGGATTTAAGGAGGAGTGTGGCATCATCCGAGGCCTCGCCTGTCGGATAAAGAACTGAAGGGGCGAGCCTGAAGGCAGGGCTCCCAGTTGGTGGCTGTGCGTGATGTGGGGGGACCACTGGAGGCCTACAGTAAGACACTGAGAAGGGAGTGAAGACTAGGGCTGTCTGAAGACCGGGAGAGGGTGGCGTGTCGGAAGCCAGGGCGGTGGAGCTTAAGGATGTCATAAGCTACACAGACCAGAGGGACTTAGGGATTGCCCTGGACACGTGAACTAGGAGGAGAGAGCAGTGACTGGAATGAGGTTGGGGTGGGGAAGGGGGGCAGCATCAGCCTGCAGTGACCTAGAGGAAACAGGGCGACAGGTAAAGACAATGAGTGGGGAGAAGGGCTAGCCCGAGGTGATGCTGGGGGCAGAGGGGACTCAGTGCATTGCAGGCTGAATTCCAGACTGACCCACAATCATCAATGAACCTTGACGGGGTCAGGGAGGATTTGAGAACCGGGAGCATGAACAGAGTGGCCCTTCTATCTCTATGAAGAAAGAGCTGGAGGCAGGGAGGGCAGGGGATGTGAAAAGCTTATAGGGAGGGACATGGACAGGAAGCCAAGGAGCCCCACTGGGGTCTCTGTCATATTTTCTTTTTTTAAACAATTCCAAATATATGTATATTGATTTCAGAGACGAAGGGAGAAAAAGAGACATCAATGATGATTAAGAATCATTGATCACCTGCCCCCTGCATGCCTCACACTGGGGACTGAGCCCACAATCCAGGCATGTGCCAAGACCTCCTGGTCCATAGGTCGACACTAAACCACTGAGCCACACCAGTCAGGGTCTATTATAGTTGCTTTATGATGTGAGCAACCAGAGTGTCTGCTGACAAACTGGGTACCATGAAGGCTGGGGTCCCGAGAGAGATAGAAAGATGGAGAAGGCAGCCACAGGCTGAGGGTTGGGGCTCAGGGCTGTCTTCCAGACTCATCCATTCCCTGCCCGACTTGAGCTCATTCCCAAGCAAACAATATGAAAACAAAGGGAAATCACCCTACAGAGGCCTCCCCATCTGCAGAGCAAGGAAGTCTCGGTCTCAAGGTTAATGGCGAAGAGGAACTCGCCCAGCTGTGCAGGTCATGGGGTCAGCAGGATTCTTCGTAAACAAGAGGGTATGGTGGCACAGGAGCAGGGGATCGCTAAGTGATCCGGCCACGGGGTCAAGAGGGGGCCAAGGGTGGACAGTCCCTGGGAAGTGACACAGGGATCATTTACCAGTGCAAAGTGTTTTGCATTCCAGGGGAGCTGGCGCCTAAGCCAAACCTTCCTGCAGCAGGTTAGGTGGTGGGTGAGTCATTGTTATAAATAGGCCAGCGATCAGAGTGTCATCAGAAAGGACACAGTCCCATCGGCCTAACCTTGGAGGGGGTGGGAGGCACTGCGTGAATTGAGAGCTCGGATCAGCGCAGCGGGGGAATAAAGGGGGGCTTCCTCCAGCTGAGCAGGAGGAAGATGATGCGGGGGACGGCCAGGGACACGCCTCCTACATGGCTGAGCATAGCCCCAATCACAGCCCGCCAGCCTCTCGATCAACTGAGCTCTCTCTCCTTCTAGAAATTCATCCAAAGAATTCCAGCTTCTTTAGGATCCCAACATATCCCTTCAACCAAGGCACAAGAGAACAGAATTCCTCCACGGGCATCAGCTCGTTCATTCACCCACTGTTGGCGTGCCAGGCTCTGGGGACACAGGGTCCCTGCCCTCAAAGTCACTGTGACTGACACGCATGCTCAGAGTGGCGAGGAAACCTATTAGGGGAGAGCATCATTGCATCAAGCCTGTGCTCTCGGGGAATCTGAGGCCATCCATGTGGGAAACAGGGGTGCCCAGAAGCCTTTCCGGAGCCCACTGGCCAGGCTGGGCGCCCTCCTGGTCCCTGTCTGTCAGGCCATGTCCCAGAACTGAGCTCAAAGCCCAAAGCTAAGAACAGGGGCTAAGAGCCTGCTCCTGCCACACCCAGAAGAGGCAGCCAGGCCTGCCCAGCCGCCATACCCTACCACCCCAAAAGGGACCCGGGGGCTATGGAATCTGCCCAAATTGCGTCAAGGGACAGGAAAGGGGGGGTTGGACCTAGTGTAATGGAGAGCCATGTGAGAAAATAAAAACATTTCCTGCGAATTGACATTCTCCAAGAAAACACACGTCATGGCTTTACCACGACCGTTTCCACAACGGACCTGTGGGCTCCTGGTGAGGAAGGGAGGCCATGACCTCTGTCCCCGGCGCCTGCGTGGTCGCAGGCCCAGTGATGCTTGGAGGACAGAACCCAACCCCAGGCCCTCTGTCCTCACCACAGGCTCACCTGGGCTCCTCGTGCTGCAATTTTGTCTGTTGGACAAGCCAGTCCCTCAGAACCAGACCGGGGTCATCTCACACCTGGCGCCCGCCCCGGGGCCCCCCACTGCCCACCCCACCCCAGGGCCCTGCTGTGGGCCTGTCCTGAGCTTCCCCGGGCTCGCCACTCTCCTCTTTTCTGGTGGGAGGTCCGGGCCTGCAGAGCCTGGCCCGGACTGTGGAGCGGACATTCCAGATCTCCTCTGGGAGAGGGAGGGAGGGAAGCCCCCCTAAGGCCCACCAGCCGGAGGTCAACAGGAAGTGGTCACGAGGCTCTGGAGGAGCCCACTGCGCGTGACTAGCCCAGGCGTGTCTATTTTGGCAGCAGCAGCAGGAGGAGCGGTGGCAGTCTCTGTGAGCGGACAGCCCTGGGCCTGGCAGGATGATGAAGGGGTCGGACTTGGACAGACAGGCTCTTGGCTGACCCACTGACACTCGGGGCTTTCCCGGGGCTTCCTTCTGACACTACCCCGCAGGGGTGGGAGGAGGGGGACGGGGAGGTCCTGGGGCACCGGCCCTCAGGCACCGCAGTGAGTAGGGGCTGCAAACCCGGCACTCGCTCATGGCTCAGGACACCGAGGGGAGGCCCAGGGATACCTGCATGCAACCCTGGAAAGGCCCCCCAAATCATCCAACTCACGGTCATCCCGGTGCCCCAGGAACCCCGGGACACAGCCAGGCCAGGGCCCTCCTGCTGGTGGGAGCTTAGCTTTGGTCTGTTTTCTCTCTGAGTAGGAAACCCATGTTCCCCTGGCAGGGTCTCCTTCCATCGCTGGGGAAACCGGGACCAGAGAGGGGGATGGACGGGTCCAATGCCACACAGGGAGTCAGTGCCAGACTCAGGAACTGGGCCTAAGGATGGCAGGTGTGGGGGTTCAGAGCAAGTCACCCCTAGGAGGTCTGCTGGTTGTTTTGAGCTAAAGGCAACTTTAGCCAGGGACTCAAGAGAAACTTCTGCCCGTCCCTTAACTACCTAGAACAATGGTCGGCACACTGTGGCTCTTTGGCCCCTTGAGTGTGACTCTTCCACAAAATACCACCTGCAGGCCCGCACGTACAGTGCGGTTGTAATTTCGTGACCCAGGCGCAGAAGTCAGTTTTCGGCTCTCAAAAAAAATTTCAATGGTTGTACTGTTAATACTTGACTCTGTTGACTAATGAGTTTGCTGACCACTGACCTAGAAGAATTATCAGTGATAACCTCTTCTGACCTACCTATAGGGCAGGACAAACTTCTACTTACTAAGCACCTGCTCTTATCATCCGGCAACGGCCTTTTGCTGTATCAAATCTGGTTTATTTTTTCTAGCTCACCTGTCTCCTGTCTGTTTGCTGATTAGACCAGCCAAAGGACCTTTAGGTTAGAGGGAAGTTTGTTCCTCCCCCACATGGGCATGGGGAGGATGGGGGGGCGGGGGGGGAGCGGCAGTGGAGGTTTCAGGAAGGGAGTGGTGTGCCTGCAGCAGGCAGGGAAGAGACCAGCTAGTGGGGGCTGAAAGTGGCAACATAGATGGAGTGGGGAGTGGGGCACGGATCGTGGGAGGGCTGGGGGAGGAAGGGGAAGGAACAGATATCATTGAACAGATGGAGGTGTGGGTCTTGGCTGCTGCTGGCATGGTACCACCAAGCATGATCTGGAAGGTGTGGTCAGATGAGCAGAGAGGCTAGAGATGATCCTGAATTTCTGATGGGGGTTCCTGAGAGGTTGGTGGGGTTGTTACCAAGAACAGAAAAGCCAGGGGGCTCCAATTCAGGCAGATTCACTTTGAGGAGGAGGAAGACCAAACCCACACCCTGTGGGAATGAAGAGGGATGGGGACTTAAGTCTACACTGGCTTGGAAGTCAGCTAGCCCTGAGCTCCAGTCCAAGCTCTGTCAATCACTGCTGTGTGACCTTGGACAAATCCCTTCCCTCTCTGAGCTCTCTCCATCACCTGTAAACTGAGGATAACAGGGCTCACCCACAGGGTGGTGAGGATTTAGATGCCACCTGTGAAGTGCTCGGTGCATTTTGTGTGCTGATAAATATTTACTCCTATCCTCATTGCTATATGCCCAATGCTTACTGTATCTGACCTCATGTGATTCTCCCAGCAGCCTGTCGAGCTGGCATTGTCTTCTCCCAGTTCACAAATAAGAACACTGAGGCTCAGAGAGATTAAAGAAATTGCTCAGGGTCACACAGCAAGCATTAGGGTCGGAACAGAGATTTGAACCCAGATTTTTCTGGCCCAAAGCACGAACTTTTCAGCATCAGAATGCACCTCCATTGCCTTCCTGTCTCCTACCTCCAGGAAGGGGGAGAGTCAAAAGGCTCAGAGAATAGGCAGTTGGCTTAAACTCAGAGGCTATGAACCCCAGAATCCATGGTTCAGACCATTTTATTTGTCTCCAATGGGCCTGATGACATTTTCCTTTTTTCTCTCTCCCGCTTTTTGTTTGCTCGTTAATGAGACTGTGCTCTCAGCTCCAGTGAGTCACCGGAAAATATAAATTTAAAAAAAATTAAGAGGAACATTGCTCCTACGTAAGCCCCTATGAATCATTCGAGACAGGTATAATGGACATAATTGCAGCTCACCCACAAGCTGGACCCAAAATCAGTCCTAAAGGCTGATTTTGGAATCTAGCCATTTCCACAGCAGAGCCTGGGGCAACTGAAACCAGGCTGGGGCGGGGGGAGAAGGGTGGGGGAGACTCAAATCTGAACCCGCACTCAGGCCCTGGGTCATCTCACTGGAGGCGCAGAACAGGAAGAACACGGATACTGTGCCCTGACAGCAGAGACCCGGTAACTTCAGAACTTTTCCTCTCACCCTCCTCCACCACTATCTCCATCAACCTCCCTGCTCTCATCCCACTCACTCAGGGCCACTCCCTCCACTTGAACTTGGGGCTGGTCCTTCCTTTTACCACCTTGCTTCTGCAGGCGTCACCCTGGGGATCAAGCCCACAACCTGGGCACGTGCCCTGACCGTGAATTGAATTGTGACCTCCTGGTTCATAGGTCAATGCTTAACTGCTGAGCCACGCCAGCCAGACACCACTTGCTTCTTAAAGAAGCCAGATCTGGCCTTGACCGGTTTGGCTCAGTGGATAGAACACAGCCTTCGGACTGAAGGGTCCCAGGGTTGATTCCAGTCAAGAGCTTGTACCTTGGTTACAGGCACAACCCCAGTAGGGGGTGTGCAGGAGGCAGCTGATTGATGTCTCTCCCTTTCATCGATGTTTCTAACTCTCTATCCCACTCCCTTCCTCTTTGTAAAAAATCAATAAAATATGTTTTTTAAAGAAGCCAGACCTTTATTCCTTCAAGCCATCCAACCTAACAATATACGAGGGGATATTCAATTCATAACAGTACAAGTAGAGTAGTCCCTCTAGGTATGGAGAGCTGAGAGCTGACTAACCCCTCTCTGCTTCTCCTTCCTCACCTGGAAAGTGGGACGATAATAGTCTCTTCCTCATAGGGTTGTGGTAATTAAGAGAGATGATGCATGCGAGGCCTCGGTGCAATGCCTGTGTTCCGGAAGTGCCAGCTATTATTAGCACCACGTCCTCTACGTCTTGGGAGAAGGGAGGGTCAGGAGCTCCCACGTAAGTGGCAACTTTCTCCCAGGAATCCCAGCGCACAATAGTGAGAATATCAGAGCCAGAAGATCATCCAGTCCCAATAGGGAAACTGGGCCCCCAGAAAGGCGAGACCAGCTCCAAGCCACCCAGTTGGTCAGTGGCAGCGTCAGGACAGGAACCCAGGCCTCCTGTCCTCAGGCCACTTCTCATTCCGCTCCAGCACACACGTCCTCAGCGCCCCATCAGCCAAGGAACCAGCTTCCTGCATCTCTGTAACCGGGGAGAGGGGAGGGAACCGGAAACGGGAAGCATCCTGCACTCAGCTAATTCATTCCACGGTTCTCTACTCCAGGCTGAGGGCCAGGGGCTGCTGGATGTCAATGCTCTGGCAAAGGAAAAGAAAATCCCCCAAGGCTTCTCCGGGGAAAGACCTCATCCGGGAATGCCCGGAATTGCCATCAGGAAGCACATTGGAAGACCTCCCTTTCCAGCCTGTCCCCCCACATCTCTCCTCATGGCCTGCACCCCCCGCCCCCACCCATCAACACCCTGGCCTGGAGACAGCCCACCCCTGCCTGAGGGCCTCACATTTCCTATAGCCTCCTCCTTTCCCCCAGCGGTGATTCAGCAAATGCTCACTGCACACTAGTCAGAGAGGAAGGCATCACCCCTCGCCCCCTGGAGCTCACAGGCCGGCTGGCTGGGCGACAGGCACAGGGTGAGGAGGAGGTGGGGGCAAGCACAGTCCAGGTGGGCTTCACACAGTCAAAGGAGAGGCCTGTCATCCTTCCTGCTGCTGTTCTGTCCTCCCCAAGCAAATCAGGTACAGTGGTACCTCGAGATACGAGTTTAATTCGTTCCGTAACCTTGAGGCGTGGGAAACTATGAGACGATCTAGTCACGGTAAACTGGTGGGTTGTGTGCAGCCGGCCGATCTGCACGATTACTCGTATCTCAACTGTTGCTCATTATTTCAAAGCAAAAATCGCTAGCTCAACGGCTCGTATCTCAAAAATCTTGTATGTTAGGGCACTCGTATCTCAAGGTACCACTGTACATCCTTCAAGACCCTGACCAAGGCCTGCTCCTCTAGGAAGCACATCACACTCCTCTATCACCATTTCCCACACCCCCTTCCCTTCCCTTTCTTTCCCCTCCTCTCCTCTTCCTTTCCCTCCCCCCTCCTCCCCTCCACTCCTCACAGCTGGGGCCCTGGACCTGAGCAGAGCCACTGCTGACCTGAGGCGGGAGTTAACAGAGCCAGGGCTCCAACCCTGGGTGTCTGACTACAAACCAGCAGCCTTCCCCCGTTCCCAGGCTGCCTTTGCCTGCTTCCCCCCACCCCCCCATGCTCCAATGCAGCAAGAAACTTTTAAAAAGCTTCCCAGCCCTAAGCAGCGTGGGCTCCTGGGACCCAGCAGAGGCACAAGTTCTGTGTCGGTGGGAAAACGGGTATCAGAAGCGTCCTAACCCCACCTGCCTCACTTACTGGGGAAGGCATGCCCCTCCCCCATCCGTCAGGATTCCACCCTGTAGGCTGTAAACAGCAGAAACCTCAGTTAACATGGACTTGAACACATATGGGCTCATTTTCCTCACGTAACGTGTCTGGATATACCTAGTGTCAGCTGTTTGTGGATTGAGCCTCAGCCTGTGGTCCTGTCATCCTCAGAGTTTGAGTTCACCCCCCACCCCACCCTGGAAAGACAGGTGCGTTGGAGCCACATTGCTGGGAAGGGCTGTCCTTCAGGGACTCCTCACACCTGCCGGCTCTCAGACATGTAACAGGACAGGGACAGGAGTCTTGGCCAGAACGGGGCAGACTTCTGGACTTCCTGCTGCCACTGGCAGGAAGGTGGCCTCGCGTGGGCACTCTGGGGATTGGCTTGGGGCTCTATCAGGGGGCACTGACGGAGGCAAAGGGTGGAGAGGAAATAAAACCCACCCAATGCCAGGCCTGTCTGCAAAGCCTGCTCTCTTCCCCCAGCCCACTCAGCTAAGCATGAACAGAGCCAGACGCGAGCTGTTCTAATGCTGGAGTCTCCTCACTCCCCCAGGCTGCCTGGCGATTCCCTTCAGCCAGCCAGCCGATCCGATCCGATCCGATCCGATCCGAGGCAGCCGGATTCCACAGCAAGAGGTGGGAGGCTGGGCTCTGAAGCCAGGTGGGGCCCATTCCAGCCTGGGCTCCTGGGGGCTTTCCAGAATATCTTTGGTTCCAGGGCAGCTGCCACAGGACCACCTGCCCAGAAAGTAGGCTGTGGGGCCAGAGCAGACCAGGAGAGGCCTCTAGCCACAGCTCCACGGGCAGGGCTCTGAGACATAAGTCAAAGGGAGAAAAGCTATTCAAGGAGACCTGGGGCCAAGGCAAAGCAGCACCATTTGACTTGCCTTGAAACTGCCCTCAAGAAAATCTGATCAGCCCACCAGCAAGGCTCAGTGGTTGAGCATTGACCTATGAACCAGGAGGTCACGCTTCAATTCCTGGTCAGGGCACATGCCCAGGCTGCAGGCTCGGTCCCCATTGTAGGACGTACAGAAGGCCGCTGATCAATGAGTCTCTCTCATCACTGATGGTTCTCTCTCTCTCCCCCTCTCCCTTCCTCTCTGAAATCAATAAAAATTTATTAAAAAGAAAAGAAAATCTGACTAATACCCTCTCAGGAAATTGGAACCCACTGAGGGAGTTGGCTGGACAGGGCTGGAGCAAGGGAGATGTGCCTCTGGCTTTCCCCTCAGCATCCTCTTCCCCAGTCCCCACACTCACGCATGCGCTCTGATGTCGGTACCAGCAGTGTGGGAATGGACAAAGGAAGTTGTCATGCAATGGAAAAATAAAGTTCCATTTCTTATACACTTAACATCTACAGGCAGACATTCAAATGGCATTTCAATGTCTGCCCCCAATAGGCAGCAACTTTTATGCCATGTGACCTTACCCTGCCCCAACCTGCAGCGATTGGCATGTGACCCAGGCCAGTGAAGAGACTGGCAAGCAACATGCCCTGGGGTGGAAATAGGAGCTGAACCAACCAGGAGGGGCCACAAAAAGTATAACTTAGTAAACACATAAACCAGTCACATGCATTACCATTACCAAGTGCTGTGGACCGCACATGACTGTATGGGCTGCACTGCTGTGACTTACCACGCAGCGGGTTTGCTGACACAGCATCCCCACACACACCCGGGTCACGGGCTGCACTGCAACATGACGACAGCTATGCCGTCACCAAGCCAGAGGAATTTGTCAGCTCCATTATAATCTTATAAGACCATCATTGTACACTTGGTCTGGCATTGACTGAAACAGTTATGCAGGCCATGTCTGCACTGGCCTTCTCTCTCCTTCCCATCTGAAAACTATTTTCAAAATCAGACACAAGTTGGATATTTGCAACACCTCCAACCTGCCCGTAGTGAGGGGTACCATTGTCATCCCCAGGAGCTACATCAATGCCTCAGGTGGTTTCTAAACTGAGGTTTCTAAACAAAGTTTACACATATAGTAAAAATTAATGGTGGGAATGCCTTTATAATGTATATCAAGTCACCAAGATGTACAATTGAAATATCTTACAATTTTGTCAAAAGATGAAAAAAATAATAACCAAGAAGAAAACTGAGGTGTGCTTTTATTTTTATTTTTTTTTGGGGGGGGGCAGTGTTTTTGTTTTCTCATAGAATGAAGAGACAACATGCACTGGGCGATTACTCTGTGCCAGTCATTCATGAAGCAGGCCTTTTAAATTAATTACCTCGCTTCAACCAAACTGCCAGAGGGGAACACTGAGGCTTGGAGGCCCTCTCAAAGCTTCATGACATAAGGGGCAAGACTGGTACTCAAGCCAGTCGTAGCCCCTGTACTAATTAAAAAGCCTTTCTCTTCACTTGTTAACCAACCATTAGATTGATCAGCTCATCTGGTCTGCCTGGGACTGACCACGGGTTGGCACTGAAAGTCCCACATCTCCGAAGCCCTTCAGTCCTGGGCCAAGGAGAAGGGATGGTCACTCCACAGGCAGTTGCCAGAGGCGAGGGAAATGTCCTAAGGCCTGCTGGTTTTCACATCCTTCTGTCTTAAATAAAACATTTCTCTTTTTGGTTCATCTGACAATGAAGCAAGAATAGTGTCAACACATCCCGATTTCCCCATTTCTGGATTTTCTTTCTTCTTTTTTAATGGCCCTGAAAACACAAACCTCATCCTGAAGTCTCCTGAACTCCACCCAGGGAGGAAGAGGGCTTGAGGAGCAGACAGGATCAGTTGACTGCCTTGTACGCTTTTCTCAGAGAAAATGGGGTTTCCAGGGAAGTAGAGGGATCTCCTAGAAACAGACCCCCTGGGCTGTTTGTGCCCACTAATTAGCTGTGTGCCCTTTAGTGAGTCCCTTCCCCTCTCTGAGCCGTCATTTGAAATATGGGAGTTTTATTTTTATTATTTTTTAATGTTTTGTTTGTTTCAGAGAGAGAGGAAGGGAGAGGGAGATAGAAATATTGATCAGCCCAATGGAAGATGGAACCTGCAACCTTTCAGTGCACAGGACAACACTCAACAACTGAGCCACACTGGCCAGGACTAAAATATGGGAGTTTTAAATCATCTTCTCTCAAGGAGTACGCAGGCCTTGATGATCAGCACCCTCATTCTACTCGAGGGCAAGAAGGCCAGAGAAGTCAGGAGCTTGGCCAAGGTCACTCAGCAAGCTAAAGTAGGACAAGACATGTATCATCCTCGAGGGGTCTGTCACCCCTTCCACACACTCCACAGAAAAAGCAGAGTGTGCTAAGAAACAGAGTCTCTTCAACGTTGCTTTCTAAGCCTTTAAGGAAAATGAGCCAAATGCTAAAAGATTAAAAATTCTGACCCGTCAAACAAAGCAGGGTTTAATTTTGGTTTTCTTAAGAACCTCATAAAAAAGGAGAGCTGAATCCTTGACCAAGTATTCAGCGATCCAAACCGAGAAGATGAGACCGATTCTAATCCCGGCGAGAAGCAAGCAGAATGGAGGATGCGTGTTTCCATTGGCCTTCATGGTTCTCAGATGTGTGAATGGCAGGCCGCCTGGAGAAGAGGCCTGCCCAAAAGGGTGATAGTGGGGGCAGGGGTGCTCTGAGAAGAGCTATCTCAAAGCAAAGCCATAATGAGGGCTAACTGTAGGCGGATGGTGTGATGAAGTTAAGTAATTTCCTTAAAGTCATTCAGCTAGTGGGTGGTGGTCAAGAATGTAACGCAGCTCTCAATTCAAACCCAAGGCCTCCCTTGTTTTGCGATATAACCTCAGGAGCCAGAATTTGAGGGAGAAATCAGGGTGCCCTTCGGTTATCCTGGAGTCTGCTCTGGAACTCCAGGCTCTTTTCTGTGTCTCTCTCCTGCTACAGCTTTCTAGGCTGTTCCTTTGGCTTCCCTGTATTGGATCAAAACTTATTCAATCATTCATTCATTCAACAAACCTTTAATAAGAATCTCCTGTGACTCAGCTGGTGTGGCTTAGTGATTGAGTGTCGACCAGGAAGTCACAGTTCAATCCCCAGTGTGGGGCATGCAGAAGGCAGCCCAATGATTCTCTCTCCTCATTGATGTTTCTCTCTCTCTCTCCCTCTCCCTTCCCCTCTAAAATCAATAAAATAATTTTTTTTTTAAAAGAGAATCTACTGTGTGCTGACTTCAACACACAAAAGTGTGATAACTGTCGCTCCCCTTCGGGGAACTAAGCCAAACAAGCTAGCATGGAGATGTGTCCAAGGGCTGTGGGGTTAAGGAAGGCTTCCTAGGGGTGGCAGTATTTGCAGTGGGACTTGAGTTGGATTTAGGCCAATTGCATTGTCAAGATAAAACTCAGCTGAATTGTTTAGTCCTTACTACCAGTTTGGGTCCCCATTGGGGGGAGAACTCTGGGTCAGTACCACTGACCGAAACAAACTTGAGGATTGCCTAAATATCCCAAAACCTTGCCCTGTCCAGTTTGGCCCAGTGGATAGAGTGTCGGACTACGGACTGAAGGGTCCCGGGTTTGGTTTGATTCCAGTCAGGGGCACATGCCTTGTTGTGGGCTTGAACCCAGTGTGGAGTGTGCAGGAGGTGAGCTGATCAATTATTCTCTCTCATCATTGATGTTTCTAGCTCTCTCTCTCCCTTTCCTTTCCTCTCTGAAGTCAATAAAAGTATATTTTTAAAAATAAAATAAATATTCCAAAACCCAATGTATCCATCTCTCAATTATCTCTGTCTCACATGTGTGACACCTACCTCCACCAGCACTGGGAAAGCAGGGGAGGGAACACCCACCTCCCTACACCTCTGTACCAGTGATTACACTTAGTACATGGGCCTGCATGGGAAGGAATGTGGCCTCGTGCTATAGCTGAAGAAACAGAAGCTGAGAGAACTTAGGTAACTCGCCCACAGTCACAATAGGCCCAGGGCAGTGCCAGAATAGTAACTTAAAGCCCTATTATTGTTACAGCTTCACCTGCCTTCTATGTGATAGATACTGTTAGATGCTTTGAAACAAAAATCTCTGGCAAAAAGACAACAGCAAAAAGCATTCCATACAGACATAAAACAGGAGGTGATGCTAGCCCCACACTAGATACCAGGGATTGAGAGAGGCCTAACATCAAAGAAACTCTCACACTGCTTGAAAAGACCTACTTGACCACAGAGGCCCATATGCAGCCAGGGTGGGAGTGGTTTGGCATCCGTGGTATTCTGGGTGGTGGGTACCAATGAGGCTGGCGAGTGTCCAAGAGGAGGTGACTTTATGCTATGAAAAAGGTCAGGAAGGATATTGACAAGGAGTGGAGAAATCAGAACCCTTATGTATTGGTAGTGGGGGCATATGGAAAACCGAAAGAATCCAAAGCAGGGTCTTAAAGAGATATGTGTACATCCGTATTCGTAGTAGGGTTACAAGAGCTCAAAGGTGGACCCAACCTAAAGATCCATGGATGGATGACAAGATAAAAGAACATGTGTGTACATACAATGGGATATTAGTGAGCCTTAAAAAGAAAAGGAATCCTGACACATCACAACATGGATGAACCTTAAAGACATTGCACTAAATGAAATAAGCCAGATGCAAAAGGACAAATACTGTATGATTCCCCTTGTATGAGGTGGTACATGCTGGAGTAGCCAAACTCATGGAAACAGAAAGTAGAATGGTGGCCGCCAGGGGCTCAGCGGCTGGGGAAATGGAGAGTTGTTTGAGGAGGATGGAGTTGCAGATTTGCAAGATGAAAGAGTTCTGGAGGTTGGCTTCACAACAATGTAAATGCATTTAACACTACTGAACCGCATACTTTTAAAATGGTTATGATAGTAGGTGTTATGTTATATGTATTTTACCACAAATTTTTTTTCAATCGTAAGAGAAGAAAGAAAGACGAGGAAAAGTCAAGAGAAATTTGTAAAGAGAGAAGGGAGAAGGAAGCCAACCGGTGGTTGTTCCAGGCAGGGGAATTGGTCCTTCACAACCAGGACCAAGTTTCTTTCTCCCCAGCTTAGCTCCACGCCCTCAGTTTCAGGCCTGATCCTCAGTTTCAGGCTGCTACACTCACATCCTTCCAGATTCAGAGTCAGCTGAAAAGAGCAAGTGTCTGAGTCCCAGCATTCCCCGTAGAAGACCTGAGATTCACTGTTATTGGAATAGCGTAGGTTCCCTACCCATCCACAAAGCCACCAAGGAGCATGGAGGCTTGGGGTGCATTGTGTAGCTTCAGACTAGATTACAGGTTGAACTCCTGAAGCAGGGAGCAGAATTCCAACCAGAGGTCCAAAAGGGGAGCAGGGATGTTCCAGAAGAAAAGTATGGTACCAAAGAGGTAGCATGGCTGGAAACAGATGCAGGGGTTCCAGAACTCAGTCAGCATCCACCAGTTCCATTTGTCTAAAGAGAATCTGAGGTTCAGAATGGTTAGAGGGCTTGCCCAAGAACATAGAGCAGTCAGAAGGCGACCTAGCACTCAAGTTCAGACTTGCTGCTCAAATGCAATGAAATACGTAAACTGTGTGTTTTGGGAGGGTAAAAAGAGAACTAAAGCTAAGAGTTGGGTTGGGTAGTGATAGTGATGAAGGTACTCTCGGTAGGATGCAGCAAGACAATGGAGTTTTGCAAGTCAGGAATAGGAGGTTGAGTTTAATGAAGAAGGAAATGGGAAACTTCTGTGGATTTGAATAGAGAAAGTGACAAGATGAGGACTAAGACCCTGTCAAGGCTGCAGTCAGGGGGCCTGGACCCCTATCAGATGGACACTCCCATTTATGCCTTGAGGATATTTTCAAGGAATAAATTCTGCATAATATGCCCACTCCCTACCCCCATGCCTGGCTCTAGCCTGTCCTTGGAGATTCTGAGGGCCCCTCCTCCCCCACAATGCTGTGGCTTTGGCAGCCACTTTGGAAACTGCAAGTTTTAAATGAATTTCCACCCCAGAGGAAGTTGAGAAGCAGGCATGTTCCACCAGCCACTTCTGAGCTCCCAACATTTATCTTATTCCTTCAGAAAAAGGATGAAACGCTCTTTCACAATGGAAGGAGAAGAGGGAGGGAGGGAGGGGGGTGGAAGAAGACAGACGGGGGAGCAAAGGGAAAAAAGAACAAATAAGAGAACCTCATTTGATCTTAATCAGGCAAAGTTTATGTCTGAATTACACATTTTTCTCTTCCACGCTGAGAAAACCAATACATAAGGGAAAACAAATCACATGTTATTTATTTACTTCCCTTGAATTTTCTCAGATTGATTCCAAAAGGATTTAGCAGGCTCCCAAGACTAAACATAATGGTGACTGGGATAATTATAGACAAAAAAGGGAGGAAGACCATAAAGGTAGCTGAGAGCCAATATAGGCAGGCACCTGAGGAATGCCAATTTATAACCTGGGTACTCTACTGGGCCCGGTGTGGGAAAAACACAGGTTTATATCCGTGCTGTCTTCTGATGACATGAAGCATTCAAATGTAACTGTGGCCACAGACTTTTTCTGGGACTAAACTCAAGCTGAAATATATCACATGGGCTGACAAATTATATTTGAGTTAGAGAGAATAACTAGGGCAGTACGCCCAAAGGAGTTTTGAAGGAGGCATTGTCCTGCCTGGCAATGAATGGCCTAAACAGCATTTTTATTGCCAAGAGAATAAGCAGTCTGGTTGACCGAGTCATGTGTTCTCTGAGTAGGAAGATGTCGATCCCGTCACAGGCCTGGAAGAGTTAACTGCAGCAGGATGGCAGCTGGGGGGTGCTGAGATTTGGAACCAGCCCACCTGAAACTGGAGCTGCAAACTGAGTGGCAGCAGACACAGGAGAGGACCAGAGCCAGGTGGTCCTGTTCCTGGTCCTTTAAGCCAGCCTGACCCAGTCACATATCACATCCCCAGAGGTCAAACACCCCCTTCTTCTCCATCCCTTGATTCTTGCATGTTTTCTACCAATTTTAAGACCCTGACATCCCCTTAAGTCTTCAGCTGTGGCCTACAAGTTTAACCTCCAATGAGAGGGAACATCTGTAGGTTGCCTTCTTTCCATATCCACTCCCTATTTCTCCCACCAGGAGTGGCCCTACATGCCCTTTGAGAGCACTCTAGCCCATGTGGTTTGGATGGAATCGACTCTACCGCAAATTCTAGGGTTGAGCCCTGTGATCCAACCCTTAACCAATCAGTGCATCACACTACCCTGACTCTGGTGGTTGGTCTCAGGGAAGGATCATGAGCCAAATGGTTGTTGGTTGAAATTAGGCTCTTCCACAAGATCATTTCAAGGATTCACACACTGGAGACTGTGGTGTGACTAGAATTATTCATGATACACAATCAAAAGAGCTCCCCTCCTGGTTCTCAGTGTACCATCTCCAGCCAGCCAGCCATGGAAAAAGTCCAACCTTATCTTCAGCAAGGCCAAGACAAAGGCTGGTGTCCAGAGCTTCTGCTTCACATTAAAGCTTAGTCCTATGGAGCCAGCACGGTCTGCATGGGCCAGGGTAGCTGCTAGACCCATATGGTTGCATGCTCCACAAACGAAAGTGAGTGCAAGTGCTTTACTGGGTGTTAGGGTGGGAGAGAGGGGGAGACAGACAGACAGACAGACAGACAGACGAGAGAGTGCACATGCTCTTTGCTCCTCTGGGATTTTAACCAGAAGCTTTTTCAAAATAATCAATCAATTTCCCAAGCTTTCCTGGGCTTGCATTGGGTCCAGCCCCTAGCCAATGACCTTCTTCCCAGGTTAGACTGACAGGCCCTTATGGCCAAGCACCTCCCCCTGGGCCATTTTGACTTCTATTGCACCTGCTTACCTTCCCCTTCTCCCTCCCCCTTCCTGACAACCCCGAATTGAGGAAGGGAGGAGTGTTCTTCCTTAATGGGACAAACAAGCAGGCTCATGCTCCCCAGCCCATGAGTCTCAAGAATGTCTGACTTCCTTTGCTTCTTTTCTTTTATTAATATTTCAGCTAACTACAGTGACAAAATCAGGCCATTCGGGGCTAACAAAGCTCAGTCCTTGGATATTTGTCCGTACTATCAAGGAAGTCGATTTTTCTCTTTCTCCTCTGGCAAGAAAGTGGGAAGGACGTAAACCCCAGAGCTGCAGGCAGCCATCCTGTGACCACAAGGCTAGAGCCAGTGGGAGAAAGACATGAACCCAGAGGAAACAGAACTGTCAGAGGGGAACTGGATGGAAGCAGTAACAACTGAACCGATGCAACAAGCCATGATGGAAGCCAGCCTTACCCCTGGACATCCTGATTTGTGTTCTTATTTAAACCATTTTGGGTCCTAGCAGATAAGCCACCTTTGACTCCCCTCTGGATTAGGATTACTATATTCTCCCTTCCAATGTGACCTGGGCAACTTTCTTACAGACACTGCCTTAGCCCACCCCGGTAAGTCTTTGGTATTTATTCCCGATAGCCTGAGGTAGAAACTTCCTGCTCTCAATTCCCACTTCAGATGGTGCTGATTGAGCCACCCCTGGTCCTCCAAAGAAAGTAGGAAATAGCCCAGCCAGGGTGGCTCCGTGGTTGGGTATCGACCTATAAACCAGGAGGTCAAGGTTCAATTCCCAGTCAGGGCACGTGTCCAGGTTTCTGGCTTGATCCCCAGTAGAAGGCGTGCAGGAGGCAGCCCAGCAATGATTCTCTATAGACAATAAGAGACAGTTGGATCAACAGGTAAAACACAGCAGCTAGCCCACCTAAGCAAGCCTCCGGAGCTGGGTCCACTGATCTCAGAGCCTCAGACCGCTAGACTGGGGACGTCTCTGCGAATCCAGGCAGATGGCACTGGGTGTGCCTGTCAACAGGTAGTAAGGTCCACGACACCAGACCGGAATTTGGAGATAGGATTCCTGACTAGGAGAACAACTGGCAGAAGCAAGCAAAGGCTCTCCCTCCCCCACCCCCGCAACTCCCACTTAGAGAGATGCAGGCCAATTCTTTAGCAAGGAATTCAGGCAAGAAATCATCCAAATATCAGAACAGGAGACAAGTCTAACCTTTGTATCAGAAACAAGACAGAAATCCAATTACTTCAGTGCAGCTGAGAGTAGAACCAGCCTGGAGGCCAAGCTGACCCAATTCTGGGTCCTCAGAGGCATCCTGACAGAGCACGGGCCCTTGGCCTGCAGCTGAGGGACAAGGGCCTGAACTATTCACTTCTCCACTCAGTGCAGGAACACTCCCAAACCAGAGACGGTCTCCTACCCCAGATCCACCCTCTCTTCTTACAGGATGTTGGCTTACAAGCTTTGGTCAAAGAGGCAATGTGCCCAGCACTTAAAAGGAAAGCTTTTTTCCATCTTCCCCTTTCTTCCTGCTTGGAATGCTGGTGTAAGTAGGAATTGCCCGGAGCTATGGCAGCCATCTCGCAATCCTGAGGAAAAGGCCACCAGAAAGTCAAGACATGGCATAGAACCTGATATCACTGAGCTGTTAAACTAGCCCTGGTACCAACCCCTTCCAGACTTTTTGTTCCATAAGGTAATTTATGTCTCAATTATTTAAGCCAGTGGTTCTCAAAGGGTGTGCCCTGGGCCAACAGTGTCAGCACCCTCTGGGAATGTGCTAAAAATGCACATTCTCCGGCCCCACCCCAGACCTATAGAACCTCGAGTGCTATAAGTGGGGTCCTGCGATCTGAGTTTTATCAAGCCCCCCACGTGACTCTGATATGTGCTAAAATCTGAGGGCCATTGTTTATCGGATGTTCTGTGCAGTTCAGCTGAAAGCATTTAGAATGTACACATTTCTTCAGAGCATTCCGGAACTGTCATTGATGGGATATTAGGAGGCTGAGAGCAAAGAAGGAGAGCTGATATTCTCAAAACCAAAAGGGAAAGTTTCAAGGAGGAAAGGGAGCTCATAAAGGAAAAGATAAATAAAAGTTAAGCACTTCTATCCATCAACATGATCATAAATATAATTAAAAGGCAAAAGAAAACACTGGGGAAAAGCATTGCAACAAATATGACAACACTTAAGATCCTTTCTCTGTCAAAAAGTCATGCAAAGTCCAAAAGAAAAACAGTAAGACCCTCCCAAAAAGACCACTTAAAAAACAACACTTTACAGAATGGGAAGTACAAATGGATAATTAAGGGGGGAAATGCTCAATTTATTAACAATCAAAGCAATGTGAATTAAAATGAGATATTCTCATCTATTGACTAAGCAATGATTGAGTAAAAGAAACTTTTCCTCCAGTGAAGGTAGAAGAGGACAGACATGTTATGCACTGCTAGGGGTTAGGCGCAGGGGTAGGGGTGCGGGGGGAGAGTTCTGGTAAGGGTTGGGGGTTGTAAATTGGAAGGGCCACCATTTGGAAGGGGATCAGGCCACTCTGATCAAGAGACTTAAAGGTTCATACTGTCTGAGCCAGGAATTCAACTTCTATTCATCTAGTCCAGGGACCCACGAAGGCCTGTTTTGTATGGTCTACAAGCTAAGGATGGTTTTTGCGCTCTTAAAAGAATGGAAGACAAGGAGGAGGGGGGGGGAAGAAGAAATGAGGAAGGGGGTGGAGGAAGGCAGAAAAGAAGGTAGTGGGGAGCTTGAGCAGGAGAAAGGGAAAAGAAACAGCAACAGAGATTACATTGAACACAACTAAATATATTTTCTCTCCACCTTTCATTGAAAAAATTTGCCAATCCTGGACTGCTTCTAGTCTAAAGCAGGGTCAGCATACTAGGGCCCATGGACCAAATCCAACCATCCACCTGTTTTTGTAAATAGGACTTTATTAGAATGAATTCAAACTCATTTGCCTAGCTTGTGGCTGCTTCTGCTCTACAAATTAAAAGTAGTTGTGACAGAGACTGTGTGGTCCACTAAACACAAAATATTTGTTACCTGGCCCTTACAAAAAGTTTGCCAAGTCCTGGTTTAAAGAAATAAATAAAAAAGATAGATAAAAATGTGTGTACAAAGACATTCATCTGGCATTTTTATACAGAAGACCGATTAAACAAATGATTACTTAACTAAGACGAGGAACATGCAGGTGCCCTGGGGACTCAATAAACATTAGCAATTATTAGTACCTATGGGATATTTAGCCATTTTTGTGTTTTTCAAGAACCAGTAACATGGGAAAGCAGGCTATAGCAATGCTCATGTTTGTTTCATTTGTATTATTTTAATTAAGTTTTAAAATCTATATATTTACAAGAAAAAAGAGAGAGAGAGAACTGAGGAAAATGACTGCAACCCTCATTAATAGTTTGATTTGGGCTATAGGATTCTGGATAAATTTCTGTATGCTCCCATATACTTTTCAGTAATCTCCAGGTTTCCTGTAATGGCTGAATACTGCTCTTATTAAATTTAAACGCCTTCTCAGAAATTGAGTTTGGAAATGCAGCCGAGGGCCAGCAGCAAACCTTTGGGAGTAATTGCTACAGAAACCTGAATTAGGCACCTAACAGTGAGGGGAAGGGTGAGAGGAGGGAATGAAATTCGGGAAGAGGAGCCAGGGATAAGCATAAGACTGAGCCCAAGACAGAGCCACGAAGCCCGTGGGAAGCTGAGGGGCCACCGAACTCTGAGGAGCAGACAGATGTAACCTGGGGGGCCCTCAGTGTGGCCCCCAGACCAGCAGCACTGGTCCCTGGGAGCTGGCCAGCCAGGTGGAGTCCAGGCCCCACCTGGACCTACTGAGTCAGAATTTGCATTTTAAAAGATCCACAGGTGATTCTCCAGCACGTTCAAGTTACAGAAGCACTAGGTAGGCTGCTCATTAGTCAACAGAGCGGCAAACCTCGGCCGCATGTGGCTCACGAGCCGCAGTTTGTCGACCACTGGTCTATGGTACCCTCCTCCAACCACCTCCCCCTACTTTTAATATTTTTCAGTAATATTTGCTACACTTAAAATGCTTTCTGAGCCCTGGCTGGTGTGGTTCAGTCGCCGGAGCACAAGGGGATTGCTAGTTCAATTCCCAGTCAAGGAGATCCCCCATAGCCGGGTGTGCAGGAGGCAGCCGACGGTTGTTTTGCTCTCGCATGAATGTTTCTCTCTTTCTCTCCCTCCCTCCTCTTCTTCTCTCTCTAAAAATCAATAAACTATTCTTTTTTAAAAAGAAATGCTTTGTAAAACAGCTTTGTGTCTCGGGGATGAAAAGGGAGGCTTAAAAGGAGAGAGATAAATGGGCAAGCCACTGCTCCCTCACCCGTGTGCGTGCGTGCGCGCGCGCGCGAACACACACACACACACACACGCACACACGCACACACACACGTCAGAGTTGAGTGTTGAGCTTAGAGACCCCTGAAGGGCAGCAGTGGGACCTTCCAGAGGCTGGGAGAGGCCTGTCAAGCCTCCACACAGTAGCAGTTACACTTGGGTCCAGCCTGCGAGTTCGTGCTGCAATGCAGCGTGTGTTCCTAAGGCGATGCCTTTTCCAATTTCCCAGAAGAGATTTTATTCTCAGAAGAGCCACTTCAGAGGTTACAAGATCTGATACAGGATGAGAAGGGCAGAGAGTCAGGGCTGTGAACAGGACTTGGCCAGGGGCCTTTGGCTGCATCAGTCCCTGCCCGCTTCCTGAGCTGTCACCAAGGAGGGTAACCGTGACCCTTTGGTAGGGCTAAGCACTGCATGGGCGTCATGGTCCTGTATGTGCACAACCCACTGAGGTGGGGACCACTGTTATTCCCTCCTGGTGGGTGTGGGAAGGAGGCTCAGGGGGGCGGAATAGTTTCCCGGGAGATGTCACCAGGAAGAGGCTGAGCAGGGATTCCACATGAGGTATCTGACTCCCAAGGCCAAGTTTCTTCCCAGACAGAGGCTGTCTCATGGAGGAATCACCGTGGAGTCTAACTGGTGGGTGGAGGAGGCGGCTGCTGAGGGATGTTGTCAGAGATGAACTGCTCTCTCCAGCCACCCTGAGTCACAGGCAATAAGGCACTCAGTCATATAAAATTCCTGCTTCTCAGCCTCAGGGAGGAGCCCCCTGGTGCCCACGGAGCTGTGCTAACAGCCACTGGCTTCCCTGTCCCAGCCAGAGGGGCTCCAGGTCATGGAGACGCTGACCCGCTCTGCCCCAGGAGGGGCCGGGAGAGAGGGAGGTAGGTCTTGGCTGCTAGCTTCCCAAGTTGCCACCTAGCCAGGTCAAACCAGGTCAAGAAGAGATAACACTCTAAGGGGACTTCCTAGCATGACGACCAATGAACACACAATATAATATACAGATGATGTGTTATAGAAACGTACACCTGGAACCTATATAATTTTATTAACCAATGCCACCCCAATAAATCCCATAAAAAAATAAACCTGCAAAAACAAAACATTGCATTTCTATGTAAAACAGTATTGGGTCCTAAGCTCAGAAAATGATAAGCAGGGTGTGTTTTTTCATACATGAATTTCTTGCAAGACATTGGAAAGTTGGGAAGAAGCAAGAAAGCTTCTTGTTGCAGAAACTGACCCCCCATTGTAGACTGACCCTCTAATGGAAGTTCACCCCAAATCATGATGGCAACCCAAAATGACCAATAAAGGGATGGCTGTGCCCCCACCAAGAACCATCAGTTCCATAACCTGTGCTTGTGGACGTTCAGTGATGAGAAACTCACTACATCCACAGACTAGTCACAGGACCTGGGGTCACTGTCTCATTGACTCATCTGTCGGGGACTCTGCTTCCATTCAGTCAAAAGGTTTCAAAACCCTTGACCCAATAATTCCACTTACAAGAAGAATCTTCTAAGAACTCCACTTCTAAGAATACAGTATGTCAAAGTGAACCATCCCAATAGCCATTAAAGTCCCTGTGCACAAGAAGATCCAGTGATGGAACTAATCGATCCCGCAGCAACAATAGGGAAATGGCCAAGTACACAATGGTTCAGCCCCTCTGTGAACTAGGAAGTAGCCATCCAACAAAGTGCTGGCAGCCGCTGTGGGCCCTGGGCACCGAGGGCTTTCTTTCTTTGCTCTGCTCATTGTCTGTAATGATTTTCATTCCTGTGATAATTGGAGGAAAATAAACTCCGTGGACAAGAAAACAAAACAGCTATGAAGCCCACGGCTTGGAATCCCTTCCTGTGGAAATGAAGGCACCGAGGAGGAGGAGACTCTGGTTGCAATCCCCGGGGAGGGCTGGTCCCGCAGGCCACCACTGGAACCTTTATCATGTGGGGGTGCCCAGCGCCACTCCAGGGGCTCCAGTAGCAAAGCCTGGGGCCACACACACGGCCCAGCCTGTGGCCGGCAGAGTCACCACGAAGCCCATTCCAAGGAAGCTGCTCTCTAGAATTTTCCACTGTGACTCATGTTCCAAGCTACGCTGTGGGGGGAAGAGGCCCGGGAGGCTCTGCCTGGATGGGGTCGGGAGGGCACTGAGATGGGGTCAGGATGGGGTCGGGATGGAGACCATCTATTTTGCTCTTCTTGCCCCTTCTTAAAGTGAGTTCATGAAAACAAAACTACAAAACAGCATAGATATTACTTCAGTATGATAACAAAAAATGCATATCCAGAGGCAGGGGTGGGAGAGGCCCACCTGGGGGTGGCAGGGGCACACCCCCCAATGGTGCTGTTAGTCATCCACAGGGAGAAAAAAAAGGCCCCTCAGCTCAGCAGATAGTCCCGGGCTCAAGTCCCAGCTCTGCCACTTACTCAGGCATAACATTGGGGAAATCAACCACTCTGAGACTCAGTTTCTCTGTCTGAAAGGTGGGGGTGATAATAACAGCACCTTCACAGGGGCACATGAAATATGCATGTAAGCACTCAGCAGATGCTTGGCACCCTACAATTTTGCTTATGTTACTTTTCACTACTAGTGGATAGAACAGTGGTCGGCAAACTGCGGCTCGAGAGCCACATGCGGCTCTTTGGCCCTTGAGTGTGGCTCTTCCACAAACTACCACGGTCTGGGCAAGTCTATTTTGAAGAAATGGCGTTAGAAGAAGTTGTTTAAAAAATTTGGCTCTCAAAAGAAATTTCAATCGAACTGTTGATATTTGGCTCTGTTGACTAATAAGTTTGCCGATCACTGGGATAGAAGAATACGTTTTTCTGGACCCAAACCCACCCATACAGAATTAGCCCAGAACTGGCCCCACCTGGATGGCTGAGCCCCAGTCCCTCCAGTGACCTTGGACAGTGACAGTCAGATTGGAGGCAACCACACTGAGGAGGTCTTTAGAGGAAGGTCCTGCAGGCACAGGACAGCCGGGGCTCAGCCCACACGTGTGCAAAGACTCAGCGCTCATTCGCACAGCGTTGTGGTGGAACAAAGCGAAATGCAAGGAATCAGAAGGCCGATTGCTGGAGGCTACGAAACAAAGCACAATAGGGAAAGGACAGTCAAGAGAAACCCTTCATAACTGCTGTCACGCATGGAGAGCAACACACAGCACATAGTAGGAGCCTGGATATGTTATGCAGTGAAAGTGTGAAGTTAGCACTTCTCCCTTCATGGAGCTCACAGCTTAGTGGGGAAAGACAGACACTGAATATATATTTAGAGACGTCATTAGTGATTTTTTTTTTAAAAAAAAAAGCAGGGGGAGTAGAGCCCTGGCCAACATGGCTCACTGGTTTGAGCGTTGGCCCACCAGAGGGTCTTGGGTTCATGGGTTCAATTCCCAGTCAAGGGCAGGTACCTGGGTGGCAGGTCTGATCCCTGCCCCTAGTCGGGATATGTGTGGGAGGCAACCCATCAGTGTCTCTGTCACATCAATGTTTTTCTCTCTCTGTCTCTTACTCTGCCCCCTTCCTTCCTCTCTCCCTAAAATCAATGAGAAAAATATCCTCACACCTTCAATGAGGACTTTTCTTAAAAAAAAAAAAAAAAGAGAGAGAGAGAGAGAGAGAATTCAATAAACCAAGAGGAAGGATTTATTTATTTATTAAGAAACTGGGACCCCAACATATTAAGTGCCTTAGCGTAAGTCACACGCTAAGAGGTAGAGTTGTCACCCCACACCCTTGTACTCAGGGCCACAGGCTGACGCTCCTAGGAAGACGACAGTCAACAAGCACTGGAAAAGGCAGGGGACAGAAAGCCCAGTGGAGCAGGCCTTTATCAAATGTATTGAGCAGCTCTTCTGAAATTTAACTACAAAATTTGCCTGCCCATCCTTCACACAGCTGCTCTCTCTGGTACCGGTAGCACAAGCAAACCAGCCCCCAAGGGTAGCTGTCTGCTTCATTAGAGTCTAGTTGGGAAAAGGGTTATCATCTTCACGCAAGGAATAAGGCAGAAGAAAAAAAACATCCTTTTATCAATGTTTCATGGAATCGATTTGCATTTCACTAGCATTCATTGATCTGTAACTTTTGATAAAAATACCCAATATATCCTATTTCAAGATATAATAAATATTTTGACATTTATTTTAATAAATACTACATATCTACTTTCTCAAGCTGTTTTTATTTATTTATGGTTTTTCCCCTTCTCCAGTTTTCATGAGAGTTTGTTAAAATTATTACCTGAACTTCTCTAAAACCCCAAGCTTCCATATGTGTTTAAGGATACTGTATCTGTGGTCATATTAATTTGGGTGTCGCCTCTTATGTTTTGAAGATCTGGCTACCCAAAGCCTGACCACACAGAACTGTGATCCCCATCCATGTCTTTTCAAGTCAGCACTCCGAGTTATTGATGGAGAGAACTGAGTCCGGGCCGCCGTGGGACCGGCCATTAGGATGACTTCCTAGGTCAGTGGTTCTCAACCTTCCTAATGCCGCGACCCTTTAATACAGTTCCTCATGTTGTGGTGACCCCCAACCATAAAATTATTTTCGTTGCTACTTCATCACTGTAATTTTGCTACTGTTATGAATCGTAATGCAAATATCTGTGTTTTTCTGATGGTCTTAGGCTCTACAACAGCGACTCTCAACCTGTGAGTCGGGACCTGTGGATTGAGAACCACTAGCAGGGTCGCCTACACCCATCAGAAAACACAGATATTTACATTACGGTTCATAACAGTAGCAAAATTACAGTGATGAAGTAGCAACAAAAATAATTTTATGGTTGGGGGTCACCACAACATGAGGAACTGTATTAAAGGGTCGTGGCATTAGGAAGGTTGAGAACCACTGTCCCAGGTGGATGGGGTGGCTCCACTTTCCTTTCCATCTGCCTGACTTTAATTCTACTTGAAGCTCTGAGAAAACATTCTTCCCGTTACCATGTGTAGTGCTTCAAATAATCATCTACTTACGGAGGGACAAATTTCAGCCTGTCCTGGGAGGAATAGTCCCTAGCTGTCCTTCCTCAACAGCTTCCTGGTTGCTGCCATTCCTGGTCACAAGCTGATGTTAAGAGCTATTGTGTGGCCTTGACTGGTTTGGCTCAGTGGATAGAGCATCGGCTATGGACTGAAAGGTCCCAGATTCGATTCTGGTCTAGGACATGTACCTTGGTTGCGGGCACATCCCTAGTGGGAGGTGTGCAGGTGGCAGCTGATAGATGTTTCTAACTCTCTATATAAGTATATATATATTAGCTATTGGGTGACCTGTGGACCATCTGTCAGCTGGAGGTGCTGTTCTTTCCACTTCCAGTTCCTCTTCTCAAGCAACCTGGAAAGCCTATGTCAGTAATGGTGTAGCATGATGCCATTTAAAACAAACCAAAACTTGCCATCACAGTAAAAAGAACAAATTTACAATGGAAAGGATAATTCAAGCCACCTGCTGATGCTTCAGGGAATGGATTGGTAACAGCATGGCCTAGTGGTGGCTGGAAGCAGATCCTCAAAAGTGTGTGAGTGTGTGTGTGTGTGTGTGTGTGTGTGTGTGTTTAATAAGTTTTTATTGATTTTTAGAAAGGGAGAGGGATAGAGAGAGAAACATTGGTGAGGGAGGAGCATCATTGATTGGCTGCCTCCTGTATGCCCCCTACTGGGGATCGAGCTCACAGCCTGGGCATGTGCCCTGAATGGAAATTGAACTGTGACCTCCTGGTTCATAGGTTGACACTGAACCATTGAACCACACCAGCCGGGCAGATCCTCTAAGGTTTTAAGGACTAGATAGATGGGAATTAAAATTTTCCCCACAACTTTCTTACCTTTTCAGAATGTGTCTGTCATTAAATAAACACACACACACAAGTTTCTATAATGGTTCAAGGATGTTGTGCCTTACAAATAGAAATTCATTTTTAACACAGAAGTGAAATAAGGTAACATGCTTGCCCATGTTAATGTTTGTTACCCCAAAATGTACTGAAAGAAACTGCATAAGTAAATCTGAGATCTGCCAACTTTTTAAAAATTTAAAGTTTTAAAATCAAATGTTTAAAAGTGAACCCATTCGTGTAAAAATTTAGACCTGTATACATAGAAAAATGTGGAAGAAAATAGTCCAAATACTCACAGATAGTTGAATTATATGACTGCAGAGAACATGTTTTTTATACTTTTCTATAATATCTGAATTTTTATAGTGATTCTAAATTGCTTTTATAATCGGGGCTGGGGGAAATCAATAATTGTGTGTGTGTGTGTGTGTGTGTGTGTGTGTGTGTGTGTGTGTATCTTAATTATAAAAGAGGGCCTGACCAGTATGGCTCAGTGTTTGAGCATCGACCTGAAATCAGGAGGTCATGGTTCGTTTCCCCCTGGTCAGACACATGCTAGAGTTGTGGGTTAGATCCTCAGTGTAGAGATGCAGGAGGCAGCCGATCAATGATTCTCTCTTATCATTGATGGGTCTCTCCCACTCTCCCTCTCCCTTCTTCTATGAAATCAATAAAAAAAAATCTTTTAAAGATAAAAGAGGGAAGATCTCTAATAAAATGAAAGTGGATGAGAACTGGTCACAGCCAAGGAGGCTGGGACAAACCAGATGGGCTAATTGGGAAATGGCCCAGCCAAACAGTGCCTTAGGAGAAGCCAGCCAGGCACAGGAGCAACTTTGGAGTCACATGTTCCAGAAGGAGCCACATGGGCACCAGGGGCTGGCGGTCCCAGGAGGAGGGCTTTCTACTAGACACAGAGGTCACCTGGCCCCTGTCCTTGGGGAAGCATCCAGTCTGATGAGTCAAGAAAAACACGGGGACATCAACGGGGAACCACCACTAGTCTAACAAACCACTAGTAACATGTTCGAACTCTCTAGGAACACACAATAAAACAGTAAGTCCTCACTCTTCACCTAGCAAAAGAGGAGTTTAAAACACTGGTGAGCCCAGGTTGTGGGCTGGACCACCAGCATGGATCATGCAGGAAGCAGCTGATCAATGATTCTCTCCCATCATTGGTGTTTCTCTCCCTCTCCCTCTCCCATCCTCTCTGAAATCAATAAAAATATATATTAAAAAAAAATAAAATGCTGGTGAGGCTGTGCCAAGACTAGCGATCACTCATTGCTGCAGGCAAATACTTTATTACTAAACTGCTTTTGCAAGGCAATGTGGTGTATGTGCCAATTGTTTTAAAATATTCAGATCCTTCCATAATTCCATTTCTAGAAATCGACCCTAAGACAAATAAACATAAAAGTCTTTATTATCAAAGATATTCATTGCAATGTGGCTTATAAGTCTCTTAAAGGAAAAACCTGAGTGCTGTCCAACAATAGTTAAAATGGTAAGTTTTGATACAACCTCCCTTTGGGGCATTATGTGGCCATTAAAAACAATGTTTACAGTAACACCAGGGGAAATGTTTATGCTACCATGTTAAGTGATACAGTGGAATATAGAGTTGCAGATAGAACACAATTTAACTACATGAAAATTTAGAAGAAAAAACACTGGGAAGAAATGCTCTAAAAACTTATATAGTTCCCTGTGGGTTAGTCAGGCTATGAGTGTGGTTTTTTTAATCTTTCAAAAAAAATAATTTTGAAATAATTTCAGGTTTACAGAAAAGTGATAAGAAAAATATTACCAGGGTTTCCCAGCTGTTAACACTTTTCCATACATTCTTCATTGCATGCATGTGTCACACTTTTTTTTTTTACAAACTCGTGGTATATATAATCATTAGTCTTTTCCCAAACCATTTGAGAGCAAGCTGCAGATATGATATCCCATTACCCCTGAATACATCAGAGTATATTTCCTATACACAAGGTCACTCTCCAAGACAACCTTCCAGGATCAGGAAGCCAACATCGGCACAGCATCACCATCCAATCCATACCCCATTCAAATTTCATCAACTGTCCCAACAATGTCTCTTTTTCCTTTCTGGTCCAGGACCCAGTCTATGCATACACCTTGCATTTATTTTTTTAATACAGTGGTACCTCAAGATACGAGTTTAATTCGTTCCATAACTTTGAGGCGTGGGAAACTATGAGATGCTCGAGTCATGGTAAACTGGTGGGTCGTGTGCAGCCGGCCGATCCGTGCGATTACTCCTATCTCAAATGTTGCTTGTATTTCAAAGCAAAATCACTCATTCAATGGCTCGTATCTCAAAAATCTCGTATGTTAGGGCACTCGTATCTCGAGGTATCACTGTATATTTTTATTAACTTCAGAGAGGAAGGGAAATGGAGAATCATTGATTGGTTGCCTCCTACACGCCCCCTACTGGGAATCAAGCCCACAACCCGGGCATGTGCCCTAACCAGAAATCAAACCGAGACCTCTTGGTTCATAGGTCGATGCTCAACCACTGAGCCACACCAGCCGGGCGATATCTTGCATTTAGCTGTCATGTCTCTCCAGGCTCCTTCAAACTGCAACATTCCCCACTTTCCCCCATCTTTCATGTCTTTCCTCAACAGCTGTGTTTTATTTAAGAGTGCAGGCCCTTAGTTGTGTAGGGCAGCGGTCGGCAAACTGCAGCTCTCCAGCCGCGGTTTGCCGCTCTGCTGACTAATGAGTTTGCCAACCACTGACCTAGACTCTCGATTCCAATAATTACAGGCTGCTGTTGTTCCTTGTGCTTAAGTGCCTATAAGGCAACTCTCCTGGTGAGGAGACAGGCCATGCACTTTTAGCAGAAATTGGGGTTCATTCACAGCAGGAGGCCCATGAGGTCAACCTGCCCATGCCTAGTGAGGTTAATTTTGGTCACCTTCTCTACTGGAGCCTGTCAGGTTTTTCTCCCAGAAAGTCACTATTTTTCCCTCTGTAGTTGAAAAATACTTTCTGGAGATACATTCCATTACTTTACCAATATCCTCCTCTTCAAACATTCACCTGCCAGTCTTAGCATCACTGACAACTCCAGCCTGAATCAACCGTTACCAGGATGGTTGACTGATGTTGATTTTTCTTATATTTCCATCATTCCTTCTACAGTGATTAATTGGCAACCTCTAGCGAAAGGAAGAGCTTTCCCATCTCAATTTATTTATTCACTTAATTACGTCTATCTGGACGCATGGAATCCCATTTTACTCAATGCCTTTTATCCAGTTATTTGTATGTTGATGCTCAGCGTGCCCAGGTTTGAGGAATAAGAGCTGAGCTCTGTGCCATTCTATGTCTTCATCCTTCCTTGAGCACTTCCTTGCTTTCTGGCACAAGATGCTGCAGACTCATCTTGTCCTTTCCCTGCTCCATCTCGGGAAGCAGCCACTTCTCCGAGAAGCCCTGGTTCATTCATGTGGAGAAGGGTGTTTAGAAACAGAGACCTGGGCGCTTGGTGTGTTCATCATGACTAGGATTTTATTCTCCTAGCCCCTCTATACGCTAAGAAATGCATATATGTATACCCACAGCTACACATGTTTCCGTATGTCTGCATATAAGTACTTACGTGGTTTTGGTGTGTGTGTAAATTTAGATGTATCAATGAGGTCATACTACCTAGCACCTCAGTTTCTTGCTCGCTTTCCCCTTCCCATGTGTGCCGCTCACTTCTCTAACAGCAGGAAACCTGGCTCCATTAGCCTGTTTACTCACTATTCGCTCCCTGTAGCCAATCTCCCAGCCACACAGCGGCCCTCTCTGCTCACCACCCCTGTGCTCGTCCCACCTCCTGCACCACCCGGCCCACTCTGTAAAGCCCCAGCACCGCCCTGCCTCAAACACCAGGCATGCCATCGGCGCTGCAAGATGCTGTCTTTCTATATTGCCACTCCCTGCACTTTCCTTTGCTTTTGTTTTAATTGCAAAAGCCATTTAAGGCATAATACCGTTCTCCTGAGGAAGGTGCCTACCAGCGCCTCACGCGGCCATAGCACGGATCCCCAGCAGTTGCGGGAATGCTAGAGGGTTACAACCACCTCTCCCTGCACGCACCCCGGCCCCTGGCTGCAGCTCCCCTGGAAGTGGCCTTGGCCAGGGCCCCTCTGCCTCTTAGGAGCAGCTCTCTAGAAGGCAGCCAGCCCCTCCCATGCACCCCAAGACCTTTCACAGCTCACCCCCAGGAAGCTTCATCCTCAGCCACAGGCACACCTCCTAACTGAAGGGGGAGCCCCACAACCCCATCCTCCTCTTTCTCATTCTTGCAGACCCAGCACCAAATTTTGTCAAACCCAGAGAGAGACGGCGTGGGAGCAAACATAAGAAACACACAGGTCTGCTTTGACCCAAGGGGCTTTTATCTTAGGAAGCTTGAATGCCAGTGTATCGCTTACAGATGAGCAGAAAAGCCACAGAAAGATGGTAGCAGCAAGAAACAACAGGTGCTGCAGTCAGAATCCACAGGTGGGGGGCCCTGCAGAGAAGTAGCCAGACCGGTCCTGACTCCCCATCCCCCACAAGCTACCCCGGAAAACAGAGGTCACCCAGCCCCTGGTCTAGTCCACAAATGAAGTTCAGGGTTATGAGTTCTCTCCCCTCCTTTTAACTTCAGTAGAAAACGGGTGCTGGGGGAGGTGGGCCCCACTGAACCCTACACAGCCAGCCAGGGGGCCCTCTCCTTGCTTCCCCTCCACAGCACTCAAAGAACCAGCGGGTTTGTCTTGTTCACCCTCATGCCCACTGGCCTGGGGCTCAAGCTGGCCCACCTCAGACGGGACCAAGGCTGACGCTCCTCCCCCGATCCTCAAACCGCTCCAGCTCCTCACATTTACCAAAATTAAAATGTTTGAGGGCCACAGACTCACCAAGATTTCTAAAGGCACTTCAGAGAAGAGGTTGCCCCAAGTCTCAGAGATGGATGTGACCAGTCCAGGATCAGATGCTGGCTGAGCTGGAACCAGATTCTGGCTCCACAAGTTCAAGATCCGATGCTAAGGGGACCCAAGACCAGGGCCTACTCCACCTGCTTCTCAGGAGATGTGGCTGAGCCAGTGAATTTGTGCCTGCTCAGGAGCATCACCTGTGTGCTTGTTAGAAATACAAATTTGCAGGCTCCACCCAGCCCTGCGAATTGTGGGTCCATCAAGGGTCGTTTATGAAGCCCCTGAGGTAATTGAACCATTGCCTTCAACTAATGGTTCTTAACCCCATGTCCACTAAAATCGCCTGAAGAGGCTTTGAAACATATCAGTGTCAGGGCCCAAAATGCTAATTTAACTGGTCTGTCCCTGCCTGGACATTTATAGTTTTAAAAGCATCCCAGCCTGGTTGGTATGGCTTCAACAGTTGAACGTGGACCTATGAACCAGAAGTTCATGGTTCAATTCACTCTCAAGGCACATGCCTGGGTTACCGGCTCCATCCCCAGTATGGGGTGTGCAGGAGGTAGCCAATCAATGATCCTCTCTCATCACTGATGTTTCTATCTCGCTCTCTCCCTTTCTCTTCCTCTCTGAAATAAATAAATAAAAACATATTTTTTAAAAGAGTTGCTTAAAAATAATAAATAAATAAAGCATCCCAGGTGAGTCTAAGTTGTAGCCAGATGGAGGATCCTGGAACACACCGCTCCATGTTGGTCCCTCCTCAGCTGTCTCTAAAGTTAGGGCGCAGCTGCGTCTAGTGGGAAGCAAAGCAGAACTCATTTCCCAGTTAAATTCCCTGGTGCTTGGAAAGCATAGTCACTCCCCAGAGCTTTTTCATCTTAATAATAAGAACTAGGATTTATCAGTACGTCCTCTGTGCCAGAAATGGTGTGGAGAGCACTTTACAAGCATCATCTCATTTAATCCTCACAATAGTCCTCTGAAGTTAGAGTTATTATCCCCATTTTTCAAAACAGAACGTCTCAGGAAGATTAGGAAAGGTGCCAGCTACTAAATTTGAAGAGCCTGAACTCTTAACCATTAAGTTAAACTGTCTCTCTTTAAATATAACCTATTTCCCCTCCCACCAGCCCCCTGACTCCCCATCAGGCAGAGAAAAGCCGGATGTCCCATCACCAAGCACTAGGATTAGTCAGGGGTGAAGGGTGTGGAGCACATTGAAAAGGCTGGGTGTTTGACCTCACGGAGGAGGTTTGTCTTTCTGTGGGAAAGTTTGGGGATGAATGAGGATGATTAAAAGAATATTAAGCAACCTGGAGAACAATAATGCAATGCTGAAAGCATTAGCTATTAATGGCAGCTGCCACAACAGACACATCTTGAAATCTCAGTGGCTTAGCCCAGAAAGGTTTATATTTCATCCACATCACAGGCCTGGCTCTCCTCCAAGTGGTGACTCAGGAACCAGGCTGCTTCCCTCTTGCAACTCCACCATCTCTGAGTCCCTCACCCCACCTGCCTGGAGAAGAGAGCCAGAGTGTAGTGAAGGCCTCTGGCCACCTTGGACCGAAAGGCACCCCTTCACCTGCATTTCCATTGGCCAACACGTAGTCACATGGTCCCAGATGAATTGCAAAGGAGGCTGGGAAATGTAATCTCCCATGTTCCCAAGAATAGACAGGGGGATGAACTACATAGCATTTTTTCCTACTATCCTATCTCATGAAAGAGTAATATTTAAAGAGAGGAGGGAGGGGGGAGGTTAAGGCAATAAAGTTTCAATGGCTGTGCCAGCAGAAGGCAATTGGGGGTGATCGAGCCTGCAGGGGAGGGCAGTTAAGGGTGACCAGACTGGCAGAGGAGGGAAGTTGGGGGTGACCAGGCCTGCAGGGAAGGGCAATTGGGGGTGACCAAGCCCATAGGGTAGGGCAGTTAGGGGCAAACAGGCTGGCAGGGGAGTGGTTAGGGGGTGATCAGGCTGGCAAGCAGAAGCAATTAGGGGCAATTAGGAAGGCAGGCAGGTGAGCAGTTGGGAACCAGCAGTCCTGGATTGTGAGAGGGATGTCGACTGCTTGTTTAGGCCCAATCCTGGATCAGGCCTAAATGGACATTTGGACATCCCTCAAGGGGTCCCAGATTGGACAGGGAGCAGGCTGGGCTGAAGGACACCCCCTCTGCCCCTTGTGCATGAATTTTGTGCACCGGGCCTCTAGTCCTACCTAATAAAAGGATAATATGCAAATTGACCATTTCTCCACTACACCCACCAGCCAATCAGAGTGAGTATGCAAATTAACCCAACCAGGATGGCTATGGCCACAGAGAGAGCAGGAGGGAGGCTTGGGTTGCCCCTAGCAATGGAGGAAGCCAAGCGCCCAGGCCTCTTTTCAATGGCCATGCAGCAGAAGGCTTGGCTCCGCTCCAAGCTACAAAGTTTCAATTGTAGAAGATAAATAAGTCTCAGATACCAGAGCCTTTGCTGGGGTCACAGGTGGGGGGCGTGGTGGGGGGGGGAGAAGGCCTGCAAACCACCACAAGCCCCTCACCCAGGCCACCCTATGCCCCAAGGAAATACTCACCCTGATCCAGGACACCCTTCAGGCAAACCAGCTGTCCCTGACCTGTGCACCAGGCCTCTATCCTATCTAATAAGAGAGTAATATGCCAATTGACCATCACTCCAACATACAAGATGACTGCCCCCATGTGGTCAAAAGATCCTGTCTCATGTGGACACAAGATGGCCACCACAAGATGGTCAGCAGGAGAGGGTAGTTGGCAGGGACCAGGCCTGCAAGGGAGGGAAGTTGGGGGTGATCAAGCCTGCAGGAGAGGGAAGTTGAGGGTGACGGGGCCTGCAGGGAAGGGCAGTTGTGGGGGACCCAGGCCTACAGGAGAGGCTAATTAGGGATGACCAGGCCTGCAGGGAAATGCAGTTGCAGGGGACCCAGGCCTGCAGGGAAGAGCAGTTAGGGGTGACCAGGCCCACAGGGGAGGGCAGTTAGGGGTAAACAGGCTGGCAGGGGAGCAGTTAGGCATCAATCAGGCTGGCAGGGAAGTGGTTAGGGAGCAGTTAGGGGCAATCAGGAAAGCATGCAATTGGGAGCCAGCAGTCCTGGATTGTGTGTGAGAGGGATGTCTGATTGTCCAGGCAGGATTGGGCCTAAACGGGCAGTCGGACATCCCTCAAGGGGTCCCAGATTAGAGAGGGATCAGACTGGGCTGAAGGACACACACCCTTGCCCCCATGCACGAATTTTGTGCACTAGGCCTCTAGTCTTATATAAGAAGTAAAATGTTATCATTGTACCTCATGTGATTCAGCCTAGGATAATATTTACATAGTCATAATAAGGCAAACAGTGGATGTTGGTTCAACCAAAAATCACAATATAGCCTGGCTATATATGGCTCAGTGAACCATGAACCTATGAACCAGGAAGTCACAGTTTGATTCCCCATCAGTGTACATGCCCAGGTTGTGAGCTCAATCCCAAGTAGGAGGTGTGCAGGAGGCAGCCGATCAATGGTTCTCTCTCATCATTGGTGTTTCTGTCTCTCTTTCCTTCTCCCTTCCTCTCTGAAATAAATAAAAATATTTTTGAAAAAGAAAAAGAAAAAAATAATAAAATAAAAAGAAAAGGAAAAAAATCACAATATAACTGTATTAGTAGGACAAAAACAGCAGAAGTGAGGCAGGCGGCAGTGCAGGGAGCGGGACTCTCGCAGAGCCAGGTGGACTCCCGGATTAAGGAAACTGAGGCAGGTGGATTTCACTGGGCAGAGTACCAGAGAGGAGAGAGCTACACAAAGAGAGGACTCCGGACTCCGGAGACCCTCGGTATCTCTTCACTTCATCGGCTTCTCTCCATTCTCTCTGCAATCCTGAGCTCAGACCTCTGTCATCTCTCACGAAGATTCCTGCAACACCGCACAAACACACACGCATGTGATGGGCAAACACTTCTGTAGCTCTCCCAGGGGACGGAGACTGTGGCTGCTTTATCTTTGTAAGCCCAGTAGCTTGTACCTGGGAGGCACTCAGTGGAGGCAGAAAGACACGCAGGCAGACACACAGCGAGAAGTGCTCTGAGAGGTAAAGTTACAATGAAGCACCGGCACCGGAGCCAGACACAGAGCTGGTCTCCTGTGGGGGACAGGGAGGGAATAAAGCACAATCCAGTCCCCAGAAGCTTCCCCTCACCCCCCAGGCTAGGAGAAGAGGTGGGGAAGGGACATATCATTTCCAGTTATTAACCCGGGGTGCTTCAAGGAGAAGTCCTATTTTTTCTTAATTGTTCAACTACAGTTGACTGTCAATATAATTTTATTGAATAAGAGTTTCAGGCCCTGGCAGGTGTGCATCAGTGGATAGAGCGCCGGCCTGCAAACTGAAGGGTCCCAGGTTCGATTCCGGTCAAGGGCATGTACCTTGGTTGCAGGCACATCCCCAGTAGGGGGCGTGCAGGAGGCAGCTGATCGATGTTCCTCTCTCATTGATGTTTCTAACTCTCCATTCCTCTCCCTTCCTTTCTGTAAATAATCAATAAAATATATATATTTTTTAAAAAGTTTCAGGTGTGTAGCATAGTGGTTAGACACTCGTGTATTTTACAAAGTGTTCCCCCAGAATTTCCAGTGCCCACCTGGCATCATATGCGAGAAGTGGTATTTGAACTTGGGCTGAAAAGGGAGGATTGCAGATTTGAACGAGCAGACATGAGAGGGGAGGGCACCCCAGGAGCAGGGGATATGAGAGCAACGGTCTGGTGGCAGGAACCCAGAGGACATATCTAGGAGAGTCTCAGGAGACATCTGACCCAGAGCAGAGCATCTGGGAATTGGGAAGTCATAGGCAGGAGACTGAAGGGACCCCACGCCTCTCTCATCGTCATGGTTCCCCAGAGTCGCCTGGTCTCCCTTTGTTATTTCCACACTTGTAGATTTATACCTCTTAATTAATTCCACTTCCTCAATTCCCACATTCTCAGTGTTTGCCACATCTCCCCTGGGCCTCCGAGGAGCATGAACGCTGGCTTATCCGTGTGGCACAGCAGCGTGGGGGGCTGCCCGGGCAGGGTCAGGAGGTGCCGAGTAGAGTCTCATGGCAAAGACTGGACCCTGCGTCGGTTTTGTTCTCACAATGAATTCAAAATAGATCACAGGCTCCGCGAAGGAAGGGACTGCTTCTTTTCCTGGCCTTCTCTCCTGATCCCCAGAGCTGAGGCCAAGGTCACGTCCCTGGGTCAGGGCCCAGTGAGCACAGGGGACCTGGGCCCAGACCCCAGGTCCTGAGTGACTCACGTGGGGAGCCAGGAGGGTATTGGGCAGCCCTGGGCCCAGGCGTGGCTGGATAGAAGTCTGTTCTTGAAATCCCTGAGCTGAGAGAGAAAGAGGCAAGAGCACTAACCAGGATGGAGCAGGGCCAGAGGTCTGAGTGGCTAATGATTGCAGCAACACAGGAGAACCAAAGTATAAAGGGCAGAGGTTAGAGGTCATCTCTAAGTGAGGATGAGATACAAGCTGTGCGCTTACCAGGACGTCCCTGCAACAGGGGCTGGAGACTCAGATTCCCCCCATCTTTAGTCTTTGCGTTAAGTATGTTGTGACACACGGGAGAGCTGGCTAGGAGCAGGTGGCTGGGTCCATGCAGCTCTGTCCACAAGACATTCCATGCAAGCCATCTAATCAATTTTCAATTGTCCAGTGGCCACATTAAAAAGTAAAATTTAAAAATTCCTGCCAATGTGGCTCAGCAGTTGAGCTTCAACCCAGGAACCAACGGGTCTCCAGCTGATTCCTGGTCAGGGGACATGCCCGGGTTGCGAGTTCGATCCCCAGTAGGGTTCATGCACATTGATGTTTCTATCTCTCTATCCCTCTCCCTTCATTTCTCTCTAAAGATCAATCAAAACATTTTTTAAAGAAATAACTTATTTTTTTAAGTAAAAAAAAAGTAGAATTAATTTTATAGATGTATTTTAACCCAAGCTATCCAAAAAATTAAATATGTAATCTACATTAAAATTATTAAAAATATTTTGGCATATTTTTACAATAAGTCATTATTTTTTTACATTTCCAGCACATCTCAGTTCCGACAAACCACATGTCAAGGGCGAGATGGCCCCGTGGGGCTGTGGCTCCGGTACTGGACAGGGCAGCTTGAAAGTGTCCTACCGGGTGGCCTGCTTTGCAGATGTGAAAGAGATGAGCATCCTTGCCTCACCCAGGACTAGAGGGGCGGCTGTGCTCATGGCTGGCTGGGATGGTGTCCCTCTGTCCTCACTGATCCTTCACGTCCCTCCAGAACACAAAGGACGCAGGTGCCCTTGCAGACAGAGGGTGGAGACAGACGTGGCGTGCTCCCGTCTAGACGCCCCAAACCATTGCTCAAGGCCTGGGTGGGGGCAGCATGAGGTAGGCCTCATGACTTGATCGGCACTAAAAGAGGAAAGGCTTTCCTGCAATGACAGCTGAAGGCAGGGGTATAGTCATCTACTCAGGCCGCCATAACCCAGAGCCACAGGCTGGGTGGCTTCAACCGCAGAAATGTGTTTCCTCTCACTGCTGGAGGCTTGAAGTCCAAGATCAAGGTGTTGGCAGGGTTGGTTCCTTCTGAAGCCTTTTCCCTTGACTTGTAGATGGCCGTCTTCTTCCTGTGTCTTCACATGGTCTGCCCTGCTTGTGTGTGTCTGTGTGCCGATCTTCTGTTCTTTTTAATTTAATTTTATTTTTTTCAATCTTCACCAGATGATACTTTTTTCATTGCTTTTCTAAGAGAGTGGGAGGGAAGGAGGAGGAGAGGGGGAGAGAGGAAGAAACATCAATATGAGAAAGACACATTCACTGGTTGCCTCCCACACTCGCCCCCTCCAGGGCTGGGGATTGAACCTGCAACTCAGGTACCTGCCCTTGACCGGGAATTGAACCTGGGACGCTTTGGTTCATGGACCAATGCTCTAACCACTTAGCAACACTGGCCAAGGCTGATCTATTCTTATAAGGATAAGGATCATATGAGCGGGCCTCATTCTAACTTAATCACCTCTTTAAAGACCCTCTCTCCAAATACTATTGTCATATTCTGAGATATTAGAAGTTGGGACTTCATCATATAAATCCAGGGTGACACGATTCAACCCATAAAAAGGGGAGACACAGGACACTCTGAGATTCAGTGTTGACTGAAAGTTCCCAAGATCCTTGAGACCTCCGAGGAAAGGCAGAAGCTGATGGGGTGGAGGAGAATCCGTTTTTTAAAAGCTTCAAGCAGGTCTCTATTTACCCAGAGTCGAATTCATCTCTGGCGGAGATAGCCTTTTCTTGGAGGAGAAATCCACTCCCATGGGGCTCACAGTCATTAAGATGTAAATCGGCTGTGGTGAGAGTGGAGACAGCCGTGGCTCCCGGGAGCCCGATGAGTCCCTGAGATGCTGGGGAAGGGTGTCTGTGCGATGGAGCAGTGCCCTGCAGACTGCATGCCCTTCCGGGAGAGGGTCCCTGCACTGGGCGTGGGTGTGGACTATCCTGTCCCGTAACACCATTTCTTACCCTGAGGAAGTTGTGTGGTCATATGCAGGCAATGCACAGAGGGGATGAGAAAGTGGGGCAGGCCTGGTCTTCACCCAGAACTGGAGAAGAGGCTGGAAAGAGAACCTGGACTCAGCTATTAATGTCTCCCTCCTCCCGCTGCTGCTGTTCAGGACTGAGGTGGCTGAGGGCGGGGCTGGGTCATTGTGTTTTCAGGTGTAAGGCACATTGTGCTCTCAAAGCAGAAGGGGGTGGAGTCATTCCCCTACCAGGAGTAGACGTTCCCACTGTCAATCATCCTGGGAAAAGGTCATCCTGGAATACAAAATAAAGCCTGAGGCTGCAGGCAGTCACTAATCCTACATAATACAAACCTAATATGCAAACCGACCAAATGGTGGAACATACGCTTGCTATGATGCACACTGACCACTAGGGGGCAGGCGCTCAAGGCAGGAGCTGCCCCCTGGCAGTCAGTGCACTCTCACAGGGGGAGCACTGCTCAGCCAAAAGGCGGGCTCACCACTGGCAAGCGCAGCAGTGGTGGCGGGAGCCTCTCCCACCTCTGCTATAGGTGGGTAGTAAGGAGCAAGGGGTCCTGGACTTCAAGAGGGCACACACCGGACTGAGGGACACCCCCCCCCCTGCAGTGCACAAATTTCGTGCAATGGGCCTCTAGTATAATAATAAAGAGAAAGAAACTAATGTCCTCTGTGAATCTGCAAGAGTATAGGCTAAAAGCTGGGCAGTAGAAGGCCAGGCTCTGTGACATGCCCACTGACCCATGTCCTATCCAGGACGGGTGAGGTGGCAAGTGGTGACCAGGACAGAAGAGTTGAACACACATACACACGCACACACACACACACACACACACCTCAGAGAGAAGGCAACCAAGGCCAGACTGAGGTGACTATATGGATATTAAATGATAAAGTGATCTCTTTCTGTAACTACTGTCTGAGGCTTGCACCTGATTGCTCGCTTCCGCTGGGCTGCAAGTTCCTGAAGGCCACACCCCTTCCTTATCTTTGTATTCCCAGAGTGATCCTGGCACAGAGAAGGGCTTCCCTAATAACATAATGCAGGGCATCGGAAGCCACGCCCAGTCCTGCAGAGAGGAAGGCTGCAGGTCAGAGAGGAACCTGGAGAATCTGGGTGGTGGTTTTTCTCTCTACTTCCCGACAGAAACAGGCAGCCTGCCCCCTGTCCTCAAATAAGCCTTTTAACGGAAGTCACTTCCGAGAGAATTGTAACAAAAAAGAAAGGGGAATAATGGTTAGCACTAAGCCCGCATCCAGGCAAACATTCTTTGGGGTGAGGAAGAAAAATAATCAGGAGCAAACCCCTGACAGGGCCAGACCGCCAGGGCCTCCCTTTCCTGGCAGTGACCCGTTTCTGAAAGTAATTTCTCTCCCAGGAATCCCAACAAGGACAAGGAGCAATAGCATCATAGAGCTTCCCCTGCCTGGACGGAAGCCAAGGAGAGAGGAGGAAAGAGCTGGGGCCTGACCAGTTCATTAGAAACGAGCTCAAGAGTGAGGCAGCTTGGTCAACAGCACCCAAAAGCAAGATGGCAGGTAACCTTGGTCTCGCCATGCTTTGCGGCCCTTCTGATGAAAGCGACTGGCATGGTTCTAGCACCAGCTGGTTAAACAAACAAAACAAAAAGAAATTTATTCAAGTGTAGACTTGCCCTAGCCTGTTTGACCCAGTGGATAGAGCATCAGCCTGCAGACCGAAGGGTCCCCGGTTCAGTCAAAGGCATGCACCTCGGTTACAGGCTCCTTCCAGGCCCTGGTCAGCGTGTGCAGGAGGCAACACATCGATGTGTTTCTCTCAGTCTCTCCCTCTCCCTTCCACTCTCCCTAAAAATCAATGGAAAAATATCTTCAGGTGAGTATTCAAAAAAAAAAAGGGTAGACTTGAGGCCCAACTGGTATGGTTCAGTGGTTAAGCTTTGTCCCATGGAACAGGAGGTTCCCAATTCGACTCCTCATCAGAGCACATGCCCGGGTTGTAGGCTCCACCCCCAGCAGGGGGCGTGCAAGAGACAGCCGATGGATGTTGATACATTGATGTTTCTAAATCTCTCCCTCTCCCTTCCTCTCTCTAAAATCAATAAAAATGTATTTTTTAAAAGCAGACTTGAGACAAAAGTCCAGAAGTAACACCCAAAACCATGGCCTCATCAGGAAACTATGGCCAGTGCCAAGCTCTAAGTGTCAAGAACCCATCCCCCTGTCCGTAGTGCAATCATGGAGCAGCCAGTGCTATTTTCCCTTCTGCGTCAGAAATTTACTACCTCTGAGAACCACCACCACTGCAGCCGCCACCACTACAAGCTGGACCCCTCTGTTGCCGTCCACGCCAGCAAATTCGGCGGCTTCCCACACAGCCTCTTTCTTCCTGTGACTCCCCTCTGGACCAACATCTTGCATGCTCGCATCCGATTGCTGATTGGTGGAGCTCGGTCACAGGCTTGCATCCCAGTCCCAGGGCAGGTATAAATATGAGTTCTGACTTCCTCACTGGGGAGACAGAAGAGGAAGTTCCCCAGGAACAGAAAAACAATAAAATGAAAAAATAAAAACATTAACACTGCAAGATGAGAAAGGTTCTGTGGGTGGATGGTGGTAATGGCTGCAAAGGTGAACATACTTAAGGTGACTGACCTGAACACTTGAAAAAGGTTAAGGATGTAAATATGTTATATGTATGTTACCATAATTTTTAAAAAGTTTAAGTTAACAATTGGAAAAAAAAAAAGGAAACATCCGACAGCTGTGAATATAAGTGGCCACTGCTAATCTCAATAAAGTAAATAAGTAAATATTTGGCAAGTAAGTAAATAAAGCTATTAAGTGGGGATGCTGGGCTCCCAGACACCACACAGTAGTTGGAACCCATCACTGTTAGGCATTTCTCAGTTTCCTGCACATTTTTGAGTGCACTTTTTTACTTCCTGCTAGCATAGATCATGCCACATAGGGTGACTGCTGCTTATATAATTATTAGAGGCCCAATGCACAAAATTCGTGCAAGGAGGCCCTCCCAGTCCTGGCTTCATTCAGAAGGTCATCCAGAAGGATGTCCGGTGGAATTAGCATATTACACTTTTATTATTATAGATTATCATTATAGACTAGAGGCCCATTGCAGGAAGATTCCTGCAAGAATAGGGCTTCCGCTGCCCCACCTGCTTTCCTCCCATCTCCACTGCCCCACTTGCTTGCTTCTCCACAGCTTCTCTCCCTTCTGCAGTGCTTGGCTTCCTTCTACACTGTCTTCAGTCTTCACTCTGCACCGGGATATGCAAATTAACTTCCATCTTGGTTGGGTTAATTTGCTTACTTGCTCCTGATTGGCTTGTGGGCGTGGCTTGTGGGCATAGTGGAGGTACAAATTGCTTGTTTCTCTTTTATTAGTTAGGACTAAAGGTTTGGTACATGAAATTTATGCACTTGGAGGGGGGCTTCCCTCAGCCCGGACTGCACCCTCTTGCAGTCTGGGAGCCCTCAAGGGATGTCCATAGGAGTGGGCCTAAGCCATCAATTGGACATCCTTAGTGCTACCACGGAGGCAGGAGAGGCTCCCACCACTGCTGCTGCGATAGCCAGCCATGAGCCTGGCTTCTGGCCGAACGGTGCTCCCTCTGTGGGAACACACTGCCCACCAGGGGACAGCTCCTGCATTGAGCATCTGCCCCCTGGTGGTCAGTGCACATCATAGCGACTGGTCATTCTGCTCTTCAATCAGTTTGCATATTAGCCTTTTATTGTATAGATAATGTGTTATTAGGGGCAAGGCCTCTAATTCAATTTTTTATTAGGTAGTTAAAGGGAGAGGCAGAATTTTCATTTGAGCCTGAAGCTAAAATCGCTGTTAGCTCAAAAATCTGCATATCACTGAGACAATCTTGGTGAGGCTCATTCTGAACCGCCACACTGCTCTATTATGTGTATAAGTATTGGGAACCATCTTACCTCTTTAGTGAAAGGAACCTTTGGTTGTTACACTGACTAACTTTATCTCAGGAGTTATGTTTTGTCTTCAAGCCTATATCCAATATTCATGCAGCAACTTCAGCTCTTCTGTTCAATATTTACCTGGCATATACTTTATTTTATTTTCTCTAAATCTTTCTAGATTTTTATGTATGAGATAGGAATAGCCCATGGACACAGACAATAGTCTGGCGAAGGCCTGGAAGGGGCAGGGACAGGGTGGAGGGGATCAATGGGAGAAAAAGAAAAACTAAAACAAAGGGACATCTGAAATACTTTCAACAATAAAGATACATTTTAAATAAAGGAACATATCTTAGTTGACAAGAGTTTTATGTGAAATAATATAAGTAGTTGCTCTACACTGTACTTTATACTCTCAACTCCTCTCAAAGAGATATTAATTGACCCTATGTTCACTTAATATTAGTTAACCCTATGTTCACTAAGTGCAGCACTGACTTCCTCCGTGCCGACCCAGCACTGATTGCCATGGGGGCTGTGATCAGACCGCTTTTCTCTCCCAGCCTGCTCCAGGCTGAGGGTTTGGTTTCCATGAAAACCGGATCAGTCTTTGCATCGGGCAAGTGGAATCGCTGAGGCCTATTTGAGAGTCGCCAAGGCTGGGAGCCTGATCTCAGAACAGTTAAAAACCCCTTGGTTTTTATGGGTTCTCATCAAAAAGCCCACACGCGTCTGTGCTACACCTACAGGGTTGCTTTAACAAGGAAGCCTCCATCTCAAGCCCACCCGCCTCCGGGAGCTGGCGGGAGGTTGAAAGTGGCCATGGGTAGATGAGGCGGTGCCAGGCGACCTGGCAGGTGTCAGCGGCTCGGCCGTCTGATCCCCAGGCATGGGAGACAGGCTCTGAGGTCACCACTGTGCGGAGGATTTGATGGCATCTGCAGCGGCTTCAGAGCTTGGTGCTATTTTGTTTTATTTTTATCTCCTTTTCCCTTTAAACCTCTCCAGGTTGTGTTAGTTGGAGATAGAAGCAGCCTTTGCAGCCTCCTCGGTGGAGAGCAGGCCTTCAACTTGGGTTCCCACGCAGCCTCACAGGGTCCTGTTTAGAAACACGTGTGGGTCTTGCATGATTTGCTCTATTACCGATAAAGAGGGGTTTGGATTCTGGCACGTAAATATGTTTCCTGCTTATCCATGAGAACAGGAGGCCGAGCGCAGCCACAGGCACAGCCACAGTTCTCCAGTCCTTCACTGGCCTCCGTCCAAGGGCAGCGATGCAGGTGCTTCACACACGAAGGGGTACAGGGAGCAGGGTGGGGCACCCCTGCTTTTCCCAGACCTTGTCTCAGTCCCCATCTTCACTCTCCGGATCTGTAGTGTCTTCCTTTTGAGGCGGATTCAGGCGTCTGGGGGACATGATGTTTATCACATGCTCTTTTCCGTGTGGGTGGTCAGCATGGGGGTGTTCCTGAATCAGGCTTCCTTCCGAATTTCAGTGGGGGGAAGGGGGAGGACAGCATGAAGGTGCATACACAACCCATGGGGACTCCTCGATGAGCACCTTCTGTATACCTTTTGTATACCTGGTGGGCATCTCCCCTCAGAAGGAGTGCTCCCTGTGTACGCTACCAGCAGGAGGTGGGGAGAGGAGTGCAGATCGGCTGGTTGGCTGCTGCAGTGCCCTCAGAGCCGCAGTGTCCGGGTGGGGCAGAGTACCTGGGATCCTGGATTCCCTCTGGGGTTTGCAGAACCAACCCCTCCCTTTGTTCTCCCATTCTCAGGGACTGTTGGCAGACGGCAGGACAGATGGATCCAGATCAGACCTACTGCCAGACTTCCAGGGAGGTTTCCTCACCCTTCTTCATTCCCCACTCACCTGAAGCCCTTAAAATAGTTGGGGTGCCCAGTGCTCAGAGCAGACCCTTGGTCATCAGTTTTTGTTTTTTTACTACATTTCTTCTGTGTGCAGTGATCACACTTCGTCTGGAGTGGGGCGGACTCAAGTGACCTTGCGGAGTGTCTGGGGAGGGGCAGCGGCTGCAGTGCCCAGAGCCAAGTGCCCTGAGCCACGTTCCAGGAGGCCGGCAGCACTGTCGGGATCCTGCCAGCAGCGCTGGTCCCTGGTGCTTGTCCTGGCCTCTTGAGATTGAAGCTGGAGGACTACTGAGGAAGCCAGTTCCCAGGTCTGCCCCACCTCCGCCACCGATTGATTGGAGTCTGAGGGCTGGGAAGAGGGACCAAGCGATCTGCCTTTTAGCAGCTTGCCAGTCACCACTCTCCAGTCACCGCTGCGGCTGATTGATCAGCCCCCGCTCCCTCAGCTCCCTAGCCTGGCGTTCGGTGCAGTCTTTGGTAGTTGTGGACATTATGACCCTGGCTCTTTATTATATAAACTAGTGGTCCAGTGCACGAAATTCATGCACATTAAAATGGGATTAATTAGAGGAAATAATTAATATTGCTATTTGCCTAATAATTTATTATTGCTATAATAAAGTGTCAGAGATGAAAGAGAATTAGTATAATGTATATGAAAACCTTCCTCCTGTCAGAGTCTGGGGCACACCATGAGACCCAGGGTTAAGTTCCCACCTACCCACAAGCCCCTCAAAATTGTGTGAGACCTAGACCCGGCTGGCCCTTCCCCCATTGGGCTAGATCCGGACCCTGCCAGTCCCACCCTTGTCAAGCCCTGCTGGGTGGGGCATGGCCTGAGGCCCCCTGTCAAGCCCTATAGGGGTGGGAGAGGGCGTAGCCTCAGGTCCCTGATGATTGTTCCTTAAGGATTCTTATGAGAACTTGGCCTCAGCTATGGGTGCAGCCATCTTTGTAACGGAGTGAGGGTCAATTAGCATTTTCCCTCTTTATTAGCTAGGATAGCTAATTTGTAGCAGCATTGACAATGTGTCTGGTGCTCACACACGTTATCTCATTCACTCCCCGCACTAACCTGTGGGTAGGTGACGGGTGACTATACTGCTTAGAAGTGAACATTTATTATATTGGAGCGGGGACAGTATGGGAACAAGCCAACAGAAATAAAAAGTGAAGTCAGTGAACTCAGAATAAGGTAAAGATCCAGAAGAACTTGTAGAGAATCAGAGAAAATAAGGAGAGAGAAACTTTGACATGTTTACGTTTTTTGTGTGACCACAAACGTGAGGAGCCTAGAAGAGTCTGGAACATAAGGGAAATGTAACCAATGAAGTTAGGACTCAGCAAAGGCTAAACCCAGTATAACCTACATCTGGTAACCCTGGCAACAGGCCCCCCCCCCCACTTTATGCTATGATGTTATAATGAGAAAAAGCCACGTGAGATAAAGTACGGGGTCACTCCGGACAGGCGCAGAGAATCCTTAGGGAGAGTTCTGGGGAGGCGTTTGAGAGGCGGTTGTGCCCAGTGTACGTGGAGGCTGTGGGAGACTATCACCTGAGAGGAATATCTTGAACCTGCACACTAAAGGAACCTGTGGGTTCAGCCCACACCTGCTGCCTCTCCCACAGAGGACGGTCAAGGTCGGTTTGTGTGTTCATTTATCCAGATGGTCTCAGGCGCTCTTCTCCCCGGCACCTCTCCTGGAGGGAGCCCCGACTGGAAAAGGGGAGAAGTTCACTGCCCCGGTTTGGATTGGTTGGCTGTAGAAGTAACCTGTTGCCTACACTGCTGTCTTGACCCCTATGACCACCCGGCCGGAGCCTGCCCAAAAGAGATTTGGGAGTAGAAAAATTCTTAGAGTTCCCTTAGGAATGGAAGATTAGATTGGTTAATTCCCATGCTCAAGATTCCCCAGCTAGCAAGATGAAGCAGGGCCTGGCATAGCTCAGTGGTTGAGCATCTATGAACCAGGAGGTCACAGCTGGATTCCGAGTCAGGGCACTTGCCCGGGTGAGGGCTTGATCCTCAGTGCGGGGCAAGCAGGAAATAGCCAGTGATTCTCTCTCCTCATTGATGATTCTGTTTCTCCCTCTCCCTTCCTCTCTGAAACCAATAGAAATATTTTATTTTTTAAAAATAAGTGAAGTGGGGATTTGAACTTAGTCTCATTACAAAGCCCATCCTCTCAATCACCAGGAACAGCGGCAGATGCCTGTTCGGGCAGTAACTAGCTGTGTGACCCTAACAAGTTCCTTTAGCTGAGTCTATTTCCCATCAGTAAATAAGTGACAAAGCTTTACCTCGCGGGGAGTTGAGAGGATTGGAAATGATGTAGGTCAAGCCTTAGCTCTTTGCCAGGCTCCCAAAAAAAGAGAATCAATGAGCACAAGGATCACTCTCGTCTTCAGGTGTAAAAGTCTCAGTCTCCTAGGGTTAAAGAGCATGACCAGGGCCCCATGTCCCTTTGTTAACAAAGACAGATCTTGATCCTGGGTTTTTACCCAAACTTCCACATCCACCTGGCTCATTTGAGGGTTCAGGTGGGAGTGTGGGGAGAACTACATTTAAGGGCCCTCCGTAAGAAACTCAATGCTGTTTCATTGAGGCCAATTCTGTGTGCATCTACTCTGTGAAAAGAGCTAGGCCAGCCCAGTGGCATGGCTCCGCGGTTGAGTGTCGACCTGTCACGGTTCAATTCCCGATCAGGGCAGATACCCAGGTTCTGGACTTGATCCCCAGTGTGGGGCATGCAGGAGGCAGCCAATCAATGTTTCTCTCCCATCATAGATATTTCTGTCTTTCCCTTCCTCTCCTATCCTCTCTAAAATCAATAAAAATAAATATTTTTTAAACAGAGAGAGCTGTGGCAGGCACTGCAGAATGGGACAAGGCGAAGGTGACCCAGCGCTGTCCTCCAGGGCACTGGTGTGTGTGGCCAGTGCCATGGGCCTGGTGCACAGGTGATAGAAGAGTGCTTCTCCTTTCTCCTTCCACGTGGGAAATGGGTGTGAGGAAGCCAGAGATTCTCTGCCTTGGCTACACATTGTTATCACCTGGGACGCTTTAACAATGCTGCTGCCTGGTGCCAGAGGTTCCACGTGAAGTGGTTAGGCGTGCAGCTGGGCAGTGGTGTATGGGCAGCCAGGGTGAGAATCCCCCAAGGTAGGCAAAGATGAAGTTCCGGGGCCAGCTGGGACATGGGGGAGGAGGGAGCAATGAGGGGGTGAGCTTTGTGTCAGGGAAATGAATGCAGCAACGAGGAAAATGCCCAGGGCTGTGACCTCTGGGGCCCCAGACACAAGACACAGACGCTCAAGACTGGAGCAGGATGGGGCCCCTGCCCCCAAGTGGGCAGCTGCCGAAATCACAGGCAAGACCTCAGACCTGTGGTCAAGATGCAGCCCGAGACTCCGCCTTCATTGCAGGAGCTGTCACTAGGCCACATGGAAAGGAAAGGTGTGGCTACAGGTAGCGACTGGCCTTCCTAACGGGGCGGGGGGAGGCGAGAAGCATGGCCATCTGGAAACAGTATGTTGCATCTCCAAAGTCAGGTAAATAAAATGCGTGACTATTTTATTAGCGACTCTGACTAGCTCCTGCAGCGGTGTGAATTACAGCAGATGCCACTCGTTTTATAAATTTACTTTATGTGTTCAGTACTTCATTCCACCGGCTTGCATTACAAGATGCTCAGCTGTAACACGTTTTTACTATGTTATGTTCTTGCACATTAATTAGACTTTATTGATTAGGCACAGCTGGGATTTTTAGCGAGCAGTTGTCCTAGTTCCCACAGTTCCCCTCGCGTTTGAGTGTAATCTGTCCACCTTGGTTATGCAGAGCTTGGTTTCCAGGTTACATTCTCTTTCATTTCCAGTCTTTCATGAGTGTTTTTTCTCTGGTTTTTCGGAGTTCTGACATATTATTCTACAGCTACCAATTCAAGGTTTGTGTGCCCAGTGCTTCAAACAAAAGGCCAATATCCAAATGTCAGAGTTTGGCCCTAACCGGTTTGGATCAGTGGATAGAGCACCGGCCTGCAGACTGAAGGGTCCCAGGTTTGATTCAGATCAAAAGCACTTGCCTAGTTAGGGGCTCGATTTCCAGTAGGGGGCGTGCAGGAGGCAGCCGATCAATGATTCTCATCATTGATGTTTCTCTCTCCCTTTCCCTTCTCTGAAATCAATAAAAACATATTTAAAAATTAAAAATAAAAAAGAGACAGAGAATTTCACTCTTACACTACTATGTTATACTTCTTAAAATATTGAAGCATAAGGTTATTTGAGTCAGGAAAGTGGAAAACACAATTTTTATAAATACTTTTATGTTCCGCACTACGTCCAAAATGTTGAACATTACTTGATGTAGAAATTCTAACGTTGGCTTTGCAAACACTAAACCAAAACTGAGAAACATGCCTGGCTCTTCTCATGAACTAACAGTCGCCACCTGTGTGGGTCTGGGTGCTCCGGGAAGCAGCCGGTGAAGTCAGGAGTTAGTAGACGCAGAGTTGGAATTAGGAGCGAGAGGTTTCTTGCGGGACAATAACTACAAACAATAAAGGGGCAGAGGCAGGGCTGGGCCTGGAAACCCTCAGAGCGCGGTGCAGATCCAATCCTGTGAAGAGAGAGGAGGGAGAAAAACAGAGCAGGGAGTGCTTCCGGCCACAGTGCAAATTATGCAACATCTTGGACAACCCGGTGGGGAGTGGAGCAACGCTGGCCATTCAAGAAGTCCCCCGTGAGGCAGCAGCGGTGGGTGTTCGTGCCTCCGCCACTTTCCGTCAGTGGCTGGGGAGCTGCCCGGGAAAAGCGTGAAGCTGGCTCAAAGGGGGCAGCTGGAGGCGATGGGCTAAAAGCACCCTCTCGGCTGAAAGCACTTCACAAGTTCTTTCTTGCTCTCTGCAGCTGCCACGCCCCTGACATCTCCTGACAATGTGAACCTTCATAAGTGAAGAGACACAGCTCCACTCAGGTGACTAAATGCTTCTCCTCTTGGCCTGGAGTGATCACATGAATGCCATGCCCAGCTGAACTGTGAAGGAAATGCCATTAAACATGTGATAACGGGATACAAGTGGTTGAACGGGTAGAGCCATGGGTAACTTATTTTCTTTCTGCTTTTCTCTATATTCCAAATTTTAGACAAATGATCACTTTGTTTTCTTTTTTATTTGAAAAATATATAATGAATATTCTAAAACCTTTCTCCACAATCATACCTTTTTGATCCAAAATGGTTATTCCGCCCTAGCTGTTTTGGCTCAGTGGATAGAGTGTCGGCTTGCAGACTCAGGGGTCTCAGGTTCGATTCTGGTCAAGAGCACATGCCCAGGTTTTGGGCTCGATCCCGAGTAGGGGACATGCAGGAGGCAGCCAATCAGTAATTCTCTCTCATCATTGATGTTTCTATTTCTCTCTTCCTCTCCCTTCCCCTCTGAAATCAATAAAAATATTTTTAAATGGTATTCCCAATTTGGTAGGTCAATAATTGCTTCAAAGTAGAAGGACATCATAGTAGACCAAGCATGGCTTTGAGCTAAAATAGATCTGAACTTGAACCCTTGCCCTCACACAACTACCTTGTATACTGGGCAGGCTCTTATCTTCTCTCAGCCTCAGTTCCCTCATCTGGAAAGGAAGACACCTGTCCTTACTTCCCAACATTGCTTTATTCGCATCAGATCAACACCTAGTAAGAAACCAACCCATCTTAATGCCCCTCAAAAATTGCTGAAAGTTTCTAAAAATCAAATCCACAATCAAAGGACAAAGAGCAGCCTTAGCTTCTCATCATAACCATTATATTGGACATCTAGATAAATCCAATTCCCTTCAATTTCAAAATAAGATCCCGGGAAAATCCCAAAAACTAATTCTAAAAATGTCCTTGGCAGCAATTCCACTTCTAGGTATACACCCCAAAAAGCCTGAGAGCTGGGTCTTACTAGATGTACCGGTTAATAATGAGGATTTTATAATCAAAGAAAACACGATAATTTCAAGAGAAACGTCAAAATGCTTTATTCAAAGTAATGTCCATTGCTAGCTACACTTTTCCCCCATCTTTCAGGTAATTTGTGGATCTGTCCCAATAAAATTTTTCTTGTTTTGAGGCAAACCATTCAGAGACCCAATTTTCCACTTCTTTGTATGTTTTAAAGTGCTGCTCAGAAAGTGCCTGTACCACTGATCAGAACAAGTGGTCACCTGAAGGAGCAAGGGCTGGTGAATATAGCAGGTGGGTTAATACTTCCCAGGAAAGATCTTTTTGAAGTATGTGACGGTGCGTCATCATGAAGCAAAATTATTTTGCCATGTCTTCTGGCACATTCTGGTCATTTCACAGTCAAAGTGTGGTTTGAATTGATTATTTGTTGTCAGCAATCAGTATTAACAATTTCACCTGGTTTTAGAAGCTCATAATACACCACACTCCTGATCCCACCAAACGCAGAGCATTGTCTTCTTTCCGAAGCGATTTGGACTTGCAGTTGATGTTGATGGTTGACCTGGATCAACCCATGGTTTTGTGCTTTTGGGATTCTCAAAATAAATTCACTTTTCATCGCCAGTAACAACTCGATGCAAAAGAGACCATTGAAGCAACATTTTACTGATGACTTTTCGGTCTTTCATTTGTCTTTCGTTCAGTTGATGTGGCACCCATTTTCCTTCTTTTAAAATCTTTCCCATTGCTTGTAAATTATCAGAAATTGTTTACTGAGCAACGTTGACTCTTCCTGCAAATTGTTTTTGAGTTTGACACACATCTTCATCTAATAATGCTTATAATTGTTGGTCTTCAAACTTTTTTGGTTGACCTGGATGTTCTTTGTCTTTCACATCGAAATCATCACTTTTAAAGCATTTAAACCAGCATTCACAAGTATCTTGAGATGGAACATGTTCACCATAAGCTTCCCAAGGTATTCAGCAGCACTTTTCTTCAAAATAAAGTAATGAATTAAAACTTCCCATAAATGCTTTTTTTTGCATGAAGTTTGACATTTTTCAAGCATAAAAATATCTATGATGTTAACACCTTCAGCAAATTTAACATATGAAGTTTTGAAGCTTGTTGTCAATACAACAAAACAGTATACATATCAAATCACATATATAGCAACATATTTGTAACTCCATCTAGTGGAAAAATTTACATTATTAACCAGTACACCTAGTAAGGGGACATTTGTACACGCATGTTCATAACGGCATTACCACAATAACCAAAGGAAGAAACAACTCAAATGTCCAAGCATGGATAATGGATAAACAAAATGTAGTGTATACATACTGTAAAATATTATTCAGTCTTAAAAAGGAAGGAAATGGGAAATTCTGACATATGCTACAACATGGAAGAATCTTGAAGACATTATGCTAAATCAGCGGTTTGCCGCTCTGTTGACTAATGAGTTTGCCGACCACTGGACTAGAGTGAATAAAGCAGACACAAAAGGACAAATATGGTGTGATTCCACTTATATGAGGTACCTAGAATAGTCAAATTCACAGAGACAGGAAGTAGAATAAGGTTACCAGGGACTGAGGGGCGGGGGAGGGGGAATTATTGTTTAATGGGGATAGAGTGTCAGTTTGGGAAGATGAAAAAGTTCTGGCAATGGATGATGGTGATGGTTGCACAACAATGTGAATGTACTGAACACCACTGAACTGCATACTAAAAAATGATAAATGTTACATTATGTATATTTTACCACAGTAAAAATAATAATTTTTAAAACCTCCTTGGCAATATATTACCACTTTGTATAAAGAAAGCTAAGCAGCTGAGACCGGTTTGGCTCAGTGAATAGAGCGTCGGCTTGTGGACTGAAAGGACCCAGGTTCGATTCCGGTCGGGGGGCATGTACCTTGCTTGCGGGCACATCTCCACTGTGGGGTGTGCAGGAGGCAGCTGATCGATTCTCTCTCATCGATGTTTCTGACTTTCTATCTCTCTCCCTTCCTCTCTGTAAAAAATCAATAAAATATATTTTTTAAAAAAAAGAAAGAAAGCTAAGCAACTGGCAGGTGTTTTGCACAGAGCAAAGCAACATCGAGCTTGTGCAATTCATTGCATTTTTCATAACTTTTTATTATAAAAATAATCACATTATAGAAAATTTTAAAAATAAAGAAAAACTCATAACCCCATTTCTTTAATATGATTTTTTATTGATTTCAGAGAGAGGAAGGAAGAGGGAGGGAGGGAGGGATAGAAACATCAATGGCCTGCAACCTGACTGGGAATCAAACTGTGACCTCCTGGTTCATGGGTCAATGCTCAACCATTGAGCCATACCGGCCAGGCTGCGTGACTTTTTTAAAACCTAGTTATAACCATAGTGTTTGGACACTATGGGCTCTGAAGACAATTCCAAAAATGGCTTCCAGAAACCCTGTTGGCAATTCACAGAGCAAGATGCACACTATGATTTCTCTTGGGCACTCAGCCATGCTTTCACAGGATGGGAAACATCCATCCCTCGGGTACATGTCAAGGTAGAGCTGTGGGCCAGGGAGGGTGAAGATAGGAAGAATGAAGGCTAATGGCTAGTTTCCCTTATAGTGGCACCAGGCCTGAGGCATGCACACGCATGCGCATACACACAGACACACACACTCCTACCTTCCATTTTTCATGTTTTTATTATATTCATTTAAACATGGTTGGCCCAGTACAGAGCATTCAGATAGAAACAATTATGATTAAACTCAGTTACGTTTACTGTATTGTCAATTTCAGCAGTAGGAATTACATAGCTATACACATTATTTGTACACTTACTTCCACATTTTTTAAAAATATATTTTATTGCCGAGACCGGTTTGGTTTGGTGGATAGAGCGTTCGATTCCAGTTGGGGGCATGTATCCTGGTTGTGGGCACATCCCCAGTAGGGGGTGTGCAGGAGGCGGCTGATCGATGTCTCTCTCTCATTGATGTTTCTGACTCTATCCCTCTCCCTTCCTCTCTGTATTTTATTGGTTTTTTACAGAGAGGCATTGCGGTGGTCCTTGCTGTGGGCAGGGGGACCCATTTCTGGCTCCAGGAAATTCCTGCAGGCAGAGGGCTCCAGCCAGATGAGTCAGGATGTCATATTTGAAAATGTCAATCCAATCCCACAAAATTGGTTTCTGGGAAGAAGATGCTGGGCCTTAAAGGCAAACCTACTCAAGCTGCCAAGAGGGAAGCTCAGGCACCAGAGGCCACTCACTTGTGGCTGCCTGTGTTGAGTCAGGGCTGGACGATGGGGGTTCCACAGGAGGTTCTAGAGAGGAGGCTGGGGATCATGGAGGAGACAAGAAAGTCACTGCTCCTTCTTGTGCATGAGCCACGTCTGAGATTCACTCACCAAACCTTTCCAGAGTGCTAACCTTATCATCACCATTACCATGTCATCAAAAACAGCAAGCACTGACATCCCAGGTCCCAGTGAGGTGACTTTTACATAGAACCACACACAATACATGTTATACACAATCGCCATATGAATTAGGTACTATTATTCCCTCAGTTTTGCAGATGAGGAAACTGAGGCTTGATGTTGGGCAACTTGTCCAGGATCAGATAGGGTGTGCATGTCTGAGCTAGGGTATATGTATATCCCAGGGTTTGAATCGGGATATACATGGGTTTATCTGGGTCTACACATTGGACTGTGTGCCAGTGTCTAAGTTATAGAAGTGATTCAGTCATAGTCCTTACCTGCAGAGATATCATGGTCCAGCGGGAAAGTCAAATGTACACATAGATGTGTTTGGTTAAAACGAGATAATCAAGGACATCTCGGTAAAGCAAAGTTAATGGGCTGGATGGCAGGTATGTCACTGGAAGACAGTGAGAGGCCTAGCAGATTCTAGAGAAGGTGCATATAGAAAGACAGTAGGTGAATGTTTACCAAGTTAGGACTGGAAGACTTCTAATTGGAAGTCCTCTTGGACTGTGAAAGACTTCTAATGCGGACCATAAGAGTTTGGACTGATCATTCAGTTCATGCTAAGGTACGTGAAAAGCGCAGCCTTAAAATATACTTGTCTCCTCTGGTTGGGTGTGGGTGGATGAAATGGCAGGGTGACCTATGGACCAGTGAGGAGGGCTCTGGCATGTGATGACCTGGCCTTAAGGGAGGATGTTAACAGTCAGACAGGGAGAAAGGAATAGTTATGATGAGCATAGCAAAGAAAAAGTGAACAAGGCTTGCAGCTGGTAGGTCATCCAAGAGAAACTTGTTACGATAAAGACTAAGAATAATGCTAGGGTACCTACAACCAGGAATGCAATTAGCGTTTTAAAATCATAATTACGAACACTACATAGTAATATTGAGAAATGCTTATGATTAGTGAAAAAGAACAGAATTGCTTCAAATCACATGTACCTATGACTACAGATATCTTTTTAAAGCACAGGAAAAAATAAACCCAAACAAATTAAGTTAATCATCCTACCCCAACAACTTATTTCTACTTGGTTAGTGCTATGGGCCGAATTGTGCCCCACCCCCTAAAATTAATATGTTGAAGCCCTAACTCCCCATATAACTGTATTTGGAGACTAAACCTTGAATGAAATAAAGTTAAATTAAACCATAAAGGTAGGGTCCTAATCCAAAAGAACTGGTTGTCCTTATAAGAGGAGGAAGAGAGTGCTCTCTGACCACCTCCCACAAAGAAAAGGCCATGTGAGCACGCAGCAAGAAGGCCCCATGTCCGGGCTAAAGAGCAGGCCTCACCAGGAACCAATGCTGCTGGCATCTTGATCTTGGCCTCCCCACTTCCAGAACTGTGAGGAAAGGCATTTCTAAGCCACACAATCCGTGGTATTGTGTTATGCAGCCTGACAGACTATCACAGTTAACCAATCAGTCACCATGTCCTGTGGATTCTTCCTTTACAATTCTTTTTTTTTATATATATATATTTTATTGATTTTTTACAGAAAGGAAGGGAGAGGGATAGAGAGTTAGAAACATCGATGAGAGAGAGACATCGATAAGCTGCCTCTTGCACGCCCCCTACTGGGAATATGCCCGCAACCAAAGTACATGCCCTTGACCGGAATCGAACCTGAGACCCTTCAATCCACAGACAGACGCTCTATCCACTGAGCCAAACCGGTTTCGGCCCTTTACAATTCTTGCAACCACTACCCCTTTCTTACCATTCCCACTGCCAACATGGCTCAAGGTCACCTTGTTCCCAGATGAATGAAAACACTCCCTCATCTCTGGCTAGCTTCTCATATTCCCAGCCACCAATTCTTATTTTGCTCCATCCTATCATCTCAAACATCTGAGGCGTTTGAATCTGACAACTGACATTTTCCTCTAGTTCCAGCCCTCAGCTCCCTCTTTCTAGAACTCTCTGACGGCTCCAGGTTAACTACAGTTTTTCTGTTGTAATTGCAAAAATTAACCCAGTTCAGACAAATGGGTATAAAGACGGGCTCTTTCCCCTCTCTGGCCTCTTGTTCGTGTGTCTCCCTAGAGCCATATTCCCAGGCTTCTGCTGCAGACAGCATTTTCCACATGGAGGGAAAGAGAACTACCAGCAGCCTTACGCCCAAGTCATCCCAATTCCCCAGACTTCATGGGAAAACGAAGTCTCTTTCTCCCGGCGTCCATATATCAAATTGCAGGAGGGACTGTAACTGGTCCTTCTTGGGCCACGTGCTAGCTAATGAGTCCATCACTCTGGTCAAGAGAAAAGGGGATTCTGTTGGGCCAGGGCTAGGTCACGATACAATAATTTGTGAGGGCAAACAAAGCCCCTGTTTTACTAGAAGAGGAAAGAGATGTTGAGCAGATAAAAACAAAAGTGTCCTCTCCCAGGTGACACCTTCCCCAGGGTCACTTCACTGACTTGCCACATCCCAGCAAGAGTGAACCGGACAGCACCTCCCAAACAGAGCTGGGCGTGCTGGGCTGCCCGCACCTCGGGGCCATGGGTAATCCATTCCGATTAGCAATCCAGCAGAGAAGCATCCCTCTCAGCACTTCGTGGGACAGCAAGGTTTTTCTTCTACAAAGATTCGTCCAAACTTGGCCATGGGGTTTTACAAAGAAAGGAAAACTGACATCTCTGATGCAGAACTCTAAGTCCTCCCAGAACAAAACTGAGCCCCACCCAGGGTGACAGGAAGGATTTGGTTTGCCATACAAACAGGGACAGTCCCCTGGCTTTAAGGGTTAAGCTTACACTGGGTCAGAGCACAAAATAACTGCAGAGGGGAAGCCTGGGAGATCCTTTAAATGTGGCAAGTGTGAGCTTTTCCAAGAGCATTTGGCAATCATGTCTTCAAAATGCCAATACCTTTTGACCCACAGATTTCATTTCTGAGAATCTACTCCAAGAAAACAAAACAAAATGCTGAAGATGCTTTATGCAAAAAATAAAGATGTTCACTGTGGTATCTATAATAAAAACATAATATGCTAATAAGACTGAATGTCCTTCCTGACAGACACCCGGATGAAGCTAGGGCTGTGAGGGAAGCCAGGGCCCTGGGTGCCAGAGGGAAGCCGGTGCTGGCAGCCAGGGGAAGGAAGGCCTACTTTTGCACAAATTTTGTGCATCAGGCCTCTAGTTATTTATAACAGTGAAAGTTTAGATACAACACAGAAATGGTTAGGTTACATTGTGGTAAATCTTCTCCATGAGCTAGTTTTCAGCAATTAAAAATAATGTCTAATCAGTTCACAGAAAACAAAGTATAAGTGGCTCTGCCCAGCTGGTGTGGCTCAGTGGTTGAGCTGGTCAACCTATGAACCAGGAGGTCACAGTTCAATTCCCAGTCAGGCACATGCCCGGATTGTGGGCTTAATCCCCAGTAGAGGACATGCTGGAGATAGCCAATAATGTTTCTCTCTCATAGATGTTTCCTGCTCCCTTCCACTTTCTTTAAAATCAATACAAATCATTTAATAGATATATAGATACATCTATAATAATAAAAGCATAATATGCTAATTAGACCAGACAGCCAAATGACCTTCTGGATGTCCTTCCAGACAT
>JAAGEH010000016.1:23739626-23813670 GCA_011751065.1 Lasiurus cinereus | reverse complement strand
GCAAGGTTATTAAACCTTTCTTATATCCCTAACCAGTTTAGATCAGTGGATAGAGCATCGGCCTGTCGACTGGAAGGTCCCAGGTTTGGTTCTGGTCAGGGGCATGTATCTTGGTTGCAGGCACATCCCCAGTAGAAGGTGTGCAAACGGCAGCTGATCAATGTTTCTTTCTCATTGATGTTTCTGGCTCTCTATCCCTCACCCTTCCTCTCTGTAAAAAATCAATAAAATATATTTTTTTAAAAAGAAAAATGTATATTAAAATGAAATTGGAATACTATTTTTACCTTTCAGTTTGTCACAGTTCAAAGATATTGTTAACACTGTGTTGGAAATGGTATAGGGCAGTGGTCGGCAAACTCATTAGTCAACAGAGCCAAATATCAACAGTACAATGATAGAAATTTCTTTTGAGAGTCACAAACCAACTTCTGCGCATGGGCCACAAAGTTTCAATCATACTGTATGTGCGTGCACGCACGTGGTATTTTGTGGAAGGGCCACAACTCAAGGGGCCAAAGAGCTGCATGTGCCTTGCGAGCCGCAGTTTGCCGACCACTGGTATAGGGCAACAGGTACTTTTATATGTCATTGAATTTCAATCTGTGCAAATCCTATGGAAGGTGATCTGACAGAATCTATCAAAATTTAAAGTGTACTGTTTTATTTTTTTAATATGTTTTTATTGGTTTTAGGAGAGAGAGAGGGAGAGATCACGCCTCCTATGGGGATTGACACAGCATGTGCCCTGACCCAGAACTGAACCAACAATTTCTCAGTACATGGGCTGACACTCAACTAACTAAGCCACACCAGCCCGGGCTAAAGTGTACATTTTTAAATACATCTGTTGACCTAGCCAAATTCACTAGGGATTTATCCTATAGATATTACTAACACGTGTGCATGAAGGGCAAGCCTGTTGCTTGACACATTGTCTACAGGAACAAAAGAAAGGAACAGTCTGGAAAACACATTACGGTACATGCACGCAATATACACTATTAGCTGTTAAAAAGAAAGACCATGTCAAAAGCGTATGTGCTTTTGTAGGATGATTTCCAAGACATAGTAAGTGAAAAAGACAAGAGAGCAAGGTGCAAAACAGTATGTCTGGTACTCTAGTATTGGTGTAGAAAAGCCTATTTATGCTAAATATCACACAAGGTCTCTGAATACATAAAATAATGACAGTGGTTCCTCCGGGGAGGATGACAGAGGTCAAGGGTCAGAACACCACCCTTCACTGTATACACTGCACTATTTGAATTTTTTAAAATCATGAGTATGTATTTTCTTTTCCAAAAAAAGCCAATAAAAATATAATGCATGGGCTATAAAAGCATATATTTATAGTTATATGAATAAATACGTATATTATACTTTTAAGTGAAAAATATAACTTTAAAATTGCTCGTACAGAACTATATTTACAATTACATAAAAGAAGAAAATGTTTAGAAAAAAAATGAAAAAGTTACCCTGGGACTAAGAGTGGTTTATCTTTCAATTTTTTTCTGTAGTTTCCAAAATGTCTTTAATAATCACATTTTATCCTTGTGACAGAAAAAATAAGCTTTTATGTTAAAATAAAAATTTTAAGTTATGTTAAATTAAAATATGTGCAGAAAGGGAGACAAGAAGTTAATACACCACTCAAGTTCTTTTCAGCTCCATGATTCTGCATTAATGAAGTTTGTTATGGTTTCTGAACTCCTTTTTACTTTTTCCGGCTTGGCAACTGCTGCCGATCAGGCCAAGACCGGGTCATAAATCAGCCAAGAGAAAACTGTATTTATCCGGCCCTATTCCAGTGAATATGCTGTTGGGTGAGCTTTATCAGACATTTTTGCATTGCAAATTGATACCACCTTTTTGGAAAGCTGGCTGTGCGCATCTGATGCTATAAAAAGTGTTTATGCCCTATGACCCAGTTATTTGCCTTCTGGAATCCTAAGGAAAAAAAAAAAACCTGAAATACTGGAGAACTTTCTGCATAAAGGTCTTAATTAAGAGTGGTATGCGGTCATAAAAAAATTACAATTATGAGTAGCATATAGCGACTTGGGAAATGTGTATGATCCAGTGTTAAGCAAAGGAAGAAGAATACTAAGATGTGTGTATCCTACAATTACAACCATTTAAATGCTGTGAAGAAGAAGAAAAAACAACCCGTTCAGGCAGAGGGGTCTTAGGGGAGTTTTGGGTTTCTCTTCTCCTTTTCTCTTCTCCAAAGTAGTTTTTTAATTTATCTTTATTGGTGAAAGTATGACTGATGTCCCCTTTGGTTGTGCTTTTTTCCCCATTGACCCCCTCCACCCTGTACCCGCTCCAGGCCTTCACCATTCTATTGTCTGTGTCCATAGGTTAATCGCTCCCACCCCCACCCCACCACACCCCACCCCATCCCCGCCTCCCCTCTGAAATTCCTCAGTCTGTTCCATGCTTCTACGTTTCTGGTTCTATTTTACTCATCAGTTTATTTTGTTCATTCGATTACACACATGAGTGAGCTCATGTGATACTTGTCTTTCTCGGACTGGCTTATTTTCACCTAGCATAATGCTCTCCAGGTCCATCCATGCTGTTGCAAACGGTAAGAGTTTCCAAAACATTTATAATGTATTCCTTTTTAAAATGTTTATAAATACTTGAAAATCTGACACCTGGACTGTTCTGCAGGAAATTATTACTTTCTATGTCAATATTTCCCTTTAGTGAAAATAAGTTCCCTTCATCCCATGTCATAATAAGAGTTGCTGATATTTATTGAGGAATCATTTTGTGCCAAGCTCTTTACTTCTTTTATTTTAATGAATCCAGTGAAGTAGGAATTCCTATTACCATTTTGCAGATGAGAAAAACTGAGGCTCAAACAGGCTAAATGGCCCAACTAAGAGGTGACAGCAGCATTGGGATTCAAAGCCAGATTCTTCTAGCTTTAAACCCAGTTCTTTCCACCGTATCACCATAACTTCCCATGACAAGGAAAATCCAGACACTCTGAGCCTGGGAAGTGGGGCAACATTTCTGGCACTGCCGCTGTCAAAAAAGAAGCATCTGGCAAGAAGGTGAATGCAATGGGCAGTGGGCTCCCAGAACTGTCCTGGCTGGGTGGGGTCAGCTCCGGGCACTCTCACACACCTGAGGCCCAGCTGGATGAGCTAACTGGCTCTGTGCGCAGAGATGTCCACGGGGCCTGGCCTGTGGCCAGCACAGATGTCACTCCTCCTGCCAGCGCTGACAGTGCTGGTGTTAACCTGCCAAAAGGCCTTTTTAAAAAAAGCCATTAAAGCTCTCTTTAAAGATTCCTGGTTCTGGGGTGCGGGGCACAGCACTGCCTCCTCTATGGCAGACAACTCCATTGCCACCTGGCTTGGCAAGAGAAGGTGATATCTAACCACACTGACCCCCCAGCGCCCCAGGGCCTGCTGGGAACAAATCTGGAGCTCAGGCTGAAGCTCTGCGCCGAGAGCTCCCAGAGGCTGAGCCAACAACACGAGCAACGGCTCCAACTCTCAGGAAGCAGGAAGTCCAGGTCAGCCTGGCAGTGACCACGCCAGAGAGACTCAGGCCAGAGGTCAAGTGAGACCTGAGGACAGCCAAGGGCCCCTGAGACGTGGACACAGCTGAGTGGAAGACAAGCCAGCAGAGAGCTGAGGGTGTAAAGTGTGGGGACCCCCCACACACTATTGACAAGAGTGTCAGTGGACCCATGCCTTCAGAAAGCATTTTGGCATCATCTGGTCCACACACAGTCTATCCTACTCATCATTGTTTTACCTAGAGCTGTGGTCAGCAAACTGCAGCTCGCAAGCCACATGTGGCTCTTTGGCCCCTTGAATGTGGCTCTTCCACAAAATACCAGGGCCTGGGCGAGTCTATTTTGAAAAAGTGGCATTAGAAGAAGTTTAAGTTTAAAAAATGTGGCTCTCAAAAAAAATTTCAATCGTTGTACTGTTGATATTTGGCTCTGTTGACTAATGAGTGTGCCGACCACTGGCCCAGAGAAACCCTCCCACCTTGTGGGCCCCAGGTGCTCACAGCAGCATTATTCACAAAAACAAAACCTGCAGCCCGGGCAGTGCAGGTTGAGTGCTGTGGGCTCCATGGGTTGAGTGTTGTCCCATGCACCAAAAGGTTGTCAGTCTGATTACTGGTCAGGGCACATGCCTGGGTTGCAGGCTCAATTTCTACTAGAGGATGTACAGCTGACCAATGATTCTCTCCCATCATTGATGTTTCTCTCTCTCTCCCTCTAAGGAAAAAAAAATTGTTTTTTTTTTTAAGCAAAAAACTGCAAACAGCCCAAACACTCATGGACATGAGAATAGATTAGAAAACATATCATCATACAATGGAATACTATCTAGCCATGAAAATAAATAAGCTATAACTTCATGAAAGAATCCCATAAACACAATGTTGAATGAATAAAGCAAATTGCAAAAGCAAATTGCAATGTAATGTATACACTGTGGTTTCATTTCATAGAAGTCTAAAAACTCTCCAGACTAAACAGCACATTGACCAGGAACGTGTGCCTATGTGGTAAAACTGTACAAGCAAGAAATGAAGAACACAACATTCAGGATGATGATTATTTCAAGGAGTGAGAGGGAAGGGTGGGATTTGAAGGGAGCACGTGGGAGGGGAGTGGTTATTGGCAACATTGTCTTTGTTAAGTTAGGTGCGGGGTCCAAGGGTTTTATTTTTATTATTACTGACCCCACCCATGCATTATATATGCTCATATGTATATATAAAATATTTCAAATTGGAAAAAAAAAACTTAAGAGAACCTGAGTGGGTGGCTGCTGCTTGTTCAGTGGAGGCGGTCCAGCAGCTGGCAGCCCCACCGAGGCCAAAGCCCAGAGAGGAGGGCAGGGGCACAGGCTCTGCTTGGCCTAGAGAAAGGGAATGTGACGGAGAGAGACAGGTCTGAAGTCAGGGACACGAGTTCAGATCCCATCTTTGCCTTTGACCGGCATGACTCTGAGCAGCTAACTGAAATTCTCTGAGATCAAATGGCATCTATAAAATGAGCATAAACTAAGCCTCTAGGCTTTTATTACTGAAGCCTCAGCACCCGGCATCTTGTTTGACAGAGAGTGAGTGGTAAATACACATCAAAGACCAAATCCTATCATAAGAAAAACATCAGATAAATCCCCACAGTAGGCCATCCTACAACATACCTGACCAGTAACTCCTCAAAACTGCCAAGGTCAACCAAAAAAAAAGAGCAGTCACAGAAGGACAAATACTGTACAATTCCACTTCTATGAGGCACCTAGAATAGTCGAATTCCTAGAGAAAGTAGAGGTTCTCAAGGCCTGGGTGAAGAGACTGAGCAACCGGAACTTTCCCACATGCCTAAGGAAGTGAAAATTGGAACCACCTTGGAAAATCCTTTTCTAGTAAAGCTCAACATGTGCATTATCTATGACCCCGACGGTCCATTTCTAGGTCTATGTCTATTAACAAGCGGTATGTGTTTTCACCAAAAGACATACATACACAACAACATTCAGCTCAAATGCGGCAGCTCGGTGGTTGAGCATCAACCTATGAACCAAGAGGTCACGTTCAATTCCTGGTCAGGGCACATGCCCAGGTTGCAAGCTCGATCCCCGATCATGCAGGAGGCAGCCGAGCAATGATTCTCTCTCATCATTGATGTTTCTATCTCTCTCTCCCTCTCTCTTCCTCTCTGAAATCAAAAAATATATTTTTTTTTAAAAAAGAACTTTCAGAGCAGAATTCTTTTTTTTAGCAGCATTCTTCATAATAACCTCAAACTGGACATAACCTGTCAACAATAGATAATTGGTGATATAGTCACACAATGACAAACTGTTCAGCAATGTAAATGAGCAGGTTACTGCTATGCAGTAACATGGATGGGATATCACGTTATAGAATATAACCTGCCTAGAGTATAGTCTGACAGACTATACTCTAAATCATGTGGTCAACTTAACGTTCAAAAACAGGTAAAACTTGTGTGCAAGCAAAACTTGCATGTGGTATTGTTCACAGCAGCAGCATTCATGATAGCCCAAAGGTGGAGACAACCCAAATCCCCCTCAACTGCTGGGAGGATAAAAGAAATGTGGAATGGCAATACAATGGAATGTTACTCAGCCATAAAGAGGGACAAAGTTCTGACACGTGCTCCAATGTGAATGAACTCTGAGAACATTCTGATGCGTAAAGATGCCAGACACCGAAGGCCACCTACTGTACGATTCCTTTCGTCTGAAATACCCAGAACAGGCAAGTTCATGGAAACGAAAAGCAGACTGCTAGTTGCCAGGGACCGAGGAGAAGGGGATGGGGTGTGACTGCAAATGGGATGGGGTTCCCTGGGAAGTGATGAACATATTCAGGAACCAGGCCATGGTTACAGGGGCACAACACTGTGCGTGGACTGAGTGCCACTGAATTGTATGGTTCCAGATGCTTAAAATGTGAACTTTATGCGACATGTATTTTACCAGGATAAAGGTAAAAATATAAAACTAATGGGTGGCGTTGTCAGGACAGTGGTTGCCTTGGAGCGTGGAGAGGGTGAGTGACTGGGAGGAGCATGGGGCTTCGGGGGTGCTGGTAATACTCCTTTTCTTGGTCCACCTGGTGGTGGTCTCATGAGTGTGTTCATTTTGTAAAGATTCGCTGAACGAGAGGAGACAAGTATAGACAACTCTTTCAGTGAGTTTTGCTGCAAGTGGCGCTGTGAGAGTGGACAGCAGCTAGAGGGAGGAGTGAAATCTAGGGAGGGTTGTCTTCAGATGGGAGGAATGATATGGCTTTCGTGCATATGACGGTGGAGAGGGAGAAGGGGAATTGATGATGAAAGAGAAGTAGGAGAGAATTGCTTGCATGGTCCTTGAGTAAGGGAGAGGCGATGAGACGCAATGCGTGGGTGGGGGGTCTGCAGTTAGTCCATCCACAGTAACAAGCAGGCAGCTGATCACAAGGGTGTCAGTGCTGGTGGGTGGGTGGGTGGGTGGACAGTGGTTAGTCTGTGGAAGTTTGCTGCTGTTTTAGTACCAGGCTTCCTGTTCTCAGCTTCCCAATGAGCAATCCAAGATCCAGGGAGCAGAGAGGAGCGGAGCCCAGGTCTTCCCGACTCCAGGGGCACTACCCCGAGCTGCCTAGGGTCCCCCTCTGCACTGCGTAAAAGAGCACTTTTTGTTGTTTGCCCTGAAACTTCTCAAGCTTTCGGGAGTAGCTCCCTAGGCTTCTAAGGATTCTGGGAGGTGATGCACAAGTCTGTCCTGCCTTATTGATAACCCCTTTCACATAAAGGACTGTAATCACGTCCCTCCTCAGCCTCCATCTTCCCAGGATGATGAATCCTCACTGGGGAGCCTGCCCGATGGTAAAAGCCCGTCCTCACTCCATTGTCTGGCGCTTGTCCAGCTCTCTTGCGTCTTTGTTGGAATGCAGAGGCCATGGCAGCACAAACCACAGTGGCTTCCATTTTGAAAAGCATTTTGCAGGGACAAGGGCCCCATTTATACATTCAAACTGATGGTCCGCAAGGTTGCGGCTTGCCCAGGGTCACAGAGTGACAACAATAGAGCCCAGCAGAGGAGAATTCCAACCGCCTCGATCTCGGCCCCACACCCAACGGCCGGCCTGCATGCAGGGCTCCAGCTGGGCACAGGCACCAGGCAGGGCACATTCCGCAGCAAAGCAGCAGGGGAAGAGTCACATCAACCTGGCTTAACCAATGAGGAGGACTGGCTACATCACATAACGAGAGGTCCCCACGCAGGCAGGCTTCCAGGTTGGCAGCTAAGAGTCCAACGATGTCATCATGGTCCCAATTTCCTTGTCCTGCCATCTACAGAAGCTGTAGTGCAGGGGTGGGGAATCTTTTCCCTGCCCAGGGCCATTTGGATATTTATAACAACATTCGAGGGCCATACAAAATCATTACCTTAAAAATTACATTTGGTCAAACGTTTAACTCCACCCTTCATACCTTGGCAGGGCCAGGCCAAAGGATTTCTCAAGCCTTACACGGCCCTCGGGCCAGACGTTCCCCACCCCTGCTGTAGTGGGTTGAATGGCAGCCTCAAAAAAATATATATGTTTCCCTCCTAACTCTCAGAACCTGTGAAAGTGACCTTATTTGGAAAAAGAGTCTTTGTAGATGCAATTAAGTTAAAGATCTTGAGATGAGATCATCCTGGCTTCCCCAGATGAGCCCTAAATCCAATGACAAATATCTTTCTAAGAGGCAGAAGACGGACGTGGTAAGGACAGGCCTGTGAAGACAGGCAGTGATTCGGGTGAGTAGCCACAAGGTGAGCAGCTACAAGGCCAGGTCAGCTGGGAGTCACCCGAAGCCGAAGGAGCCAAGGCACAGACTCCCACTCGGAGCCTCGGGAGGAAGCACAGCCCTGCTGAAAATATGATTCTGCACTTCCAGCCTCCAGAACTGTGAGAAAACAACTCTGTTTTTTAAGTTCAGGGTAATTGGTTAGGCAGACCCAGGAGACGAACACAGAGGACAAGACATACAATTATTCAGGTCACCTTAGGCTTGAACGGCATGCCCCACCCATGCATCCAGGGCAGGATTAGCTTTCCCGAGTCCACGAGCTGCACAGGAGGCAGAGAGGCTCCCAGAGTCACCGCAGACACCTGTTCTAGAAAGGAACCACATCCCGAGCATCCGCTGAGAGAGAAGAGCAAAGAGACAACTGCTGTCCTCAAGGGTGGCCTTCTCATGTTCAAGATACAGGACTAACACAGGCCAGGGGCGTCCTCGAAACCCTGAAAACAAAGTTGAACAACTGGAACATGGAGCACCTTCCTCCTAAAATAGCGGGTGTGGAAGTGTTTATGGGTTGTAAAGATCATTCTCACTTCAGAAACCATTCCATCCACCTGGTTGCCCAAGCCAGGATGGGCCTCAAGGTCATCCAGACTCTTCCCTCGCTCTCACCCTTCCCTTACAGGCAATCTGTCCCCATTCCTGTCAGCTCTCCCTTCTATAAATAGTTCCAATCTGTCCAGCTCCCTCCATCGCCATAGCTATGCTAGGTTAGGTCACCATCCTCTCTTATTACAACCCTCGACTGGCCTCCCTGGCCTCAGTCTCAGCCTCCTCCCACCGCTCTCCACCAGGAACTAGAAGGATCTTCTAAAAATGTCACATTCCTGCTAAAAACTCAAGACGCTTCATAGCTTCCAAGGCCCCTTGCTTACCTGACTTCATCCCTCACCTTGCCCCTCGCTAGTTCCCCAAATATACAAGTCCTCTCACATGAGAGGGTCAGGGGCTGGGAGTGAGGGGCAGACCTTTGTACCCACAGCTTCCTCATCCTGGTTGATCCTCCCCAAGCCCTTGCCTGGCCAAGTCCTCCGGGATGCAGTTTGAGGTTGTCTCCTTGGAGGGATTTCCTTGGCCTCCCACCCCTTTTTCAGGCTTCCCACGGGCCCTGCGCTTGTGTAGTTCTCCTCCGGTGCTTTGCTCATGGGCCATCACCTTCCCCCTAGGCTTGGAGCTTCCCACAAACAGGAAGCAGGTCCTCCGCCTCTCCCTCCTGAGTGCACAGTACACAGCAGACATTCAGACACAAACTAACAAACTGATGAATAAAGATCAAAGCTACCCTGGCCCAGCTGGCATGGCTCAGTGGTTGAGCACTGACCTATGAACCAGGAGGTCACAGTTTGATTCCCAGTCAGGGCACATGCCTGGGTTGCAGGCTCAGTCCCCATTGTGGGGCATGCAGGAGGCAGATGATAAATAAACCTCTATCATCATTGATGTTTCTGTCTCTCCCCACCTCTCCCTTCCTCACTGAAATCAATAAAAAAATATATTTTTAAAGCTACACTGGATTCCCTTTTTCTGAAACAAAATTCATCCTAGACTGTTGCTAAATCTAGATCTCTCCCACTCCAATAGAGCAAACCTGCAAGCCCAAAAGCTTAGAGTCAGATGACCTGGGTCACATCTGTGTGACCTTTGGCCAATTCTCTCACCTCCCTGGGCCTCAATTTTTCTTTCTATAAAATGAGAATTAGAAGCCTTACTTCATTAAAAAAAAAAATCACCTAACATACCATCTGGCATTTACTTTCCTTTTGCACATGTGCACATTTTGGTGAAAGTCAGCAAGCATCTATTAAGCACTTACTAGGTGTCAGACTCTGGGGTAGACACTGAGTGGTCACAATAACAACCCCACCCTAGATTTCATAATAACCTTTTCTGAGAAAATTCATCTATAAATTCAGAAGTAAATCCTATTCACAAGTGTGCCAAATGGCAGTTAGTCCACTAACAGGAAAGTCACCCTAAGCCAGCTCTACTTCTGGAGTGTCCCCTGAGGTCACCCAAGGCAGAGCAGAATCACTATGTCTTTACTGCCACCTGCTGGAGCAACAGAATAAGGCCACAGGGCAGCAGGCAGAAATTCAGATGCCTACCTGGAGTTGCCAAACATATGGCCCTAACTTATATCTGCCACATTTGTTCAACAGCTAACAAGAAGCTGTCAGAGGAAATTGCTTTAGAAATCAAAATCACCTCACCGGGGAAAAAAGGAAATCCAACAGCACCTTGTAATGGTCAGAAAGTGGAAGCAGGTCTCCTGGGGAAGTTAACTCGAAGAGGAGGCCCAGACAACCCTGCACGCTGGGGAGAAATATCACCTTCTGAAACCATGGTTGTGTTTTACCCCCAGGACATCCTCGAGCACAAATCCTGCTGGAGTTCTCCAAACTTTGATGCCCTGGAACCCCACTGAACTGCCCCCTACCCACAAACACCTGCAGAATCTTGCTCAGTCCCTCAGTCCCGCAACAGCTTGATAGAAACTGCCGGAAGCAGGGAGGCCATTCTTTCCAAAGGCCTTGGCTTTGCAGCCAGACTCGCTAAGTCAACAAAGCAGGAGCCAGCCCTGCCGCTTGCCTTCCTGTTACACCCTTCAGCTTCTTCTCCCTGGCCTGCCACACTCACACACGTATTTTCTCTCTCTCTCTCTCTCTCTCTCTCTCTCTCTCTCTCTCTCTCTCTCTCTCTCTCTCTCTCTCTCACACACACACACACACACACACACACCGTCCTCCAACTCCAGCATCCCCACTCATTTGGGTGGGGAGTCAGTTCTGGGAGAACTGGGAAGCAGAACCCAAACGGGCTACAGGAAGGGTTGGGGTTTGTCTGTTTCTGTTTTCCCCTCTTCTCCGTGTGCCAACCACGCTGTGAGAGGTTGGGCCCCAGAAAGCAAACTCTGGGACGCAGTGCCAAGGCATTTCCTTCGCCAGCGAGTGTGCTTCGGGCGCTGGAAGGCGGGCTCCGTGCCCATGGCGTCTCGGAGCCTCGCTGAGTCCAGCCACTTGCCTCTGGACATGAAGACAGTGAGTGGTCTCTGCAGCCCCTACCCTCCACCCATGCAGCCACGCTAGTATCTGAGAGCAAAGTCTGAGGAAGCGCTGCCCACCAGACCCCCTTGGGGCCTCACGATGACCACCTATCCCCACCATAAACACAGCACCAAGCTAATTTGGGGGCGGAGGGATAAAGAAGGTTTGTTCCCCCATAATTTCCCAAAGGGAAGACAGTCCTAACAGACATGCTAGAAACATGCTAGAGCCATCAAAAACACACAAAGCTGCCTACATGAACTTGAAGGGCAATTCTGCCACAGAATAAAAATTGCAAGTTTTTGTCCAGATAGAAAAAAAAAGAAGAAACCAAGATGGAGGCATAGGTGAACACCTAAACTGCTGCCTCGCACAACAATTTCAAAACTACAACTAAAAGACAGAACGGACACCATCCAGAACCACAGGAAAGCTGACTGAGTGGAAATTCTACAACCAGAAGTAAAGAGAGGGGCTCACGAAGACTCAGAGGAGCTGTAAAAAGCTGGAGTACAGAGACACGCTCGTGGAGAGGACAGGCGGAGGAGGGTCTGGCTGGCTTCCTCTAGCGGGAGAGAGATGGAAAATCCCAGCTGCACTGAACCCCAGCTCCAGGCGAGACTCATAGGGGGAGTCTGGACTGTTGTGAAAAGGAAGGAGTGCATGGAAACTTAGGGGAGCCGTGAAAGACAGAAGTCTGGGGGCTCGTGAAAGTGTACACACAGAGTACTGACTGCTGATTGTGTCTGCTTCCTCTAATGGGAGGAAAACAGAACCTCACAATAGCACTGAAATCCAGATCCAACTGCACTGAACTACAGTTTTGGGCAAGACCTTGGGGACCCAGACTCATATGGGTCCCTAGAGCACACAGAAACTCAGAGGAACCTAAAGGCAGAGTTCAGGAAGCTCACGCGCAAGAGGCAGAGGTCTGGAGGCAAACACACATGCACAGACACAGCTGATCCTCACAACCAAATTGGCCTGGAGGTCAATCCCCCACCCACAGTGATACCAACAACAATCAAGAATTAACTACAACAAGATTGTGCACACAGTCCACAAAGGGGTGCACCAAGAGTGTCCACCTCAGGTAACTGGGGAGGCAGAGCTACTGGGCCACATAGAACAGCAAGCATACAAATCTACTCTAGCAACTCAGGGAAACAGCGAAATATGCGGAGACTCAAGAAAAGATCACAAATGAAAGAAATGGAGGAAAACAAATGACTGGATATAGAGTTTAAAAACCACAGTTAATAAGATTTTTTAAGAATTTCCTAGAAAAAATGGATACATTTAGTGAGACCCAAGAGGAGATGAAAAAGAACCAACTAGAAATTAAACATACACTGACTGAAATAAAATATATTATACAGAAACCTAACAGCAGACTAGAGGATCGCAAGAATCAAGTCAAAGATTTGAAATACAAACAAGCAAAAAACACTCCACTGGTAAAGCAAAAAGAAAAAAAGAATTTTAAAAAAATGTGAAGATAGTGTAAGGAGCCTCTGGGACAACTTCAAGTGTACCAACATCAGAATTATGGGGGTGCTAGAAGAAGAGAGAGTGCAAAATACTGAAAACCTATTTGAAAAAATAATGGCTGAAAACTTCCCCTACCTCATGAAAGAAATAGACTTACAAGTCCAGGAAGCACACAGAACCCCAAACAAAAGGAATCCAAAGAGGACCATACCAAGACACATCATAATTAAAATGCCAAGAGCAAAAGACAAAGGAAGAATGTTAAAAGCAGCAAGAGGAAAACAGTTAATTACCTACAGAGGAGCATCCATTCAACTGTCAGCTGATTTCTCAACAGAAACAATGCAGGCCAGACAGGAGTGGCAAGAAATATTCAACGTGATTAATAGCAAGAACCTACAACCAAGGTTACTCTACCCAGCAAAGCTATCATTCAGAATTGATGGGCAGATAAAGAGCTTCTCAGATAAGAAAAAAATAAAGGAGTTCATCAACACCAAATCAGTATTATATGAAATGCTAAAAGGTATTATTTAAGAAGAGGAAGACAAAAACAGTAAAGGTAAAAATTATGAGCAACAAATATATATCTATCAACAAGTGAATCTGAAAATCAAGTGAATTGAAAATCTGATGAACAGTGAATAAACTAGTGAATAAATAGAATTAGAAGCACAGAAAGGGAGTGGACTAATAATTCTCAGGGGGAAAGAGGTGAGGGGGGCGTGCAGGGAGACACTGGACAAAAATCATACACCTATGGATGAGGATAATGGCGGGGGAGGTAAGGGCAGAGGGTGGGGTGGAAACCAGGTGGAGGGGAGATATGGGGGGAAAAAAAGGAACAATTGTAATAATCTGAACAATAAAGATTTATTAAAATTAAAAATAAATAAATAAATAAATAAATACACAAACAAACAAACAATAAATAAATAAAAATAAAAATAAAAAATCAGCACTCTGGTATTAATCAACCCATGATACTTCAAATACACCATTTTTACCTAGCTGAGCAGGAACTGGTTCCCGTCCTTGCTTGTTAACTGTGCATCTCTTTTATCTTGGAGGTTCAAGAAACAGAAGTGTGTTTCTCTCTGACCATCCTAATTTCTGACCCCAGGCTTCCATCCGGGCGTCCTGGGTTTTCCTCACTTCCACATGCAGTGCCAAGGCAAATGTGGTAGACAGCAGGTCACCCAATGACCATCTTCAGGGGTCCACCCAGCCCCATATCCCCTCTGGATCTGCCAGGCTCTCTGCAGGCTCAAAGCTTGAGCATCTTTTACAAGATGGTCCTGACTGCCTAGAAGCTCCAACTTCTATCATGCTGAGGACTCAACTCCCCAGGGACACACCAGAAAGCAGGGCTCATACTGGTTCTGCTCTTAGCATCCCCAGATGTCTCTCTCTTCAAATCTTCCTTCTCCCACTGGGTTTTGTTTGTATGTATGTTTGAGGGGGAGAGGCCTGGGGAACTTTCTTTCCCTCCAGATGTCTTCAAGACATATAATTTGTTGGCATAAAACCCATTGCTTCCTTATTTTAAAAAATATACACTGAGTGGCCAGATTATTATGCTCTCTGAATCCATAATAATCTGGCCACTCAGTGTGTGTGTGTGTGTGTGTGTGTGTGTGTGTGTGTTTGTAGACTTCATGCATGAGATCCAGCCAGCCTGGCCAAAGGGGAGGGGACATGGGTGGTGGGCCAGCCTACCTGCTGGTCAAACTCCTGGTTGAGGGGACAATTTGCATGTTAGCCTTTTATTATATAGGATATACATTGAGTGGCCAGATCATTATGTGTTCAGAGATCATAATGATCTGGCCACTCAGTGTATATATACTAGTAGTCCTACGCATGAATCTGTGTGCCAGTAGCTCACTAGTAGCTCACTGTGCCCTCCAGTAGTTCCCTTTGCCCCCACCCCCACTCCCTCTCTCATAGCTTGCTGCCCTGCACCCTCGTATAGCTTTCCACAGCCTTCCTGTAGCTTGCTGTCCCACCCTCCTGGCGATCCATGATCTGGTCATTATGCAATCAGTCATTACACTTCAGGGCATAACGACCATTTGCATATTGCATCTTTATTATCCTACCTAATAAAAGAGTAATATGCAAATTGACCATCACTCCAAGACACAAGATGGCCACCCACAGTGGTCAAAGATCGCTGCCCCCATGTGGACACAAGATAGTCTCAAGATGGCCTGTCGGGGAGGGCAGTTGTGGGCAGTTAGGGGTGACCAGGCCAGCAGAGGAAAGCAGTTGGGGGGGACTAGGCTTGCAGGGGAGGGCAGTTGGGGGTGACCGGGCCAGCAGAGAAAGGCAGTTGGGGGAGAGCAAGTCAGCAGGGTAGGGCAGTTGGGGGGACCAGGACTGCAGGGGAGAGCAGTTTGGGGGGCCAGGTCTGCAGGGTAGAGCAGTTGTGGGCAATCAGGCCAGCAGGGAGGGAAGTTAGAGGCAACCAGGCTAGCAGAGGAGGGCAGTTAGGGGTGACCGGGCTGGCGGGGGAGGGCAGTTACAGGCAATCGGTCCGGCCAGGGAGCAGTTAGGCATCGACCAGGCTGACAGGGGAGTGGTTAGGAGGTGATCAGGCTGGCAGGCAGAAGTGGTTAGCAGTTGGGAGCTAGCAGTCCTGGATTGTGAGAGGAATGTTGGACATCCCTCAAGGAGTCCCAGATTTGAGAGGGTGCAGGTTAGGCTGAGGGACACCTCCCCCCATGCACAAATTTCTAGTATAGGATATTTTTTAAACAAAAGCTAGAAAAACTTGACTGTTTTCGACCCTGTCACATGCCTCCACAAATGCAATGAGCAGAGGGCCACAGCCACTGGATAAACACATTTTCACTCTTTTACAGTCACCCCAGATTTCTGCTGTAGTCTGTTGTGACCTCCTGGTTCAAAGGCCGATGCTCAACCACTGAACCACACCGGCCAGGCTACACACACTCTAGTTCTTAGAGAACAATTCACTTGGTCATTGAATAAAGGCTTTCAGATTAAAGCATGATTGCAAAGCTCACTGCTTCTAGACATTTCTCCCTGTTCTATTCCTACACAATTTTCAAAAATAAGTTAATAGAAAAGGGATCCTAAATAAATCCCAGTCGGATGTAACAGAGACTTCTTAAAGGTTCTTCAAATACATTATTCATCACCGGCCCGGGATATTCAACCGAAAATACAAGGGTGTGCCAAAGTAGGCTTATAGTTCTTTTACGGAAAATAATACAATAATTAATAATACAAGAATAAACTCTGTGGCCCTAATTGGTCTGGCTCAGTGGATAGAGCATCTACCTATGGAATGAAGGGTCCCAGATTGATTCCGGTCAAGGGCATGTACCTTGGTTACGGGCACATCCCCAGTAGGGAGTGTGGAGGAGGCAGCTGAATTGATGTTTCTCTCTCATTGATGTTTCTAACTCTCTATCCCTTTCCCTCTCCATTCCTCTCTGTAAAAAGTCAATAAAATACTGTATATTAAAAAAAAAAGAATAAACTCTGTGTTTGGAGCCCTCACCACTGTAAACCTACTTTTGCTTCCCCACACTGCCAAGGCAAATAGTGCACAGTTACTGAATTAGATCTGTGCCAGTAGTTACTGAACAATGTCACGCCGGGCTCCACCCACGCCATGAAACAGGGATGCTGAGGGGTAAGACGTGGTCGCACACACAGAGCTCTTGCCCTAGAGGGGGAGACAGAGGCTTGAACCGTGGCAGCCCAGAGTGGGGAGGCGAGTGGGATGCCTGTCAGAGCGCAGGGAAGAGGAGGCAGAGGCGGCAGCTCTGCGGCTGACTAACGTTTTGCCTTTATTTTAAATACCTCATTGCAAAATCCCTACACAAGTAACAGAAATGTAAAAGCAAGCTGCCTCCCCCTCCATCATGTAACCAAATTGTTTCGTTTGTCCACACCCGCAACATTATCAGAGTTCTACGATCTGTATTTTATTTTATCATGTCACCAATATTTTTCCATTTCACTGCCTTTTTTCCTTACTCCTACCTTAACCCCTTCAGATAACCAGTTCACAACCTGAGGAATTATTTTTCTACATCTTTCTCTAGGCTTGATTAATCCTATTGGGACACTAGAACAATATTGAAATCAGAACAATTGACTAATCTCCCCTCCCCACCACCACCACCTTTTCTTATTCTCCTGACATACTCAATGTTCAGCCATAAACGCCCTTGTTTTTATTATTTTATTGCTTTTTTAAATCTTTACCCAAGGATATGTTTCCACTGATTCTTAGAGAGGGGGGAAGGAAGAGAAAGAGAGAGAGAGAGAAAGAAATACTGATCAGTTTCCTCTCGCATACGCCCTGACAGATCGAACATGCAACCTAGGCATGTGCCTTGACCAGGAATCGAACCACTACCTTTCGGTATACGGAGGACTCTCCAACCCACTGAGCCACCCAGTCAGGGCTGCTGTTATTCTTAACTCTTAATAGTTTCCTAGGTCCTTGCTCCAGTAGAACCCACTCCCCTCCCACCTGCTTTGCTGAAAATAACCGGGAAGAGAAACCACAAAGATTCATTTCTAAAAAGCAAGAGAGAGTTCTAGATCCACATCTACTCCGTGGATCAGCAGCAGCATCGTGTGCCCATTCTCTGCCGTTACTCTTGCACGGGCACTTTTCAGACTGCTCTCTTCCCACCCTTCTCCCCTTACCCCGTGACTCCTGCCTTTTCACCGTTTCAGCTTACACTGGGGCAGCAACACCACCTTTCCATTCAGCAATTCCACCGCCAGTTTCTCAGGGTTCACACCCTCTCGCCAGCTCGGCACTGGCAGGAGAGCGCAGAGAGGGGACAGGGCCTGCTCCGGTCCCTTCGGTAAGGACAGTGGGGAGAGCCCCTCGTCCCCCTAGGACAGCCTGGGCCGTGAGGCCCCTCGGTCAGACGGCTGCCTTTCCTCAGAAGGGCCTGCTTTGTTCGCACTTTGTGGCGCCTCTGAAAAAAATCAATGCAATGGGTGAGTGTGCATCTGACTGCTATGGAGCTGACTCAGACTTCAGATCTGAAACTTTTTCTTGATTCAGCTTCAGCAGGAAGGCAGGGGGTTAGAGGCAATCCCGCAGCCTGCCGAAAAGGCCATGTGGCTTAGTCCGATGCATCGCGGACTGGCCCAGGCACGACCCCAGCCCCGCCCGCCTCGGGGCTCTCACACACAGGACCAACCCAGAGGACAGGCTTCCCGTCACCCGTCACCCGTGGGGTCGGTCCCAGGGCTGCCGGTTCCTGTTTGTGTGATAATGATGAGGTCAACGTTTTGAGTCTTATTTTCTTCATCTCTAAAATGAGGTGAATTTTTTTTTAAACAGTGAGTTCGTTAAGTAATTGTAAGCATTGAATCATGACATGGAAAACAATTTTAAAATCCTTTCAGGCCAACTGAGGGTTATACAATTGCTGGTTTAATTTGCCATTTAACTTTCCAGCCTGCAGAAAGTCCTTGTTGACTAAGCAAATGGTCCATTTTCCATCAGCAGGAAAAGAAATCAGCCACAAAGTCACCAAAGTTTGTGCCAGATCTACAGAAGCAAAACTGGAAGAGTGTTTTCTTTCACAGAGTAGTTTCAAGGCTCCAAGTACTCCCATCCTTCAACGTAAGTCAGGGGCTTCACATGAGGGTAAGACTTTCCTCACAAGTCTCTAATTAAATGGGGGGTGGCAAAGGACGAAAAACAGACAAGAGCACATCGATTTTTTTTTTACCTTTATTTAGAAAGAACACAACTCTTCCTCCTAACGCAGAAACACACACACACATACACATATCTAAAGAGGTAACACAGTCATGAAAAACAACAACAGAACCAGGGGACGGTGGGACCTCATTTAACACCAGTCTGTGTGCCTGGCTCAGGCGTCACTGGGAATGTTTCCTCAGATATGACATCTCACCTCAAAGAAAAGAAGAAAGACCTTAATCTTGAAGACCCATGTACCTGGCAGGCAAAAAGCTGCACCCTCAGTCTTCAGCGTCATCGAACTGTCCCGTTTCAAAGACCATCTTGGAATAATGGGGTATCAGTGGAGGTGGATGGTGCCAACTGGGGTCGTAAATCATGTCTCCTTGCGGGGCACAGCACACCCAAGGTTTGACCTCTTGAGAAATGCAGCCCTGGATGTCATCAGCATCTACAGGCAGTTTGAAGAGACAGGTTAAAGCAGCGGTTCCCAGCCTTTTTTTGGCCATGCCCTACCTAAGCATCTCTAAAATCCTGATTGCCCCCCATCCCCACCCATGACATAGAATGCTTATTATTCAAAAGGTGAACGCCTATTCATACGGAAGAAGCCTAAAAGCCATTAACTTGGTCTAAAAAAGCTTCCCAAGAACATGGCATCCATGAAAGACAAAAATAAAAGAACAAAAGGACAGTTGAAGTACTGAGGAAGAAATCACTAAGAAATTGTAAAGAATAATAATAATAATATAAAGTGCTATGAAAAAATAGCAAATAAAGTTTCCAAAAACTGAAATGCATAAGTATATCAAAATATATGTTTATATATTGTATATTAGGCCCCTAGAACCATAAATGCAAAAAATTCACTGTTAATAACTCATTCTCAAATTGTCCCTCTGTGGGGCCTGTGCCCCACATTGGAAACCACTGGATTAAAGGAAGAAGGGAAGGGGAAAAGGAATAGCCAAAAAAATGTCTAGGAGAACAATACTTGCACTCTATTTAAACACACACACACACACACACACACACACACACAGAGTCCTCCTTTCCTGAAGAATTGAAAGCATGTTTTTTCTGAGGCAACCCATAGTTGTGCTATTCAGCCAAGCGTTCTTGGCAGTGCAGAGGAAGCAAATGGATAATAAGGCACTTGTGTCTGCAGCTGCTCAGTTCAGACTAAGATATTTGGAGAGACTAACACTGTTTCAATGTTAAAGCTAAATGACACATTATAAAGTCAAATGTAAAAATTGCATGTTTTGTTGTTGTTTTTTCAATATGAAAAAGCTGTCACAGAAGCTACAGATCTGTAACAGGTTATCAGGCTAAGCTCACAGTCTTCTAAACTCTGCCTGCCTTTAAGGGTAATCTAGTAGGAGGGTCTCAAACCCTGCCTAGGACCCCAGACACTCCATACCTACCATACGGATTTCCTTGATCTGCTTTCAACTCCAAGTCCCAGTCCTCATTGAAAAGATCAGCAGCCTGTTCCCTGGGAAGACAGCTGGACACCCCTTCTGACAGCTCCCAGGTATTCAGCTCCCCATCAGAATCTTCATCATCCATAGCAAAGCCTTCCTCTTCAGAATGGGTGCCCTCATCATCGGCAGGACCACCATTAGGGATGCTCTGTGCTCCACTGGCTAAGAAATCAACAAAAGGAAGGTGGTCTTAAAACAACCGGCAAACCAGGGGGCCTATTGGTGTGCTCGGAAATTTTTGGCAGACTTACTAAGAGGGCAACAGTAAAACAATTGTACAGAGTTCTTTAGCCACCTGAGCACTTAAAAAAAAGAAAGAAAATGTTTTGTTGACATTTTTAGGAGAAGGACTAATCAATTATTTTCAATTGGATGTTTTGCCTTAAGCCAGGCCATTAATTGCCTGGTCTGCCAATTCACACAGGGAATGGGGCACAGTTTACATTGTAGGTAACTTACATGTCATTAAAGCAAATGATCAACTTTCACAATACAGGTGTGAAGTGAGTTTTTGCTCTTCTATTCCTCTTCCCTTCATCCTCAAAGAGCATGTCAGAGGGGAGCACCGGACAAGGGGGATGAGAGTAAAAGCAGGCAGCAGGCAGAACCCATCTACTCACAACGGACCGCTACCACGTCTCCTCCTCCCAACACTGAGAGGGCTGGAAGGTACGTTTTCAAAAGGTCTCAAAATAGCGGAGGAACGTTTGGAAAGGATAATGAACCTCCAAGCATAAAGAGGGCTGTGGTGATGCCAGGTCGGAGCTAGCAAATGAGTCAGCCGATTAGCTCTGCAAAATCATGACAGCTATTAGCAATAAAGTCAGACTTCAGGTTATGGGCTCAGAAGCTAATCTGCCTGAGTCCAAATCCCAGTTCTGCCAATTACTAAATGTGTAACTGAGCTGAAATGTCTTCAACTGATTCCCTCAATAGCTTAAATATAGAATCAACATACAACCCATGCCTAAATGTATACCCAAAAGAATTAAAAACAGGTGTTCAAACAAAACTTGTACAAAAACGCTCATAGCAGGACTACTCACAATCACCAAAAGGTAGAAACCACCCAAATGCCTACCAACTGATGAATGGGTCAGCAAGATTGGGTTTATACGTAAGATGGGATTTATTCAGCCATTAAAAGGAATGAAGTATAGGCATACTTCACTTTATGGCATTTTGCTTTATTGCACTTCACAGATGTGTGGGTTTTTTTAATAAATTGAAGGCAAAACCCTCTATCAGCAAAAAGATTACAACTAGCTTTATTGCAATAGTAGCTTTATTGCAGTGGTCTGGAACTAAACCGGTAATGTCTCCAGGTATGCCTTACAAGGTATACAAGCTACATGAATTAATCTTGAAAATGTTATGCTGAAAGAAGCCAGACAGAAGAGGCCACACAGTGTATGATTCATTTGCATGCAACTCACATTTGCCTGTTCAGCAGAGGTCAATCCATAGAGACAAAAAGCAGATTAGTGGTCGCCAGAGGCACACAAGGGAGAATGGGGAGTGACTCCTTACTGGCTACAAGATTTCCTTTTGGGTTGATGAAAAATGTTCTGCAACTCAACAGCAGTGGTGGTTACAAAACACTGACTGCTGAATGCCACTGAACTCCCTGCTTCAAATGTGTTAAATGGTAAATTGTATGTTGTGCCTTTTACCAGAACCAATTTTTTATTTTTTTTTACTCTGTGCCTCAGTTTCCTCACCTGCAAAATGGAGATATGATTGTTGTGAGTTTTTAAAAACAAAAAAATGGAACTCAGCCTGCCCAGCTCAGTGGTTGAGCATTGACCTACGAACCAGGAGATCGAGGTTCAATTCCTGGTTAGAGTACATACCCGGATGTGTTAAAAGTGGAAACAATTTTACCCCCAAAGCCTATATTCTTCCTGCTCTCCTACGCTATCTTTCTCAGTAGAAGGGACAGGTTTGGACACAAGTTCAGGACTTCCCTTAAAAAGCTCCAGTGACGCTAAAAACCGGTTTGGCTCAGTGGATAGAACGTCCGCCTGGGGACTGAAAGGTCCCAGGTTTGATTCCGATTAAGGGCACGTACCTTGGTTTCGGGCACATCACCAGTAGGAGGCATGCAGGAGGCAGCCGATCGATGTTTCTCTCTCATCGATGCTTCTAATTCTCTGTCCCTCTCCCTTCCTCTCTGTAAAAAAATCAATAAAATATATATTTTTTAAAAAGCTCCAGTGAGGCTTCCAAACAAGGACACTACTGAAACACTAGCAGAGAAGGCAACGTGGCAGCCAAGGAGAAGGTAAACAAGACAGCGCGACTGCCCCTCCTGTCGCTCCCCCCATTCCTCCCAACATTCACCCCAGGCTCTGCCGTCTACTTGCCTAGTCGATCGGTGGCTTTCTCAGCCTCTCTCTCCTGACTGGAGTGGTCATGTGGGGCAAAGCCAGCCTGCCGGAAGAAGAAACAATTACTCAGGACGTGGACACCTTGGAGCAGTCCCAGTATTAAGCCCTTGTCTCTCAGCTGAAAACCCAGCCATCCATCCTCCCCTTTGTGTGGGGGACTGAGACTCTGCAACCCCCACTTCTGCTCTGCCCTGTTGGACTCAGCAAGGACGGAGGGGGAAGAGCGTTGCTCCTTCTTACTCCTGAGCATCATTCCAGCGACACTTCACCAGGGAAGCAGGAGCAACCTTTCTGCAGCGCCTATGAATCCAGCTTACCACTTGCCAACACTTGCAAAGCCAGCCTGCATCACCCTGCCCTACCCACAGAGGTCTGACTCCCAGGCCCTGAGGACCCTCCTCCAAGCTCAGAGGCCCCAGCACCAACTGTGGCAGCACCCCCTCCCCAGAGGCTGGAATTACAGCTCTGCAAAGCCCCTCCTCTGAGCTTGTCAACTTTAACCATTCCAACCTCATCCCTTTGTCCCTCACCAGAGGGCTGGTAGCCGTTTCCTGCAGGTGCCACCACCACGTTCATTTTTAACTTTTCAGTTACTTAACAATTTATTTAGTTAAGTACATATATTGATTTCAGAGAGGAAGACAGAGATAGAAACATAAATGATGAAGAGAGAATCATTGATCAGCTCCTCGTACACGCCCCCTACTGGGTATTGAACCACAACCCAGGCATGTGCCCTGATGGGGAATCAAACCTAGACTTCCTGGTTCATAGGTCAACACTCAACTACTGAGCCACATAAGCCAGGCAGCTAACAGCTTTTTCTATCCAATTCTATCCCCTGACTGATACACGGGTGCAAGAGAGATTTAGCTCCTCAGCAATACTGACAAAACTCTTTCCCCACAGCCAACCATATGCCTTTCTACTTTCACCACTGAAAAGTTCCTGAAGTCTTGCCCTGGCCAGATGGCTGTTGATTGGAGCATCACGGCATACATCAAAAGGCTGTGGGTTCACCCGGCTGGTGTGGCTCAGTGGTTGAGCTTCAACTTATAAACCAGGTCACAGTTCGATTCCTGGTCAGGGCACATGCCCGGGTTGCAGGCTTGATCCCCAGTAGAGGGTATACAGTAGGAAACAGATCATGATTTTCTCTCATCATTGATGTTTCTATCCTACTCTCCCTCTCCCCGAAATCAATAAAAACATTTTAAACAAGGTTGCGGGTGTGATTCCCGATCAGAACACATACCTATGTCATAAGTTCAGTCCCAGGTTGGGGTGTACCAGAGGCAATGGATCAATGTTTCTCTCTCACATCAATGTTTCTTCTTTTTTTCACCCCCTCCCCACCTTCCTCTCTCTCTAAAATCAATAAAAACACATCCTCGGGTGAGGATTTTTTAAAAGTCCTATCGCTTCTAAAACCTTTCTAACTGGAAAAAGAAATGTGAAGCCTGCTTAAAACCTAATTTCAATCCCAGTTCTGCCATTCATTCCGTGTGTGACCTTGAACACATCAGTTCAACCACTCTGCCTGGGGTTCCTTCTCTGGAAATTGAGAGTGACTGTTCTGACCTTGCAGAGGACTTACAATGACCTACCATTTATGAAAATACCTAGCATGTAGCAGAAATGTAACATGTGTTGATTCTAGGCCCAACCTTCTTTGCCCCTACTGCACTTGGCACCTGCCCCAGGTAGCTCACGATCTAGTCATACCTGGATTTACAGCATCAATCCCAACTCCTGTAGTCAGTGACAACCCTTGGTCACTAGTGTGGGCCAGCAGAGGTCAACCCATAGAGACAGAAAGCAGACTGGTGGGACCTCTCCGTTACCACTGCCATAACTCCACAGCTGCCTCCCCATTCATCCACCCTGCCCACCTTACAACATGAATCACTACTGTCCGCTAAAGTCTTTAACTTGCCCTAGCCAGTATGGCTCAGTGTATAGAGCATCAGCTTGCAGACTGAATGGTCCTGGGTTCGATGATTCCAGTCAAGGGCAAGTTCCTCAGTTGCAGGCTCCTTCCTTGGCTGGACCCTGGTCAGGGCTCGTGCAGGAGGCAACCAATCGATGTGTTTCTCTCACATCGATATTTCTCTCTGTCCTTCCCTCTTTTTCATTCTCTAAAAGAATCAATGGGGAGAGAACCAAGATGATGGCATAAGATATACATCTGTACGTGCTGTCTCTTGCAACCACACCAAAACTACAACTAAAGACAAAACAACTATCCCCCAGAACCATGGGAAAGCTGGCGGAGTGGAAGTTGTACAACTAGAAGGAAAGAAAAAAGTGCATCCAGACCTGGCAGGATGTGCAGAGGCTCAGAAAGGCAAAGGTACGGAGACACACATGAATCAGGCTGGGTCTGCCATCAGGTCAGAAAGGGAGGGTGGCCTTCTCGCAGAGTTGCGCACTGGAATCATTGTTTACTGCGCTGGGGTGTGGGACACAGGACACTAAACAGAAAGCGGCATAGAGGGCTGACTGGCAGCCATTGCTGTTTGCCACGCCCTAGCCTAGTGATTCCCTAAGACACCGCCCCACCCAATTTACAAACACCCAGCTGTGCTACGGGCTGGCTTTTGCATATGAATGGCCTGCCCTCTGCCAGCTTAACCTGACAAATTGTAACTGGGTCAGACAACTCCAAAACTTCCAAACTCCAAGCAAAGGGGAGAAATCAACTCCAAAACTTCCAAACTTCAAGTAAAGAGGAGAAATCTGCAGAGCTCCCTGTAGCTCCTGCTGGTAGCCTAAGACACCAGCTGACTTGCACCTCCTTGGAGAACCAAGAGCCAGTGTACCTAGAGGTCAGTGTGAGAGAACACCAGATTTCAACTCCTCACATAAATAAGTGACACACTCAAGAGGCAGACTCACAGAGCACCAAAGTCCCACTGAAGCAAGTCCTGCCCCATAGGAGTGTCTCCAGCACAACAGTTCTTCCATTAATAGACACAGCTAATCCTCACAGTCAACTGGCCTGGAGGTCAATTCCTCCCAGTGCACCAATAGCAATCAAGGCTTAAACACAAGACTATGAACCCAGCCCACAAAGGGGTGCACCAAGAGTGTCCACCTCAGGTGATTGGGGAGGCAGAGCTACTGGGCCCTAAGGACAACTAGCACACAAAGCCACGCCATCAACACCAGGAAGCAGCCAAAATGTGGAGACCAAGAAACATGTCACGAATGAAAGAAATGGAGGAAAGCAAATGACTGGACAGAGTTCAAAACCACATTTATAAGGATACTCAAGAATCTTTTACAAACCGCGGACAAACTTATTGAGACCTCTGAGAAACTTAGTGAGACCTTCAAGAATCTTAATGAGAATGCCAAAGAAATGGAAAAGGACCAGTCAGAAATTAAGCATGCACTGTCTGAAATAAAGAATAATATACAGAAATCCGACAGTAGACTAGAGGACCCCAAGAATCAAATCAAAGATCTGAAATATGAGGAAGCAAAAAACACCCTAACAGAAAAACAAAAAGAAAAAAAGAATCCAGAAATGTGAAGATAGTATAAGGAGCCTCTGGGATAACTTCAAGCGTACCAACATCAGAATTATGGGGGTGCCAGATGAAGAGAGAGAGCAAGATACTGAAAACCTATTTGAAGAAATAATGACTGAAAACTTTCACTACCTGGTGAAAAAAATGGACTTACAAGTCCAGGAAGTGCACAGAACACCAAATAAAAAGAATCTAAAGAGGACCACACCAAGACATATCATAATTAAAATGCCAAGGACAGAAGACAAAGAGAGAATCTTGAAAGCAGCAAGAGAAAAACAGTTACCTACAAGGGAGTACCCATCTGACTGTCAGCTGATTTCTCAACAGAAACTATGCAGGCCAGACGAGAGTGGCAGGAAATATTCAAAGTGATGAATAGCAAGAACCTACAACCAAGAGTGCTCTACCCAGCAAAGCTATCATTCAGAATTGAAGGGCAGCTAAAGAGCTTCACAGATAAGAAAACGATAAAGGGGTTCATCACCACCAAACCAGGATTATATGAAATGCTGAAGGGTATTCTTTAAGAAGAGGAAGAAAAACAAAAAGGTAAAGATAAAAATTATGAACAACAAAGTGATACTAAATACATACCTATCAACAAGTGAATCTAAAAATCAAGTAAATAAAAAATCCGATGAACAGAATAATAGGGAATGGACTAACAATTCTCGGCGGAAAGGAGGAGTGAGGGGTGCAGGAAGAGATTGGACAAAAATATTACACCTATGGATGAGGACAGTGGAAGTGGGGGGGGTAAAGGTATGGGGTGGGGAATCAGGTGGAGGGAAGCTATGGGGGAAAGGAACATCTGTAATAAACTGAATAAAGATTTATTAAAAAAAATAAAGCAAGAAAGAAAGAATCAATGGGAACAATAACCTCGGGTAAGGATTAAAAAAAGAATCGTAAGCATAACATTACCCAGGGCATTCACAACTCTCCATCAGCCGCTCAACCTGTTGAGCATAGTTCTCTCCCAGCTCTGCAACCCAAGTTCCCAGGGACTAGCCCTGCCTCTCCGCATCTCCACACTTCTACAGGCAGCGCCACCCTCTCATCTTGGAGGGGACGCGCACAGCCTTCCTGGTCAGCCCTGACAAAATTAACCTCACCCCATTTGCACTCCTAAGTCATTTTCTTTGTAAGTCTTATCACTACATTTGTCTTACTTTGGTTACATACTATCTTTCACGCTTCAACAGGCCATGCCTTTCCTCCAACCAATTAACAAACGTGTGTATCGCGTCAGGCACCCTGCTAGACGCCAGGTTTAACAGCAGTTAGGTTTTTCTCCTCCTCCAGCTGCCCATCTCGCAGAGATTACTGACGGCAAACAAGGGCAGGTGGTGGCTCTAACAACGGCCTTTGGAAAACCAGGAGTGTCTGGCGCGCCCATGGAAACAAGTTTCTGGAAAGCCTGCGTCAAACCAGGCCTTTGCGTTCCGTTGAATAGAAGAGCGCGCGCGTGTCACTGAGCATCGCCACCGGACGCAGGTCCTCCGGGGAAGGCGTCCACCCCTCGCCACCCTCACAGGGCCCCGCGCAGGCCTCCATCCAGCTCTCGGCCACCAGCATCACCTCCCGTTTAGCAAGGACGCGGGAGCGCCCAGGAGACCGAGGCCTGCCTTCCCCGCCCCGCGCGCCCCCACGCATTCGGGGTGCCTCCGGCCCCGCACCCCGCGGCCCGGCCGTTTCCAGCTCGAGCGCGCGCTCAACGTTCACGCGGCGGCCCGAGGCGCTGCCCCGCTCCGCGGCCCCGCAGCTTCCCGCCCCGGGCGCAGGGGGTGGCCGCGCCCGGCCCGGCGCGGCGCTCACCTCGGGGCCGGGGGGCGACTCCCGCGCGCTCGCCAGCGGCAGGCCCCGAGGCGGCTCCGCGGCCCCCAGCGCCAGGGCCCGGGCGGTCTGAGGGTCCATGCCCGGCGGCCCGCGGCTCCGCGCCCTGGACGCCGCGCGGCCACGTGACGCGCTGGCCTGGCTGCGAGCCCGAGGATACGTTGCGGAGGGCCAATCAGCCAGGGGTGCTCCCGGCCAAGGGGGCGGGACACGGGGGTCACGAGGGACACGGGGGCGACGCGGGAGGGGATGCGAGGGGCGGGGCGCGCCGGGCAGCGAAAGCCCATCCACCGGCCCCCAGTCTGGTTTTTGAAGCTGGGAGCCGGTCCAGGAGCGAGTCTGGAGTGGCCAGCGTCATCCCCACCCAGCTTCAAAGCCTCCACCCCCTGCCGCCCGAGTGCACTCAAATGGTAGCTCCAACCACATTTCACTTTGGATCTTACAGCTTTCTCTAGAACTCTGGATTTTGGACCACCACTCGCCCACAGATGGGTGAGACCCCTCAGCAGCCCTGTGGTGCCGCTCCACTTGAGTTAACAATAAAGTTAGTCCTTTAGAAACCGGGACAAATGATTAAAAAAAAAAAAAACACCTCCGACAATGCACTGGACACAGCCTATGGGCTATGGTAGCCACAGTAACCCTCCACCTTCTGGGCTGACCCTCGTCTAACCTGGGAAAAGCTTCCTTTTTCATGCGCCGGCCTGGCCCTGTACACCCTGAAGGCCGCAAGGAGAGAGGTAAGCACAGCCTTCACTGCGTTTCCCCACGCCCACTGCCCAAACGCTTAACCACCGGCTCACGGTGGGCTAATCGCGTTAACATTTAGGTAGCAGAAAAGCTATAAACTGGGATTCCTTCCTTACGAGGACACCTAATACAATCTTTGAGAGATCGGAGAGCCGATTCCCTCATCTCCTAAGTAGGTATTGTTTGTAAACTTCGTAAGACACTTGAAAAAATTAGTGTAACAGCTGATATGTATGTTTTTCTTTCCCACGGGGAAGAGAATGTGATGAGTTGATTATGTGCTCTATTCTGACCCATGAGTCAAGTTTCCTCAAATCTAATTGGACTTATCTACCTCAACTCTATTCCAAAGAACCTGCTGTGATGGTGGGAAGAAAATACTATCATCCGTGCTATCCAATATGGTAAACATATGGCTATTAAGCACTTGAAATGTTGCCAGTGTAAATGAGGAATTGAACTAAATTTAATAAATTTAAAGTGCCATATGTAGCTAGAACTACCATATCTAACAGTACAACTCCAACAGTGAACTAGCTAAATGCATTTCTATGACCTGCAATCGTGAGAACCAGACATAGGGTTATGATAACCCTGGGGAATCCACCTTCATAGCCTTGCTCTAAGAAGCCAACCACCACACTCTGTCCTCATCTCTTACATGCAACGTGACATCTCTTTCCTAACATAAAATTGCCATGCAAGGATTCAGAACGATAAACATCCCCATACTTAATAAGAGGAAAAAAGAATTTTTTTCTTATTTTAAAACAAATGACAAGTAAACATTTACAGTGCAAAAACTCAAAAATGCCCTAAAACAGATGCTAATATTCATAGGAACTTAATACATAATAAAGGTATTGTCACACATCAACAGAGAGAAAAATGGCCACAAATAAAAAGTTATCGCCCTAGCCAGTTTGGCTCAGTGGATAGAGTGCTGGCCCACAGACTTAAGGATCCTGGGTTCTACTCCAGTCAAGGGCAACTAGGTTGCAGGCTCCATGCCCAGCCCTGGTCAGGGCTTGTGCAGGAGGCAACCAATCACTGTTTCTCTCACAACAATGTTTCTCTCTGTCTCTCCTTCTCCCTTTCACTCTCTCTAAAAATCAATGGAAAAGTATCCTCTCATGAGGATTAACAAAACAAAAAAGTTACCAACAGAAACCACACACTTAACAACACACCTCGGGATGTCAAAAAAACATACCACACACACACACACACATTAAAAAAAGCCACTGGGGTAAATTATTTGCAATAAAGGAGAGAAAAACTGAAGGTTAAAGTTCTTAATATATAAAATACTTACAATTTAGTAAGAAAAAAGTTCAAAAAACTGTCACAGAACATGAGAATATAAGAACCAGGAAAAATACATTAATTTCATTATGTCAAAGAAATGCACATGTCATTTTTCACCTATTAAAATGATAAAAAAATACAAAATATCCATTGTAGCCAAAAGTGCTGACATTTTCATACATTGCTTGAAAGTATTTTCATACATTGCAAATTGGAAATACATAATTAATACTCCTTAAAAAGATTATATCCTTTAATAATTCTGTAAGATGTCAACCTATTAAACAAATAACCAGGGATATAAAAATAAGAATCTTAATCAACAGCATTTATAAGAATAAAAAATTACAAATGACAAGGTCCCAGCCATTGGGGATTAATAAAATAAGTCATGGCTCATCTATTCAAAGGAATGCTATAAATTAAATGTTTTTTAAGTCTATTTTAAAAAGCATTAAGTGAAACATAAGTAAACTGTACTAAATGCTTCTCCCAGTGACATTATAACGTTAAAAATATAAAATACCAACTGCCTCCCCTGCTTCCAGAATGCCCTTCTCTGCTCCAAGCCATCCTCCACCATCGCCTCTGAAGCCCTTCTCTGCAGCTCTCATCTACTCCCTATCCCTGCCCTTTGGTTGCCACGTCTACCCCACAGTAAACATTTCTCTGCATATCAGTCCCAGTGACAGAAGACATTTTTATAATGTCTTTATCTTCTTAAAGGACTTTTCCCCCAATACCTAGCATACTGCTACTTCAGCCAGCTCTCAGGACATCCAGCTCTGTCCTCCAACACCCAGCTCCATCCCCAAGAGCTTCCCTTCTTTCCTGCTTATGAATGACTGAATGACTGATCAAGAAAATAAATCCAATTCTGATCAAGGAAATCAAATTACTAAATTTAACTCCAGATGCTATGACAGGATACTTTTATTTTCTTTCCATTATTCTATTTTTGCCATATTTTCTACAACAGATGCATACCATGTATACTTTTATAATAAGGAGAGAATAAATAAACAGAACCATACTTTCTTCAAATTTCAACCCACCCCTCGGTTGAGATTAGAGATACTCTAATCAGTTGTGTGATTTCCACATATTTTGGAAAATATTTAGAACCTACAGGAGATTCAGCCTCAACAAGTAGCCTCTGGCCACAAAAGAGCAGGCCTGTTTCCTGGAATTAAAGATTAACACAAAATTAAAATATATCTCAATATCTTGTCTACAAATTGCAGACGAATTCATAACAAAACCTGCCCAGAGGGCTCACAATACTATTTCACAAGGTTGCTGTGGTCTTCCTCTTTTCACAAATGGCCAGCTTGATGCATAGCATGTTTAGTGACAAATGCCTCTGCTGACTCTCCCTGTAACATTTTCATGGCCCGCCAATATATCTGTCCGCAGTTCTCAGGTCTACCAAGGGGGTGGTTCAATTCTTCTTTGATGTAATCCATCCAAAGATCTTTAAAGGGAACCAAAAAAATTACTATATACAATTAGATAAAGATGAGGCTTTTTTAGGTAAACTTAATTATTTAATATCAATTTGCCACAAGATTTCTAAGAAACTTAATTTCTTGTTATTTCCATAGAATCCTATGTGACACAATACCTCTCTCATCATCTTTACACTAGATATATCAAAACTATTTTTTAAATAGAAAACTTCATTTTAATCATAGTAATCTATATACTATGTTAGTTATTTTACTAACTCAAATAGACTAAATATTTTACAGGCAGGATTTTGTTGAGCTCTGTTTCAAGGTGAAACTGACCTCAATGAGTTCACTATAAGCCTCGTTACCATGCTTAACAAAACTTGTATGGGTTAGTAAACAAGTTTTTTCATGCACTCCATCAGGTCTATTGAAACCTCTTAAGAACTAATGCACTTTTTTTAAAATGTGGGTTTAACAACTACACATGTCAGTTTTTGAGTGCTAAGTAACTTATATGACATACCTACACCCAGAAGTATGGTTTGCAAGTCCTATAAATGAGGATAATGTGGCAATAGTCAATGATAACTAGTCAATGACAACTAGTCAATTAGCGTGCCACTACCCCTTTACTATATTCCCACTTCTTTTTGTTCTGACCCACATTATTAACTTTCCCTTACAAATACTACATTTTTTAAAGAGAACAAATCTTCCTCTATTCCAGAATTAATAAAAGACCAATGAACTCTTGAGTTTGTGAACTTGAAATTATAAGTAGTAAAGTTATATCTGCAAGTATTTATGCACAAAGTGAGGGAACAGTCAGGGCAAGGATGCAAGTTTTATTCTCAAAGAGGGCCATGACCCAAAAGTTAAGAAACACTGTTTGTTCTAACCACACGGATAGGTTACAAATCACACAAGCAAACAGACTTGTGTGTCTAGAGCTGAAGTTTACTTACCAGAATCTACAGATCCAAACTCTCTCAAAGCCCTCTCATAATATTCTCTCAGGTTTGCCATTTTGCAGGATTCCTAACAAAAATAATCAGACAATCTTGCCTCAAAACCTTAATTTGTAATGTCACAAATTCATTTCAATCACATTGTTAAGCAGCTACCATCTACTAGGTATTTGAAGGAGAGGAGGAGTGGGGTTTAAGATGAGCATAGCCTGCCTCTCAACTTACTCAGAGAAAAGTCATATGCATTTACGTCCAGAGTGAAGTAAAAGTTAGTGATAAAAAAGCACTTTGCTATGGTAGCCTGGAAAAAGCCTAATTAATTCTCAGTAGGAGAAATATGGAAGCTTCACAGGAAAGTATATTTGAAAGCCCTGAGGGAGAAGTAGAATTGAAATCAATAATTGTAGAAGGTTCTACTCCCTATCACTATGGATTTCTTCCTTTTGAATACCTGGTCTCTAGCACATATTAGCTATGTCTACCTTAAAACTTTTTAGCCCTAGCCAGTTTGGCTAACTAGACAGATCATCGGCCTGTGGATTAAAAGGTCCCAGGTTCAATTCCAGTCAAGGGTACATGCTCCGGTTGTGGGCTTGATCTTCAGTATGGGGTGTGCAGAAGGCAGCCAATCAATAATTCTCTCTCATCACTGATATTTCTACCTCTATCTCTCTCTCCCTTCCTCTGTGACATCAATAAAAATATATATATTTTTAATTTCTATTGAGGCAAAATAAATACTGGTTATATGACCTTTAGCAAATTTTTTTAATCCTCACCAGAGGTTATGTTTTTCATTGATTCTAGGGAGAGAGAGAGAGAAGCATCAATGTGAGAGAAAAAAAACGGTTGCTTCCTGTACACACCCCAACCTGGGATCAAACTCCAAACCTGGTATTATGTGTCCTGACTGGGAATCAAACCTGCAATCCTATAGTGCACAGGACATTTTAACCAAATGAGCCACACTGGCCCGGTGACCTTCAGCAAACTTTTTAAATGCTCTGACCTTAGCCCTAGCTGATCTGGCTCAGTGGATAAAGCACTGGCCTGCCAACTGAAGGGTCCCGGGTTCAATTGCAGTCAAGGGCACATGCCCGGGTACCATGCTTGATCCCCAGTGGGGGGGTGTGTAGGAGGCGGCCAATCAATGATTCTCTCAAATCATTGATGTTTCTCTCTCTCTCTCCCTCTCACCTTCCTCTCTAAAATTAATAAAAATATATGTTTTTTAAAAATCCTCTGACCTGCAGAGACCGGTTTGGCTCAGCGGATAGAGCGTCAGCTTGCGGACCGCAAGATCCCAGGTTCGATTCTGGTCAGGGGCATCCCCACTGTGGGGCGTGCAGGAGGCGGCTGTTCGGTGTCTCTCTCTCATCGATGTTTCTGACTTTTTGTCTCTCTCCCTTCCTCTTGTAAAAAAATCAATGAAATATATTAAAAAAAAAAAAAAATCCTCTGACCTTAAAAGGATCCTCACACATACAACAAGGATAATGATATATTAGAGTAACTACAAGGACTAAATTAAAATGCTGATTAATTATGCACCTAGCCAAATAATGGGTTCTAACTTCAAAACAAAAAAGTTAATGTTTCTTACTTTAAAATTAATAAAAATAAAACAGTACAAAACTATGCATATAAGTAAACAAAAAATTAAAGAAAACAATAAAAGTAACAAACATGGTTGTATTACTGTAATGGGATTGTAGATACATTTGATATTCATTAGTTTACTAACAGACTTTCCTGTATTTTTCCTCACTCACGTGCTTTGTTAAAAATACCAGAAACAGCCAAAACCGGTTTGGCTCAGTGGATAGAGTGTCAGCCTGCGGACTGGGGGGTTCCAGGTTCGATTCTGGTCAGAGGCATGAGCCTTGGTTGCGGGCATGTCCCCAGTGGGGGGGGGACGTGCGGGAGGCAGCTGGTCGATGTTTCTGACTTTCTATTCCTCTCCCTTCCTCTCTGTAAAAAATCAATAAAATATATAGATTTAAAAATATATATATATATCAGAAACAGCCGAAACCGGTTTTGCTCAGTGGATAGAGCATAGGTCTGCGGACTGAAGGGTCCCAGGTTCGATTCCAGTCAAGGGCATGTACCTTGGTTGCGGGCACATCCCAGTAGGGGGCGTACAAGAGGCAGCTGATCGATGTCTCTCTCTCATCTATGTTTCTAACTCTCTATCCCTCTCCCTTCCTTTCTGTAAAAAAATCAATAAAATATTAAAAAAAAAAATACTAGAAACAGCCCAGCTGGCATAGCTTAGTGGTTGAGCGTCTACCTATGAACCAAAAGGTCATGGTCAATTCCCAGTCAGGGCACATGCCTGGGTTTCGGGCTGAATCCGCAGAGGGAAGGGCATACAGGAAGCAGCCAATCAATGATTCTCTCTCATCACTGATATTTCTCTCCCTCCCTCTCTGAAATCAATAAAAATATTTAAGTATATATATTTATGTCGAAGCAGTTACTGGGTGCCTACTCTTTACCTCATAACCCGACATAAGACACAAACAAGATGCTGTGGAGACAGAAACAGTGCCTTGCCCAGCCTGGCAGAGAGGGCTTGCTATAAGTGGTGACATCTAAGTCTTCAATTTCCTGACAGGTACTTTCTCTTCTTTGCCTGATTACCATTCCTAAACCAACTCTATGAAAAAAAAAAAAATTTTTTTTTAATCCTCACCCGAGGTTATGTTTTTTATATTGTATTATAATGAGTTTTTAAATATTAAAATGCTGCAATAAATTAGTAACCACTAATCAATTTTCCAGACAAGAAATGATAGATAAGAACACTTACTTGCTCCTTTTCAAATTGGATTACTTTCCTGAAAAAAGCAACTGAAAATGGACGGCTTTCCTGTAAACTAAAAAGTAGAGGGGGCACTGTTATCTTCCATAATGATAGCCACCGCCACCACAAAACGTGGTTCAATAAAGATCTGCCCACAATTCAATGCAAGGGCTGGACTTAACCGCCACTCAGTGCTTTTAATCTCCAATGATACGCTTCACCAACACCAAATTCTTTCCTATCCAGCTTTCTTCCTGTTCTTTCTCACTTTGAGTCCCTCTTCTACTACATCCCAAGGGCTTTTGAAAGAGACTAATAATTCTACTTTTAAGAATATATTATTCTAGAGCAATGGTTTCCAACATGGATATATCTGTGCAGAAAGTATTACTGTGCCAAATAATTTATGGCACATGTATAGAGTGGAATATCATACAGCTATTTTTAATAAATAATGTCTATGAACAATTATTAATGATAGAGAAAAGTCCAGGCTTATTGTTCACCAATAAAAATGATAAATAAAATGTAATTATAGTATAATTTCAAGTATGTGACAAACTAAGATGATAAAGCAACATGAGTTTTTCTCTTGATGGAGGGATTAGAATATTAGTTATTGCTTTCTTCTTCTTTTTTATAATAGGTATGACTTGCTTTTACTGTTCAAAAAAGTAATACTAATAAAATTTCTTGAAAAAGCCTCTGCAATTACTTCCTCACATACTACTTGTGATACCTGTAACCTGGGTATGAGGAGTTTGTGTGTGGAGTGGAGAAACTAGTACAGCTATGAACATCTGTGAGTACCTTTTAAACACAGCTCTGGCCTTTTTGTAGCCACCGCTTCGATAAGCCCAATCCAGGTACTTTTCCTTCAGAGTGACTGAGTCAGCACCCGTAACAGCTAAGATAGCTTTCTACAATTTGAAAAAAAAAAAAAATGCACAGCTGTGTGACGAAATTTATAAATATCAAACCCATTATCCCAGGCCATCCCAGGTTGCTCAATAAATAGTGCTTTAGGAAGAGCTGCTATAGAAATAACCCTAAAACTAGCCAGCCAATAATCCTATCTGCTCATTCCCTACTCGCTACAAGACTTAGAGCGGGCCTATACCTTATAGATGGCTTCAGTGTCTTCTTGGCTTTTGGCACCTTCACTCCACTCTGCCCAAGAAATCCACAATGGCAGACAAACCTGCTCATAATAAAAAAAAAGTTAGGAAGTGAGAGCTTAGCACTACACTCTGAAAACTAGTTGCTATAAATACACATTCCTTCTAAGACAATCATGGATTCATCCCCATTCTGTCCCCACTTTGACAGAAGCCTCCGTGACCAGGAATGACATGCCAGAATACAGCCTTCTAAACAAGTCACTCAAAGCAATACTCTCCTGTTAACTCTAATTCCCTTATGTTGGGGAATGATGCCTATAGTTATTATAATTGATTATCTATTAGTTAATTAAGCAATTAACAGCCCATAGCTAGTTAGACCTATACCTACTGAGGTCTCTGCTCTTTAGAGCCCTCAACACATGTACTAATTATCTAGGCTGAACTATCTCACCTTCACTCATGTCTCAGAGGTACACGCAGATGAGCAGTAAAATAATATTTTTCCCCCACTTTAACTTCTGGAATACTTTTTTCCTACTAATATAAAAGATTCACTGCAAAGCTTTAAGGTTTAGTCAGTTAACCTTTAAAGTTTAGAAATATACAGGTGTTTTAAAAATCAGACTTAAGTTCAGCTTTGGTAGCAAGTGAGAATATTCTATCAATATTTCTCACTTGTAGGATATCTAGATGAAATATAAAAGTTTTATATAGTCAATTTTCAAATAAAGAATTAGAAATAGGCCATTAAATGGAAATGAATTTTTCTACTCTTGACCCTTAAATCACAAAAGTACTCTAGGGCCAGCTCTCATGAGACAAGTACACTCCAAATGTGCTTTGGCTGAAGTCTTATAAGGTTTCCCAAATAGAATGAAATACTCACAGACCTGGGGTTTCAGGGATGCAAAGGCTTCTTTAAAAAGACTGGCTATGTCAGGGCTCTTGGAATCAATCAGCACCTGCAGCTTCATCTGCCACATCATCACAGAGTCTCTAAACAATTCAATCCCGGCCACTGCCACCTGCAGAGCTTCCTTAAGGAAGTCATGCTGCAGCAACAACTCTATCTGGATAAAACAAAGGATCAGTGGGAAATTAGTACTAAATTATCTAGGAAATGAGGGGAAATGAGGCAATAGCTCAACAGCCTTTCCACTAAGCCTTTTACTATGGGTGCCAAAAAGGCACAAAGTGAACAATTTGTAATTCCTCCTCCATTCCCTGCTCCTACTCCCAAGTGGTATCCAAAATTAGGGAAGAGGTGAAAAGTAGAAAGCCTGAATAATTTGGATTGAAAGTTAAATTTTTAGTAAAAGAGTTCATTGTAATAAAACTCATATCCACCAAACAGAATATAAAAATCAGTAAAGAGCTGGGCTGGTATGGCTCAGTAGTTGAGTGTCAACCTATGAACCAGGTTGTGGGCTGGTCCCCAGTAGGGAGCATGCAGGAGGCAGCTGATCAATGATTCTCTGTCATCATTGAAGTCTCTCTCTTTCTTTCTCTTCTCTTTCCTCTCTGAAATCAATAAAAATATTTTTGTTTAAAAATCAGTAAAACTAAAACCAGTATTTGTGGGTTGGTAAGGAAACAAGTTTATTCATTCAAACAGAGTTGAACACACTATAAACTGGTACAATTTTTCTAAAATGTAATTTGATATTATGTAATAAGTCATAAAAGCATTTGTAACTTAACTTGGGAATGATATTTTAAAAAATATGGCCCAAAAGTATATCAACAGAAGGAAATCTAATCTGTTCAAAATGCTTGTATCCATATTATTTTATTTTTAAAAATATGTATTTATTGATTTCAGAGAGGAAGGGAGAAGGAAAGAGAAACAGAAACATCAATGATGAAAGAGAATCACTGACCAGCTGCCTCCTGCAAACCCCACAATAGGGACTGAGCCCACAACCGGGGCATGTGCCCTGACCAGGAATCGAACTGTGACCTCCTAATTCATAGGTCAACATTCAACCACTGAGCCATGCTGGCCAGGCAACACACTATTTTAACAAAAGGAAAAAACCTAAATCCAATTCAATTTTATAAAACTGTTAAACACCATATAAAAGGGGAGTATATAATCCATTCATTCATTAAGATTTTTATTGCATGCTGTATATGCTAAATTCAATCATGAGAATATCAGGTCCATTCTCTACCACCCACAGAGCCTCCAGTCTAGCAGTTTGATATGTGCCATGAGAGAAAAAAACATCATTGCTATCAGAGTATAAAGCAGGGTTTATGGCAGTGATGAGAAAGGCCTCCAACCAATAAAGAAGCATCATTATTAGTAGACTTAAGAAAAAGTCCGGTGAATGCAGTGATTCCAACCAGTATATGCAAGAGGCTGAAAGTGAGAGACAGCTTGGATACAAAAGGAAATGCAAGTTCAGAATGGCTGGAGGGGTAGGATGTAAACTGCAGGGCTGGCAAAGGACGCTGGAAATACAGGCAGGGGCCAAATTAATGACACTGAGCAACTTTATCCAAAGGACAGTGGAAAGCTACAGAATAATCTGATAATCAATTTTAAAAGAACATTCGGTGGGGATTAATCTGGACAAAGGATGGATGTAGAAATCAGCAAAGCATTTTAAGTTCAGCAGCAGTATGTTGAGGCACTCTCATTAAAGGCAAGGTCACTGAATGAGTGATGAGCTGATAGGGTTAGGAAGAACAAAATGAGATTTGGAGAGCAGAGGATGTTTGATAGAGCCAGAGTGGTAAATGGCAAAATAAGCAATAAGAAGCCTGACTGCCAAGACAATACTCAAAGCAAAGCCCATCTGGACATACAGGATTGGACTGTCGAGCCAGCATTCAATAACTCAAATTGGGGCAGCTGAACTCATCCAGGTCTGGGATTTTTGCCAGATAGATGCTATAGTAGAAGAGTATCTCAGTAATGGTATAATATAATAGTCTAATGTACAGGATATGCATCATGTAAGAATACATAAAAAGTATTTTTGAATGTTAATGTAAAAAATGATAGAATACAAAATAGCAAAACATTAGTCGTAATTATATAAAAACTAGAGGCCTAGTGCATAAATTCATGCATGGGTGGGGCCGATTGGGGCAGTCTTACCCAGTCCTGATTGGGGCCCATCGAGGCCAGCTGGCCAAGGGAAGGGACTGCAGGAGGTTGCCAAGCTGCTGGAGGTTGACTATGGGAGCACACTGACCACCAGGGAGCAGCTCCTGCGAAGTCTGCCCCCCTGGCGGTCAGTGCGCATCATAGCAACTGGTTTTTCTGTCAACCGGTCGTAATGGTCGCTTAGGCTTTTATATATATAGATCGCATAGCGATATGAGTAAGGAGTTATACAAATCAAAGGCACTCCAAAGGTATTTAAATACACTAACACATTCATTATCTCAGGTTATGCTCTCAACAACTCTCTGATGTGGTAAAAACAAGGGCTATCACTATTTTTAAATAAAACTCAGAAAGGTTAAGTGATTTGCCCAAGTCACCTCGCTATTAAGTGGCAAAACCTGATCTAGAACTATGTACTCCCACAGCACATTACTGTGGTCTCTGTAACAATCCTTACCCACTCTGGGGATAAGGAATAGGTTAATATGCCTCCTACTATAATGTAAGCTTCTAAAACACAGAGAACACATCTATCGGTTTTAATTGTACCAATGGTTAACCTGGGCCAGGCATTGAGATTAAAAGCTAGTAAAGGCATGTTCAGTAACAGATAGAAGTGTAACAAACCCAAACTGTGATTCCTGGTTCTGAATGTTTCCCACTATATAACATTCTTTTCTTTACTAGTACAGGTTTCATTTTGTCATACAACTAACACTGAGAGCCAAATGTAAGTACTCTTTACATCTACCATGCCAAACTTCCAAATGGTCTTAGTCACATAACCATGTGTATTAAAACAATGACAACAGCATGAACCCACTGGAACTGAATACGTGTAACTGCAGTGATTGTGTTGGTCTCCTTACCCACTGCTTGTACAGGAATTCAGGTAGAAGTCTGAGTTCATGTGCCTTCCTGAATGCAGTCATGGTCCTTTCCAGCCTCTGGAATCAGAAAAATGCCTCACTTCATCACAAAGATCCCAGCAGAGGTTGCCGGCCTCTGATAGGAACAAATGCAGTTTCCCACATTTCTGCAAGCTGGCAGAAGGGACTGAAGTGGTTTCACTTATGATTAGACGAGCTGGACAGCTGCCCCAAGCACAGCCCATCAAGAGAGCACCTAACAACCCGGGGGACCAGAATAAGGGCAAAGCAGACTCAGACCTTCAGAATGACAGGTCAATCCAGGAGAAAGCAATTAAGCATGGAGTTCTTGGAAGCTGTCCCAGGCCCCAAAGAGTCTGTCCTTCTTTCAAAAGCTAGTCATTTTCTACTCAGCCCTGTGACCACATCCTTACCTGCCCTCTGAGGGATTGATTACTTGTCTTCTTAGCAAATCTTTCCAAGCAAAAGTTGATGTAACACTTCCACATGGCCTCTGAAAAAAATCAGAAAGATTTCACTGATCAATCAATTCTTAGTTTAAGAATCATCATACATCTTTCCTTTGAAGGGAAAACTCCTCTGAAGCAGGGTTTAAACTAATCTCATGGTGGGGGGTGGAGGGATAGTTATTCTGATTACAGCCAATAAACCATCTCAAACACTGGGGGGAAAACAACTGAGTAATGACATAAATATAAAAATTAAAAGCCATGTTATATATGCCCTCTACCTGAATACTCCAATATTACAAAATTAGGAAGTAATCTATATTAAAAGATAATTAAGGAATTATAATTAAATAATCTTCCTAATATCATTTCCCACAAATAAGTGAATACACACATACATATATATATGTACAGGTTGGAAAGCCAAGCACACTGTAAACTGCAAGAAAGATTCCTAAAAGCGACTGGTCTCGGGAATGGGAGCTTCGTTCCCCATTCATGAACACCTTTACTGCCACACCACACCGTGGCTTGGCGCAGCTCACCTGTAGGGAGAGTCTGGACTGCCTCTTCGTACACAGCGCAGCAGCGGTCCTCCTTCCGGCCCATCTCCAGTGCTCTGGCTTGCTTTGTGGCAGGCTGCTCTTCTCCTGGCTGCGGCTGGATCTGTAATTCTCGCCGTGCCACGTAATCCCAAGTGAGAGGGTCATCTGTGTGCAGAGCCTGAAGGCTGGAAAACAGTTTACTAGCATGAACCCTATGGCAGGAGACTGATTCAGAATATCCAAAAGACAGTTCCCTACGCTCTCTAAATGTATCCAAGGCACCCCTTTAACAATCCATTACCATCAATAGGCTCTTCAGATGATCTTCACACTCACTGTATAAATTTTGTCTATGGATGATCAGAGTTGTCACCATTTATTAGGTTTCAGACATCATTCACAAATGTTACCTTTCAAGTTAGCTCTTAAAGTCAAATCAGCAGGGAGGTATGAGGACATAATCCTCCTTGAGCTCTGGAGAACCTTAGTATATCCAGGCTCTTGCATTTCTATAATAAAGGCAGAGAAAAAGCAATACCTAATCCTTTACCAAAACCCTGAAGTTGTCTAAGAGAAAACAGATCCAAGTTCTACTTTATCTCCAGTGAAAGTTTAGGGGACTACCTCACAGGGAAGTACCCATAAGTAAGCTCCAAGTAATTCACAACCATATAACCAGAATTAAAGAATAAAGTGCCCTAGCTGGTTTCACTCAGTGGACAGTGTCGACCTGTGGACCAAAGGGTCCTGGGTTTGATTCCGGTCAAGAGCACATACCTTGGTTGCAGGCTACTTCCCAGCCACGGCCCTTGGTCAGGGTTCATGCAGGAGGCAACCAACCGATGTGTTTCTCTCACATCAATAGTTCTCTGTCTTTACCTCTCTCTTCTACTTTCTCTAAAAATCAATGTAGACCTAACCGGCTTGGCTCAGTGGATAGAGCATCGGCATGCAGACTGAAGGGTCCCATGTTTGATTCCGGTGAAGGGCATGTACTTTGATTGCAGGCACATCCCTAGTGGGGGGTGTGCAAGAGGCAGCTGATCAATGTTTCTCTCTCATCGATGTTTCTAACTCTCTATCCATCTCTCTTTCTCTCTGTAAAAAATCAATAAAATATATTTTAAATAAATAAAAATGGAAAAATATCCTCAGGTGAGGATTAAAAAAAAAAAAAGGAATAAAGTCACCTGCAGCACTCAACAATAAACTTTTATGAGTACAGAGAGAGAAACCAAGATGGCAGCATAAGTGAAGACCTAAATTGCTGCCTCACAATTTCAGAACTACAACTAAAAGACAGAACAGACATCATCCAGAACCACAGGAAAGCTGGCTGAGAGGAAATTCTACAACTAGAAGGAAAGAGAGGGGCTCACGGAAACTCAGAGGAGCTGCAAAAAGCTGAGTTATGGAGACACGCGTGGAGAGGACGGGCAGTGGGGTGCTTGGCTGGCTTCCTCTAGCAGAAGGGAGACGGAAACTCCCAACTGCACTGAACCCAGCTCTGACTGCACTGAACCCCAGTTCCAAGCGAGATTCATACAGGGGAGTCTGGACTGCTGTGAAAAGGGAGGAATGCACGGAACCTTAGGGGAGCTGTGAAAAGCAGAGGTCTGGAGGTGCACGGAATTGCGCGAAGAGAGGACTGACTGCTGATTTTGCTGCTGGCTTTCTCTAGCGGGAAGAAGACAGAACCTCCCAACTGCACTAAAATCCACTTCCGAATGCACTGAACCCCAGTTTCAGGTGGGACCCTGGGGACCCAAACTCATAGAGATCCTCGGAGCACATGGAAACTCAGGGGAGACGTGTAAGGCAGAGGTCTGGAGGCGCGCAAGCGCGCATGCACACAGAGAGGGCTGCAGCGATTACTGAGGAACACCGAGACCCAGGAGCAGGATAGGGCAGGGCTGACGGGAAGCCAAGGCTGTCTGCTCCAACCTGAGACTCCACCCCATCCAAGCTGAACACAGAGGCTTTTGCAATCTTGCAAGTCTTGTATCATAAGGCTGACTCCAGCACAGAAGTCCTCCAGGCGTAGACACAGCTGATCCTCACAACCAATTGGCTTGGAGGTCAATTCCCTCTCCCATTCCCTCCCTCTGATACCAACAACAATCAAGACTTAACTACAACAAGGCTGTACACACAGTCCACAAAGAGGTGCACCAAGAGAGTCCACAGGCTGTACACACAATCCACAAAGAGGTGCACCAAGAAGAGTCCACTACAGGTAACTGGGGAGGCGGAGCTACTGGGCCATATAGAACATCCAGCACACAAAGCTACTCAATCAACTCAGGAAAGCTGTGAAAATGCAGAGACAAAGGAACAGATCACAAACAAAAAAAATGGAGAAAAACAAATGACTGGATATAGAGTTCAAAACCACGGTTATAAGGTTTTTTAAGAATTTCCTGGAAAAAATGGATAAATTTAGTGAGACCCAAGAGGAGATGAAAAAGAACCAACTAGAAACTAAACATACACTGACTGAAATAAAAAATATTATACAGAAACCTAACAGCAGACTAGAGGATCGCAAGAATCAAGTTAAAGATTCGAAATACAAAGCAGCAGAAAACACTCAACTGGAAAAGCAAAAAGAAAAAAGAATCCAAAAATTGGAAGGTAGTGTAAGAAGCCTCTGGGATAATTTCAAGCATACCAACATCAGAATTATGGGGGTGCCAGATGAAGAGAGAGAGCAAGATACTGAAAACCTTTTTGAAGAAATAATGACTGAAAACTTTCCCCACCTGATGAAAGAAAGACAAGTCCAGGAAGCACACAGAACCCCAAACAAAAGGAATCCAAAGAGGACCACACCAAGATACATCATAATTAAAATATCAAGAGCAAAAAAAAAAACAGAGAGAATATTAAAAGCAGCAAGAGAAAAAAAACAGTTAATTACCTACTGGGGAGCACCCATTTAACTGTCAGCTGATTTCTCAACAGAAACTATGCAGGCCAGACGGGAGTGGCAAGAAATATTCAAAGTGATGAATAGCAAGAACCTACAACCAAGATTACTCTACCCAGCAAAGCTATCATTCAGAATTGAAGGGCAGATAAAGAGTTTCACAGATAAAAAAATAAAAAAATAAAAAAAATAAAGGAATTCACCAATACCAGTATTATATGAAATGCTGAAAGGTACTCTTTTAAGAAGAGGAAGAAGAAGAAAAAGGTAAAGATAAAAATTAGGAACAACAAATACATATCAACAAGTGAATCTACAAATCCAGTGAATTAAAAATCTGATGAACAGAATAAACTGGTGAATATAATAGAATCAGGGGCATAGAAAAGGGAGTGGACTGACAATTCTCAGGGGAAAAAGGGTGAGAGAGTGTGGGAAGAGACTGGACAAAAATCACACACCTATGGATGAGGACAATGGAGGAGGAAGGTATGGGCAGAGGGAGGGATGGGAGCCAGGTGGAAGGGAGCTATGGGGAGGAAAGAGAGGAACAATTGTAATAATCTGAACAATAAAGATTAAATAAATAAAAACATTTATGAGTACAACTCTCATTTTACAGATAAAGACATGCCGGAAAAGCAGAAATATAGGTTTTTATAAAAACCTATATTTACTTATTATTGAATAAAGGCAAAGTATTTTTTAAGGGAAGCCATTAAATGAGTCACACAACTTCTCCAGGAATATATCATACCTAGTAATAGACAAATATGTAAATTGACTGTATCTCTGCTACGCCCACAGCCAATCAGAGTGACCATGCAAATTAACCCAACAAAGATGGAGGTTAATTTGCATCTGTAGGCACCCAGCAGCCTGGGTTCTGGGAAATTTCTCAGCACCCAGGTCAATCGGAAGTAGGCCCCCATGGGTCCTGAGCAACCTGGGAAGGGCCTGAGCCAGGGGGCTCCTGGGCAGGGGCGGAGCCGGGTGATTGGGCAATCCCAGGAAGCTAGGGGGCCTCTGCTCAGGCCAGGAGGCTTTAGGCCTTGGCTGGGGCGGAGCCAGAGATCAGAGGCGATTAGTGTGAACTACAGAGGAAATATCTTTTCTGACTGCTCATCGGCTAAGCTCCCTGTTTGCCTCTGGTAATATTCTTAGTAACTTGGGTATACGAATCCAAAAAGGTGATCTAGGGTTTGTCTACCACACTCCTGAAGAAAAAAAGGAAGGTCTGCTGCTGGAGGGCTAAGAAATGTCATAGCCTGCCCTAGCCAGTTTGGTTCAGTGGATAATGCCTAGGCTTGCCGACCGCAGGGTCCGATTTAATTCTGATCAAGGGCAGGCTCCTCCCTGGCTGGGGCTCAGGCAAGAGGCAACCAATCAAAGTGTTCCTGTCACTTTGATATTTCTGTCTGTCTTTCCCTTTCTCTTCCACATTCTCTAAAAATCAATGGAAATATATCCTCAGGTGAGGATAAAAAAGAAAGAAAGAAATGTTATATCCTATGAAAGACACATCTTGAAAATGCCTAAAGAAAATTGTCATTTTTTCATGGTGAAGGGACTGGAGTCCGTGTTGATGAAAACACCTTGTTGGCTGCGGTGATTGGCAGTGGCTACAACAGCGGGGTGATGGAGCTGGACTTCCCCTGAGGGCTCCCAGTGTGTGAGAGGGGGCAAGCTCCCCCCACCATGCACAAATTTCATGCACCGGGCCCCTAGTATGATTTACTATTATATAATGGTCCTAAAATGTAGTTTCTTCCCAAGGATTTAATGTGGTATCTTCTTCCCCACTTTCTAAATATCAAACCTCAAACCCTTACCACAAAATAAGAATAGCCATATCCACCTTTCCACTATTTTACTTACTCATCATAAATTTCTTTTTGCAGATCTTTAGCAAAATCGAATAGCTGTGCAATTGAAAGCAGTGACACATGAAATTCTGCACCTAAAATTTAAAATGTGGGAGAGGGGAGTAAGACTCTGAAGTATCACTTTACTCAAAAAGTACCAACTTCCTAACATACTGAAGTTAGTTTATTTTAAATTGAGAAATAGGACAAAGTAGAAAAAAAAAATCACCCATAGTTTCATTACACAAGCAAAGCCATTATTAATATTTTAGAGTATTTATAAGTACTTGTAGCTTTATTCTAAACTTCTTAAGGGCATAAAGAAATGTATTAAATCATATATTTCAACTCCCCACATGAGTTAAGCATTAAATAAAAACTTATTGAAATGTTGAAGTATATCCTAAGAGGCAATAAGTTTTCTGAAAGAAACAGGACACTATTCCTACAATCAGAGTTTTATAGATATTCTAATAGAATTTTTAACAGAAATTTTCAAAATTAGCTAATAGTCTTCCTCATTATAAGTAGACTGTTTCACTTTCCCATCATAAATAAATTTTCAAAAGATATCTACCTTTAATTATGTTGATGGAATTTTTGTAGATGATCCGTGCCAACTCACCCGTAAGGATTTCTTCAGGATAATCAAGATTTCCCTAAAAAGTGTTACATTGAACATAACAGGTAGCTCAAGTAGGAAAAGAACTAGGATAAAAATGAACTGTCCTAGACTACCTGTGCCATATGATATCTGGCAAATCACCTCTCTCTGCCAGTTCCCTCACTTATAAAATGTGTAGCTGAGTAAGACCAATGATCTTCAAACTATGTTCTCTCAGGCTTCTGAATGGTGCGGGATCACTTGGCTTAAAGGTCTCCCCTGAATTTAGACCAGAATAGGTTAAGTTTTACATGCCCTATTGATCCTTCTATGTACAACTCTATGAAAAATTTCTGGCCAAGTAGCTCAGTTGGTTAGAGCATCATCCTGATACACCAAGATTCAATCCCTGGTCAGGACACATAGAAGAATCAACCAATGAATATATAAATAAAGTGGAACAACAAATCAATGTTTCTCTCGCTTTCTCCCTTTTTCTCTCTCTAAAAATCAAATAATTTTTTTTTTAATTCCAGAGCTCAAAACCACAACAGAGGATAGCAAAGTTCCTTCTGCAGTTCTAGCATTCTGAAACTTTTCTTTAAAACTATTCTGTCACATTAAAAATTACATAAAAAAGAAGGCAGGAAACCACACCTTTCTTAACTTTTCTCAAGCTCCATTAATGTCACTTCATGAAATCATAAAGTATTAAAGAGTAGCATTTGGCCATTCCATCGGTAATAATTTTGAGGATCACTCCAATTAGTCCAAATGTCTATTTTTATAGCACAAAATTCCATTTTTATTACTAAGCCCATTTTACTAAGTCAACTCTAGACTCATCTTAATGTTCCAAATATGACATTAAATTGGAAAGAAAAAAAAATTCCAAAGATTTTTCTCTTACACCTAGGCAGCTCAAAACACTATACATTTTTAACAAGTTATAACACATTAGGCTCTTACCACATCCATTTTGGCTTTTTCAAATTCTTGCTTTTCCTTCCTCAATTTCTCAGCATGCATCAGCTCCATCCTGAAGTACTACAGAAGGGAAATGATGAACTGAAACGCTTTGGAGATAATTTCTTTAAATTAGAAACATGTAAGATGCCCTTTTTTTACCCATAATAATTGGATCTGGGAAAGTCTGGGGGAGTGGTCTATCTGCTATGTAACTAGTTGACACTGACAAGAAGGGAGATTCTGTGATGGTGGAACAGTTCTGTATCTTGATTGCAAAGGCTACACAAATCTACACATGTGAGGAGAAAAAGAACTATATGCACATTATACCAATAATAATTTCCTGGCTTTGATGTTATACTACTTTGATATAAAAATGTAACCATCAGCCGAGACCGGTTTGGCTCAGTGGATAGAGCGTCGGCTTGTGGACTGAAAGGTCCCAGGTTCAATTCTGGTTGGGGGCATGTACCTTGCTTGCGGGCACATCTCCACTGTGGAGTGTGCAGGAGGCGGCTGATTGATGTCTCTCTCTCATTGATGTTTCTGACTTTCTATTTCTCTCCCTTCCTCTCTGTAAAAAATCAATAAAATATATTTTTTTAAAAAAAAATGTAACCATCAGGGAAAACTGAATATATGGTACACAGGACCTCATTATATTATCTTTGTAACTTCCTGAGAATCTGTAATTATTTTGAAGTAAAAATCAATGGCAAATATATAATAGCAGGTATATAAAGAGAAACTAATGCATGATTAACATGATTTACTAATGGTATACTACAATCCTAATGTAGGAGTTCTCGATACCCTTTAGGTAGTCTGCAAAATGAAAATTACTTTCATAATAATACTAACATGTTCCTTGCCTTTTACTCTTATTATATTAAGAGTTTAAAGTTTGTTCTTGTTTTTGTTTTTGTTTTTTTAAATATATTTTATTGATTTTTTACAGAGAGGAAGGGAGAGAGAGAGAATTAGACACATCGATGAGAGAGAAACATCGACCAGCTGCCTCCTGCAGGCCCCCCACTGGGGATGTGCCTGCAACCAAGGTACATGTCCCTGACCAGAATCGATCCTGGGACCCTTCAGAGCCAAACCGGTTTCGGCAGATTCCGGTCAAGGACATGTACCTTGATTTCAGGTACATCCCAATAGGGGGTGTGCAGGAGGCAGCTCACTGATGTTTCTCTCTCATTGATGTTTCTAACTCTCTATTCCTCTCCCCTTCTCTCTGTAAAAAATCAATAAAAAATATTTTTTTAGAAAGAGTACAACAGATGACAGCATGACAAAAATTACTACAAGACAAAAATAAGGTTGGGACCGCTATAATACCAATTAGCATGAAAAGCCATTATCTTTTTCCCCTCAGCATAGAGGTTTAATTTTCATTTGAAGACTAAATAGCAATTTCTCCCTTATCCTGACAAATTATCTCAGAAAAGGGTGCAAAGTTTCCAATAATGCACCATTTTCAACATTTGCTTGGTTTTCTTTCATCAAAAATATGGCCATCATTGTTACAGTGTACTCCTCCAAGGGGAAATAAGTCTACCAAGAGGAGAAGAAAGTACTTATCTCAAGAAAAAGAGACGAAGAAAGTGAAAAGAAAAAGGAGAAAAAAGGGGAAGAGAAGCCAAAAGGAGTTAAGGGGGAAGGGAGAAGTGGAAGAAAAGGAAAGGAAGGAGGTAGAGAGGAAAAGAGGAGTGGAGGAAGGGAGGGAGGAAGGGAGGGGTAAGAAAAAAATAAGAACTAAGGTAAAAACATGGCTGAACCTTTGCTCCCCAACTGAAAAAAGTAAGGTCCAGTTCCCTACCCCTCCCAACCATAATGGGCAGGTAGGAGCTTTAATGTCTCACTAAGAACCTGGAAGATGCACAGGGTCAACACATACTACTGGCCAAAATATACCCTCCTAGCCCCCTTTCTCCAGCAACTCCCTACTAACTCCCTAGCCCCCATAACTTGAGTTTTTTTTTTTAACTTAAAAAATGTGTCTCCAGAGGACCAAAGTGAGACATCATTCTCTCAGTAATGAACACACACACTCACTTCTTGATAAAGTTTTGCAGACTGGGGATGAAAGCGCAGAGCTCGAAGAAAGAGTTGTCTTGCACTTTCTGAAGACAAGCGATCTTCCATTTCCCATTTGGCCGCCATAATCCACAAAGCTATAAATGAAAACATCAGACTTCATTTTAATAAAGTAACTCAGGCACACACAAAAAATGAATGCTCCAATTATAACACTGAAATAAAGTTTTTTTAATCCTATCAAAAGAGGAAGGAAAAGGAGGGAGTTTGTAATAGTTATCTGTAAAGTATTGTTGCTTCATCTAAAATTACAAAGAATTCCCTAAAAAAACAGGTAAATATTATCATCTAAAAGTAGTTATGGTTCTATTACTATTTCATCAAATCTAAAGTCAACATCATTTTAATTCACATACAAATTTTAAAAGTGATAAAATGATGGAAAAAAAGTGTGCATCTTAGAATCAATGAAATAAAATTATTTTGTTCTTTTTGCTAATGTTCATAATTTTTTAAATGGCTCATAATTTTTTTAAATATATTTTTATTGATTTTTTACAGAAAGAAAGGGAGAGGAATAGAGAGCTAGAAACATCGATGAGAGAGAGACATCGATCAGCCGCCTCCTGCACACCCCCTACTGGGGATATGCCCGCAACCAGGATACATGCCCTTGATCGGAATCGAACCCGGGACCCCTCAGTCCGCAGGCCGACGCTCTATCCACTGAGCCAAACCGGTTTCGGCTTTAAAATATTTTATTGATTTTTTACAGAGAGGAAGGGAGTGAGATAGAGAGTTAGAAACATCGATGAGAGACATCGATCAGTTGCCTCTTGCACACTCCCTACTGGGGATGTGCCTGCAACCAAGGTACATGCCCTTGACCGGAATCAAACCTGGGACCTTTCAGTCCGCAGACTGATGCTCTATCCACTGAGCCAAACGAGTTTTGGAGGCTCATAATTTTTAAATTAAATTTTTATCATACCTGCTAGGAATAAAGTCTTAAAAAACAAAACTTTTGGCCTTCTAGATGGGAAATTAAAACTTGAGTTTGCATTCTAACCATTTCCCTGGAAACTTAATTTAAGGTCAGCAAGATTACCTTTGGTAAAAGTGACTTATGGTTGATAATCACATCTGGACTAGGCTAGGGTCCCTGGAAGCTATGCCCATCCATGGGTCTCCTAAGGCAGAGTGGCTCCTCTATCCACTCATCCCCTCGCACTTGAACTGTTACTAGCCTCTGAAGTGCTAACAGCACTCTACTGAAGCAAGGCACCTACGCTGTCCTGCTGTATTCTTCTGAATAAACTAGTGCCAAATGTAGCCTATTTGAGCCTTGTGTGTTGTAAAATGTCTGATTGAGCCTAATACTTGAGAACAGGAGCACCCCCACTGTAAAATAATGTACCATCACACAGTATACACAAGGGAAGTGTTTCTCTTACAAAACAAGAGCACCTACTCTGTGCCAGTCATTCCTGTATTCTGTATTAATCCTTCCCACTGGAAGTTTCTGAAATCCTTTAAATATGACTGCCTTCAAATAGAATGTTCCTCAAAGGACCAAAGAGTTTCTTTTACAGATATAATGCCTGACACAGTAACTAGCACACAGCAGGAAGAGATGAACGGAGAAGCAGTTATTCAAGAACCAAGTCAGAGAGAGGAATCCAAGATGGCGAAATAGGTAAACACCTACACGGCTGCCTCACACAACAATTTCAAAACTACAACAAAAAGACAGAACGGACATCATCCAGAACCACAGGAAAGCTGGCTGAGTGGAAGTTCTACAACTAGAAGGAAAGAGAGGGGCTCACAGAGACCCAGAGGAGCTGCAAAAAGCTGAGGTACAGAGACGCGCGCGCTGAGAGAGCGGGTGCCGGAGTACCGGGCTGGCTTTCTCTGGAGGGAGGGAAACGGAGACTCCCAACGGCATTGAACCCCTTATCCTACGACATTAAACCCCAGATCCAGCCGAAACTCATACGGGGGGAGTTTGGACTGTGAAAAGGGAGAGGTGCACGGAAATTTAGGGGAGTCGCAGAAGATCAGGTACGGTCTTGCACGCGCACGGTGCTGCGCAGAGGACAGACTGCTGATTGTGCCGCTGGCTTTTGCGACTCGGGGGGAGACAGACCCTCCCAACTGTGCCACTTCTGAGTCCACTGGGCCCCTGTTTCGGGCAAAACCCTGGGGACCTAGACTCGTGTGGTCCTGGTGCGCAGGGGAGCTGGAAAGGCAGCGGTTAGAGGCACCGCGGGCGCACGCACAAGGACCGCTCCAGCCATTACCCAGTCACGTGAGACTCAGGGGCCATGGAGGGCGGGGCCGACTGGAAGGCAAGGCGGTCCCTTAAGCCCTGAGACTCCACCCATCCCAAGCTTAACAGAGGCTTCTGCGGCTTTGCGTCTGCTATCATAAGGCTGAATCCAACACAGAAGTTTCCCCGGCATAGGGAAAATGCCGAGACAAGGGAAGGGATCACAAACAAAAGAAATGGAGGAAAAAAACGACTGGATATAGAGTTCAAAACCACGCTTATAAGGTTTTTCAAGAATATGCTAGAAAAGATGGATAAATTTAGTGAGACCCAAGAGGAGATGTAAAAGGACCAAATAGAAATTAAACATACACTGACTGAAATAAAAAATATTATACAGAGTCCTAACAGCAGACTAGAGAAAGGCAAGAATCAAGTAAAAAATTTGAAATATAAAGAAGCAGAAAACACTCAACTGGAAAAGCAAGAAGAGAAAAGAATCCAAAAATGTGAACATAATGTAAGGAGACTCTGGGACAGCTTTAAGCATACCAACATCAGAAGTGTGGGGGTGCCAGAAGAAGAGAGAGAGCAAGATACTGAAAAACTATTTAAAGAAATAATGACTGAAAACTTCCCACATCTGGTAAAAGAAATAGACTTACAAGTCCAGGAAGCACACAGAACCCCATATAAAAGGAATCCAAAGAGGACCACACCAAGACACATCATAATTAAAATACCAAGAGCAAAAGAGAAAGAGAGAATATTAAAAGCAGCAAGAGAAAAACAGTTTATTACCTACAAGGGAGCATCCATACGACTGTCAGCTGATTTCTCAACAGAAACGATGCAGGCCAGACGGGCGTTGCAAGAAATATTCAACGTGATGAATAGCAAGAACCTACAACCAAGAATAATCTATCCAGCAAAGCTAACATTCAGAATTGAAGGGCAGATAAAGAGCTTCACAGATAATAAAAAGCTAAAGGAGTTCATCAACTCCAAACCAGTATTATATGAAATGCTGAAAGGTACTCTTTTAGAAGAGGAAGAAGAAAAAGGTAAAAGCCAAAAAATTATGAACAACAAATACATATCTATCAACAAGTGAATCTAAAAATTAAGTGAATTAAAAATTTGATCAACAGAATAAACTGGTGAATATAATAGAATCGGGAGCACAGAAAGGGAGTGGACTGATAATTCTCAGGGGGGAAGGGGTGAGGGGTGTACAGGGAGAGACTGGACAAAAATCATACACCTATGGATGAGATCAATGGGAGGGAGCTAAGGGCAGAGGGAGGGGTGGGAGCTGGGTGGAGGGATGCTATGGAGGGGAAAAAAGAAAAACAAATGTAATAATCTGAATAATAAAATTTAATTAAAAAAAAAAAAAAGAACCAAGTCCAAGTCAGCCGAGGCCGAGTAAGCTCACGTTCTCAAAATAAGTTCTTTTAGGTTTATCAGGAAAATAGTACACATCTAAATAAAAGACAGAAAAAGAATTGACAGGATTTCACCTTACCTGGCTTGTTTGAATGAATGGCCAACATGGCAGAGAATACCTTGCTAAGTTGAGTTTTGGTAGCCTGAAAAGAGGAAGAAAGATTATATTTCCTACACATCAAAATCACTGTTACTAATCTCTTAAGTCCGTGGTCAGCAAACTGTGGCTCACGAGCTACATGCGGCTCTTTGGCCCCTTGAGTGTGGCTCTTCCACAAAATACCATGGCCTGGGCGAGTCTTTTGAAGAAGTGGCTTTAGAAGAAGTTTAAAAATTTTGGCTCTCAAAATAAATTTCAATCATTGTATTGTTGATATTTGGCTCTGTTGACTAATGAGTTTGCTGACCACTGTCGTAAGTGATCTGTCCTGTACCCTTACCATCTATAAAATCCAATGGGGCTATCATTAGGAGCATGTAAGCATACAGACACTCATAGTTTTCTTCTACTTACTAGCCAACCACTCTACATAAATATCCTAAATATAAAATAAATAAGAAAATTCAGACCCTGAAAAAAAATGCAGCTCAGTTGGTTGGAGAGTTGTCCCAATGCACTTGGGTTGTGGGTTCAATCTCCAGGCAAGCCACATACAAGACTCTCTCTCTCTCTCTCTCTCTCTCCCTCTCTCTCTCTCTCTCTCTGTTGCTCTTTCTCCCTCCCTCCCTCTCTCAAAAATAAAATTTTTAAAAAAATTTTCAACTTTAACGAATAAATACACATAAAGATCATTTTCTTTTCAACTGAATTAAAAGCCACTGAATCATTCAGATATGCAAATATTGTTACACTAAAGTTCAGCCTTCTTGAGTTCTTTTCCCATTTGTTCACCCTAACACCTTTGGAGAAAATATGGAATTCAGTAGTCAACTATGGGGCTTAAAAAGCCAACTAAAAGAAGGAAAAAGGGAACAAGACACAAATGTCCAAATACTCACCCATTTCTTACAGAAGACAACATAGGATAGCCAAAGTTGAACATCATCCTGCAAGAAAAGTAATGGAGTAAGCTGCCTGAATTTGAACTTTATATTCAAAACAACTTTGAAACAAAGGCAGATTTCAGAAAATCTAATCAATCATGATACCTGTTAGTGTATATAGGCTCTTCCTCATCAAGGCCTTAGATCTCTTAACCACAATAACTCAATCTGCTCCCTACTCAACCTACCATGCACCAAGACAAAATTTGTTGTCTATCCAATTTGCTCAATACAGTTTTTAAATATTCTCAATCAAGAATAGCAACCCAGCCCAAGCTGGTTTGGCTTCATGGATAGAGCATCAGCCTAAGAACTGAACAGTCTCAGGTTCAATTCCAGTCAAGAGCACATACCTCAGTTGCAGGCTCAATCCCAAGCCTGGGGTGCAGTGTAGCGTTCAAGGCTACACTGTGTTGGAGGCAACCAATCTATGTGTTTCTCTCACAGAGATGTTTTTCTCTGTTTCTCCTCCTTCTTTCCACACTCTAAAAAATCAATGGAGCTCTGGCTAGTTTGGCTCAACGGACAGAGTTGGAATGGGGACTGAAGGTCCCTGGGTTCGATTCCAGTCAAGGGCATATGCCTGGATTGTGGGCCCGAATCCCAGTGGGGGTGTGTGCAGGAGGCAGCCAATCAATGATTCTCTCTCATCATTGATGTTTCTCTCACTCCCTCCCTCTCCCTTCCATCTCTGAAATCAATAAAAATATATATTAAAAAATAATAAGATAAAAAAACCAATGGGAAAATAGCCTTGGGTTTGGTCTAACCAAAAAATAAAAAGAATAGCAACCCAAAATTTATTATTCCTAGGAATCCAAAGTACTTCCCATATAATCTATAATAATAAATGCATAATATGCTAATTAGACCAGACAGCCAAATGATCTTCCCGGACTGTGAGGGCCAAACCCCTTGCACAAATTTCGTGCATTGGGCCTCTAGTCCATATAATATGTACCAGTCCTAGAGCTGAACTTGAAGAAAATCAAGTTACTAAGATACAGCTCTTACTCTAAGCATTTATCTTCCCACATCCAAGTCTTTCCTTAGAGATATCAAAACAAATCCCAGACTTTACCATACCTGCTAGGAATAAAGGTTTAAAAAACAAAACTTACATATCAAATTATACATCAAATCCACTGCTTTAAGCACCATCCTCACAGAATAACTATAAAGTAATGAAATCAATTTTCTTTTTTTACACATATATATATTTTTTAAACATATTTTATTGATTTTTTATAGAGAGGAAGGGAGAGGGATTGAGAGTTAGAAACATTGATGAGAGAAACATGATAAGTTGCCTCCTGCACACTCTTCACTGGGTATGTGCCCACAACTAAGGTACATGCCCTTAACCGGAATCAAACCTGGGACCCTTGAGTCCGAAGGTCAACGCTCTATCCACTGAGCCAAACCAATCAGAACCATATATATTTCTTTATTGATTTCAGAGAGGAAGGGAAAGGGAGAGGGAGAAAGAGATAGAAACATCAATGACAGAGAATCATTGATCGGCTTCCCCTGCACGGCTCCTACTAGGGATCAAGCCCACAACGCGGGCATATGCCCTTGACCCGAACCGAACCTGGGACCCTTCACTCCACAGGCCTACGCTCTATCCACTGAGCCAAACCGTCTAGGGGGCGATCTATTTTCTTAATGAGTGGTTTCAAGTAATGATACTATCATTAGAATAAGTACTGAGACACCCAAGATGAGAACAGAAATAGACAGTACATTTAAATATCGACGTCATAATATGTATAATACATATCTTCACATCTCTTACAGTTAAGGAAGCTCTGATCACTTACTTTCCACTTTGCTGAAGCTCGTCGGAATATGCCTTGTACTCGATGTACAATAGAATTCTCAATCTCATCCTTCTTAAATGAATACCCGATGCGCTGAAAAAAAAAAACATTAAAGAAAACCAAAGCCTCAATTTAACTACATTTATCTGAAGCAGCATTCCTAGTTGGTCATTCAACAGTACTGACAGAGAAAACAAATAGTTACAAATATCCATTATGAGTACATCATCATGCAACTTACCAATGCCAACTGCTTCCCAAACCCAAGTTCTAGCTATAGAACCACCCTATTTCATTCCATATTTTTTCAAACTCCCAGATAATCATCTACTTACAGCTCTTCTTCTCTGGATCAGCTCCAGAAGATTAATTTCATACTGTGGAAGAAAAATATACCAAAAAAAAAAAAAAGATGAAAATAAGAAAAATTATAATATTTTACATTTATAAAATCATAAAGTAAATAAAAATCATAAAGTAAATAAAAATCAGGAATATAAAGTGGAAGGTAATTTACTATCAAAAAGTATAATCTACAGTAAATGTCTAGCATTCACTGAAAATTCACCTTACTTCTACGAAACTAAAAAATATTACATATGCCCTAGCTGATTTGGCTCAGGTGGATAGAATACAGCCTTTAAACTAAAGGGTCTCAGGTTCGATTCCAGTCAAGGACATGTACCTTGGTTGCAGAGAGCATGTAGGAGGCAACCAATTGATATGTCTCTCTCATATCGATGTTTCTCTTCCCCACCTCCTCCCCTCCTTTCCACTCTCTCTAGCAATCAATGGAAAAAAATCCTCAGGTGAGGATTAAAAAATACTAAAAATAAAATGCCACTTATACCTCATAGCAGTTTATATGGTTGTGTGTTAAGTGGGGGATGTGGAAATATATTTAAGAGAGTGTTTTTATATGTGTTTTTAATCTACTTATTTCAGTCATACTCTCTTTTAAAACTAAACAAATCAATCTAATCCAAGATCTTATATGCAGACTAGAGGCCTGCACCAGTGGAGTCCCCCAGCCTGGCCTGCACCCTCTCACAATCCCGGACCCCTTGAGAGATGTCAGAAACCCGGTTTTAGACTGATCCCCAGGCCCAATTCCCACAGGCCCAATCCAGATAGGAGGGAGCCCGATCCTGTGCATGGAGCATCTGTCCCCTGGTGGTCAGTGCACATCATAATATCTGGTTGACTGGTCATTTGTTATTTAGGCTTTTAGATAGATAGATAGATAGATAGATAGATAGATAGATAATAGAGACCTGTGCATGAAATTCGTGCACTGGGGGGGGGAGGGGGAGGCACGCGAGGGGGAGGCAGTGAGTGAGGGGTCTCTCGGCCCAGCCTACATCCTCTCATAGTCCGGGATCCCTCAGGGTATGTCTGACTGTTCTCTCACAGTCCAAAACCCCTTGCTCCTTAATGCCCATCTGTAGCAGGAATGGGAGAAGGCTCCCACCACCACAGTTGGGCTCACCAGCCATTAGCCCAGCTTCTGGCTCAGCAGCGCTCCCCCCTCTCTCCATGGGAGCACACTGACCACCAGGGGTAGCTCCTGCATTGAGTGTCTGCTCCCTGGTGGTCAGTGCGTATCATAGCAACCAGTTATTCCGCCACACAGTAAATTTATATATTAGGGTTTTATTATCTAAGATGCATTACCTATGGATACAGACAACAGGGTGGTGAAGACCCGCGGTTGGGTGGAAACGGGTGGAAGGAAGTAATGGGGGCAGGAATATCTGTTAATACTCTCAACAATAAAGACTTTTTTAAAATTATTTTTTTTAAAAAAGGAGTCTATCAAATCGCTTGCTGAAATTCTGATACAATGTGTGTCTTGGGCAGTCTCTGATCTACTAACAACATTAAAAAAAATGTTGTTTGCCAAGAACTAAAGCTTTAGTGGAGCAATACTTTTCTCAAACCACCTCTGTTTTTGTTCATAAGTTACCTGTCTAATCATCAGTTCTACAACTTTGTTGAAAACTGACATCAAGCTGACCATTCAATTAATTTAAAATGTGTGAGGAGCCAAAACCGGTTTGGCTCAGTGGAGAGAGCGTCAGCCTGCGGACTGAAAGGTCCCAGGTTCGAGTCTGGTCAAGGGTATATACCTTGGTTGTGGCACATCCCCAGTAGGAGGTGTGAAGGAGGCAGCTGATTGATGTTTCTCTCTCATATATGTTTCTAACTCTCTCTCTCTGTAAAAATCAATAAAATATATTTAAAAATAAATAAATAAAATGTGTGAGATTAAAAATAACAAAATTATTCACTTACTTGAATATAATTGATAAAGTCTTCCTTATAAAGAGCTCTTCGCTGTATTTTGTATTCTAGATCTGAAGCCTTCTTAATGATAGCCCTGAGGAGAAAGCCATTTAAAATGTAACACTTAAAAAGAGCAAAGCTTAGCCCTAGCCGGTTTTGCTCAATGGATAGAGCGGTCAGCCTGCGGACTGAAGGGTCCCAGGTTCGATTTCGGTCAAGAGCACATGCCTGGATGCAGGCTCCATTCCCAGTGGGGTGCATGCAGGAGAAAGCGAATCAATGATTCTCTCTCATCATTGGTATTTCAATCTCTCTCTCCATCTCCCTTCCTCTCTCTGCAATCAATAAAAATATTTTTTTTTAAGTCAAAGCTTAAATAACTATGGGTTTTATTAAGTCTCTTAATTTTTTATACATTTAAAACATATTTACCAAGACATATAATTCTCAGATAATTATCTTTCATGATTACTTCTGTGTTCTTAAGGGCATCAGTATATATTTTTAAACTTTCATGAAAATCATCTTAATTGCCAGAACCACCAACATTCCCACTAACAAAAAAAAAATCTTAAATATTTTGCATTATTTATATGTGGCATTAATAAATATTCCTTTTCCTCCAAATTCAGTTCACTTAAGTTTTAATAATATAATCAACTATCTTTCCTAAATTCCTTTTATTCCTGGGTTCCCACATAAAAAAAAAAAAAAACACAGACATACACACACCCAAAACCTAGATTGTCTCTACATAGGAAGGTTTATTATTTCTATAAGGACTTATGGGAGAAGACTCTGTATTTAGCTTAAGGAATAAACACAGGAAATGTGCATTTTAGGAGAATTTAATGCAAGATATGCAAGACCAGTAATTGTCTCTAGTTAATAACAACATTCGCTGAGCCCTTATGAAGAGTCCACACTGATATGTTACATTTCATTAACAATGTTTACTTTTAAGGATCCCGTCGTCATGGTAGTACATTCACAGTCGTGGTAAAATGAAGAAACAGTCGCAGAAAACCTTTTAAAACTATTAAACTTAATTTTAACCAATTACTGAATGCCAATTTTATGCCAGACATTTTATGCCAAGGCTAGGCCCTGGGTAGAACAGGTTATTGAATTACAGGGGCCCCATCTTCAGGTCTGGTTAGAAAGACTTATCTACGCGTCCGGATTCCCTCGGCGCCCTCTCCGCAGCTCTAGAGCATCTACGGTCCTGGCAGCCAGTGCACCGCCCTGCAACCCGCGTCCGTCTCCCCGCCCGCACCCGGGGCCGTGAGCGCCTGGCGGGCGGGCAGCGAGCCTGGTTCTCATCACCTGTAAAGCCCCAAGACCTGGCCCCGTGAAGAGCTGGCAGCGTGTTTTGTGGGACGCGTCCCCTGGCAGTAAGTGAGAAGTTAACTCTTGGCATCATCAATATCTAGAGCTGGGCTCCCGCCACGTTAGGAAAAATAAACACAAGTCAGAACTCCCATCCCTCCCCGCCCCCGCCACAGCCCCTCCGCCCGCCCAGCTCTCCTCGTCCTCAGCTCACTTTATCTCTGCATGACTGAAAAGCCCAATGCGCTCTAGCTGCTGCAATTCGGGGAGCCGGTCTTCTATGCGCTCCTGAATTATCTCCGCCATGAGGTCCAAAACCTAGACTCCAACCGAGAGCTTCCCAACTTCCGACACGCGCGCGAAGGGCCCACCTATTCCGGAGAAGACCTAGCCCAGACGCTCCCACGTGCTGACGTCACGTGCGCTCTGGGTCCCGCCTTTTCCGTTTCCGCCGCCTCCGCCGCCGGAGAGGCCCTCGGACATTTGCGGCCGCTGTCTCCTCCCTGTGGCTGACTGTGGTATTGCAGCGAGAGCCCCTCCTCCGCAGGACGGCCCCAGGGGACTGGAATGGAGGGGCGGGGCTAGAGTGGGGCGGGGTTTAGGAAAAGCGCGTCCCGGTCTGTGAGAGCTACCTGAAAGAGACGTGAAATGCATTTTCTACAGAATATTGTCTCCTTTTATTCTGCTCTCATCCCACGTCCTTGCTTTCCAACACTAAGAACAAAAACAAAAAAGAAACAAAGAAGGATACAGCGTATTTGTGCAGGATGAGACAAAAATAATACAATAATTAATAAATAATAATACAAGAGTGAACTGTTTCGAGGAAACATTTCAAAAAGTTAGTAATGATGCCGAAATCGGTTTGGCTCAGTGGATAGAGCGTCGGTCTGAGGACTGAAAGGTCCCAGTTCGATTCCGGTCAAGGGCATGTACCTTGGTTGTGGGCACATCCCCAGTGGGGGGCATGCAAGAGGCAGCTGATCGATGTCTCTCTCATCGATGTTTCTAACTCTCTATCCCCCTTCCTTCCTCTCTGCAAAAAATCAATAAAATATATATTTTTTTAAAAAGTACGTAATGAGCCCTATCTGGTTGTCTCAGTGGATAGAGCATTGGCCTTCGGACCTGAGAGTCCTGGGTTTGATTCTGGTCAAGGACACATGCCCTAGTTGTGGGCTCCATCCCCAATGTGGGGAGGAGGGGTAGTGCAGGAGGCAGCCCATCAATGATTGTCTCTCATCCTTTATGTTTCAATCTCCCTCTGCCTCTCCCTTACTCTCTGAAATTAATAAAAATACATATATGTAAAACAAAACAAAAGTTAGTAATGAAAATCGTAGGGGGTGCTAAAGCCGATCAGGCTATCCAAAGCACTTTGTCTTTTTTCAGCTAGATTCAGTAAACCAGAGTGATAACGCTGGTTGTTCATGTGCCAATTAGAATCAATAATTGGCTGATTAATTTTTTAATGGGGAGAGATTTTTATTATTTAAATAATGATCTTGGCTGTGTAGGACAAGGTCTTTCAAAACTTATGGCAATGGGTGGATATCAGAAACTTTTTTTAGAAGAGATCTTGGTATTGAAAAGTTTGTGAGTTATTGAATAAGACCAATAAGATATAGACACTCCTAAACCATAAAGCGACTTAGCATTTCTAAGGAAACCAGCAGACAACCCAGCTGGGAAGCAACATTGTTGTTGTAATTACTAAACTCAAAAATAACTACACAGCTCAGTTCTTTTTTAGGATGATACAGAACCAAAGCAGGAGTTCTTGCTAGACCTGTTTATTTCAACATTCACAGGCGCACCTTAATCCTCTGTGTGATTTATGAAAGAGGAATAGGGCTAGCATTAACCATGCTCCCACCGCTGAGCGTTTCTATTTTTCCTTTCACATTTACCTCACTGGTTTTGTCTGTTCTTGTCTCCTTGAAGGAAAGATTACAATCAAGAGACAAAGTGCAGAAAAACAATCAAGAATGTATTGACTGCAGCAAAAAATACACTGAGTGGCCAGATTATGATGATCTCTGAGAAACGCATAATAATCTGGCCACTCAGTTTATATCCTATATAATGAAAGACAAATATGTAAATTGTCCCCTTGACCAGGAGTTCGACCAGCAGGCAGGCCAGCCAATCCCCCATGTCCCGTCCCCCTGGCCAGGCTGGCCGGACCCCACCCATGCATGAATTCATGCACCAGGCCCTTTAATATATGTATACTGAGTGGCCAGATTATTATGCATTAAGGGATCATAATAATCTGGCCACTCATGTATACTTAGGACTATGAAACAAGAAAGATTTTAGAAGAAGCAACAGGAAAACCTAGGCTGGGCTGTTTGGGCTCATTGAGCAGTGAGCAAAAAGGGGGCCTTGCAGACAAGTTCAGGGGGTTAGCTTGGGACACGCTGCCACTGCCCACTGCTCCCCTGGTTACAAGTATCATAGGATCCCATGGAGATGCTTGCCTGTGGGGGAAGAAGAGAGGAAGGGAATGTCGAGGGCATGTTCCCTGGAGGGAGAGGGTGCGCTGAGACTTTTATTTTGAGGGGTTTTAAGGCTGGATGCTTAGGGGAGGATCTCAATAGAATATTCACCAGCTTTATGCTGATGTAACCAAAATGAGGTCTATTCTCTTAATTTCATCGGTCCATGGATGTGGTTGGCAAATTACACTAATTGAATTTCTGCCGTTTCCCTGAGTGGGGTGATTTACCCACTGTTTGGAGAGAAATGCAACCCAATTATTCTTAAGTGTCCTTGGTTTAGGAAAGGTAAGATTTACTAGGCATCTGCAAACTGCTATTTAACTTGGCTTCCCTATTCTGCTTGTCCTAGAATTTTCCTAGCTTCTTACTATTCTATAACATTTGTACACATATACAAAAATTCATCCATTGGGATTCAAACTTTAGATTTGTGCACTTCATGAAAGTTATACTTTAACTTAAAAGAAAAACATAATGGCGAGACTCTCTCTTTGAGGGTACCATTCCTTTTAAGAGTTTTATTTGTGTGGCAGGGTCAAACTATTGAAACACAAATGGCCAAAGCCTCCTCCCTCTCCAAAAGAGCTCATGTGAATTTTGCACCCTGCCCCACAATGTATTCGTTTTAAAATAAATTATTAGCCTGGCTGGTGTTGCCCAGTGGTTGAGCGTTGGCTCCTGAACCAGGAGGTCACAGATTCCCAGTTAGGGCACATGCCAGGGTTTTGGGCTCTCCCTTCAGTAGAGGTATGCAGGAGGCAGCCAATAGATGATGTTTCTCTCTCATCTCATCGATGTTTCTATCTGTCTCTCTCTCTTCCTCTCTCTGAAATCAATTTAAAGAACTTATTTAATATAAATTATTGTTTTTTTTCCAATCATCACTTAAGATTAATCCCAGAAAAATGTATCCTGCTCACTCTATGTTGGAGAAACACTGGCCCCACTAAACCCAGTTAGGAAAACAGGGATGAGGAGTCTAAGGGTCCTAAGACAACCTCTCGGGGAGTTGGACAGATGAAGGATAGCAGATGTGTGCAAATCAAGTCAAAACTTCTGTTCTTGCCTTCAAAGTACATTAAGTGTAAACTTCAAAATAGCTTGAGCCTTTCTTTAATTATCCATTGTCACATCTGAAGATTAAGTTCTCAGACAGCTCAGTGGTTAAAAACAGCAAGCAAAGAAATGCTTATTTATTTATTATTATTATTGTTATTGTTATTATTATTATTATTATTATTATTATTATTATTATTATTAGAGGCCTGATACACGAAATTCGTACAAGAGTAGGCCTTCCTTCCCCTGGCTGCCGGCACCTGCTTCCCTCTGGCACCCAGAACCTGGGCTTCCTCACAGCCCTGGTTTCATCCAGAAGGTCGTCCAGAAGGATGTCTGGTCTAATTAGCATATTATGCTTTTATTCTTATAGATTACTATATTATTATTATTATTTGGTAAAAGGATGTACCTAACTTCAATGCTAGACCACCTGGAATCCCATCCCCCTACTTTGCTTAACTCCTCTGCCCACTTCTCCCACACAGAGAGCTCTGGTCCTCTTCAAAGTTAGAGCAAAGTGATAGACAGAGATTGGTCTTTGATGCCTCAGAACATCAGGACCCGCTGTTTGATGCGAATGCAAAGCATCTGTACTTTTCAAACCTTTCATGTTATCTCACATTGATACAACAAAAGCTGAAGAGTTTGAGGTGACACCCATTACACACATTAAAATATTTGGAACGGGGGACTTTTCATTTCTTTTTCCATTATATATAGCTTCTTTTACTTTGCAAACCTCACGGGATAGTAAATTACTTCTGGCATGCAGCCCTTGTCCCCTTGCCAAATTTCAACTGAAGCAGGTTGTTACAGCCAGGCTAACAAGCCTTGAAAATGAGGAGGTAAGTATAATGGGCATGATGGCATGGTCTTTAACTGCAGGAGCCTAGCATGACAACGGGAGATTAGAATAGATTCTACTTTATAAAGTTTTTTTTTATTCTAATGAAATCTTTAAAAACTCTTCCAGGTTACTCCAGTTCAAATACATATAAATGGAAAGAATTTCTTTTAATTGGCAAAAGCATTTTTGTGGGTTGTTTTCCTGTGACTTAAGTTATTGCTCCTTGAAAACTCAAAAAAAAAAAAGAAGAAGAAGAAGAAAAGAAATGGTAGTTTGGGGTAACAGCCTACTATTAAAACAAACTGACATCTTGAAAAAAACACGTTCTGAAATGACTGGCTGCCTATTGTTTGTGTGTGAATACATTCAATCAAAGCCATCGCTGATTAGCTATATTAACTTTTTTTCAGTTTGCCTCCAACCCATATAGAAACCCAATCCTGCTTAAGTATGTTGTAGGTCTTTCTTGAACAAAGCTTCAGAAAATTGAAAATAAATATCACATTTCATTTTCATTACGGAAAGAAGCAGGTACGATCTGTTGTGAGGTAATGCCCATTTCTCTAAATTGATTCCCACGTCTATTCCCAGGCACAAGTGACAAGGAAAATTTCTTTTTTTTCTTCTCCTTCTACCCTCCAATTAGACGTGGACTGATTAGCCTCAGCATCACATATTCAGTCCCAACTTGTTTCAGCAAAGAAGAGGTTTGGCGTTGTGGGGTGTGTGTGTGTGTGTGTGTGTGTGTGTTTTGTGTATGCTGTATGTGTGAATATGTGTGTGTGTGTGTTTAACTATACAAGAATAATATGGCCTTCCTCCAGAAATGCCAGCTTTCTTATCATTCACCAGCCATTCCATGCTATTTACACACACTATTCCCTGTGCCTGGAATATCTTTTGTCCCTTTATTCATTTGCAAATTTAGCTCATGGGGAAAAAATGAAAAGGGAAACCTGCCCTTAATGGCCCACCATCCCACTATCACCACCAATTTGTATACTTACATACATTTATATAAAGGGCTCAGTCTTTACATCTTTTCCCCCCATCTCACTAATTTTCTAGTTTTCTAGGTCAGTGGTCGGCAAACTCATTAGTCAACAGAGTGGCAAACCAAGACTCGATAGCCGCAGTTTGCTGACCACTGTTTTAGGTGATCTTATCCAGGTCCATAACATCAAATGACATCTATCTGTGCTATCCAGTAGGATTTTCTATGATGATAGAAATGTGTTGTATTGGCCGGCTGGCGTGGCTCAGTGGTTGAGCATCAACCTATGAACCAGGAGGTCACGGTCCCATTCCCAGACAGGGCATTTGCCTAAGGCTGTAGACTCCATCCCCAGTTTGGGGCCCGCAGGAGGCAACCAATCAATGATTCTCTCTCTCCTTCTCCTTTCCTTTCTGAAATCAATAAAAATCTATAATAATAAAAACATGATATGCTAATTAGACCAGACAGCCGCACAACCTGCTGGACATCCTTCTGGATAACCTTCTAGGTGAAGCTGGGGCTGTGAGGGCCAAGCCCCTTGCATGAGTTTTGTGCATCAGGCCTCTAGCATGTATGTATTTTTTTAATGTGTTGTATCTGCACTTTCTGATACGGCTGTCATGAGCCCCTAGGTGGCTATTAAGTGCTTGAAATGTGGCTATAGCATGTGAGAAACTGAATTTCTGTGAATCCTCACCAGAGAGTATTTTTCCATTGATTTTTTTAGAGGGAGTGGAAGAAACGGGGAGAGACAGAGAGAGAGAGAAAAAAAAACTTGCCTCCAGCACTTGCCCCAACCATGGTGAAGGATCAAGCTGCATTGACGGGAATCAAACCTGGGACCCTTCACTCCACTGAGCCAAACAGATTAGGGTATGATAAACTGAATTTCTAAGTTAATTTCGTTTATCTAAATTTAAATTGCCACAAGTAGCTAGTGGCTGCCACATTGGACAGCGCAGATTTATAGGACTTCCAGGTGTGTAGCATCAATACATCACTGTCCACCAAACACCAGACTCATGCCAGTATGGCCACCTGCCTACTCAGCATCTCTACTTGGAGCTCTTACAGGCATTTCAAAATTAGCATGTCCAAAATCAGGCTGCTGAAGTTCTCCCTCAAAATCTGCTCTTGCTGCCGAAACCGGTTTGGTTCAGTGGATAGAGCGTGGGCCTGTGGACTGAAAGGTCCCAGGTTCGATTCTGGTCAAGGGCATGTACCTTGGTTGTGGGCACATCCCCAGTAGGGGGTGTGCAGGAGGCAGCTGATCAATGTCTCTCTCTCATAGATGTTTCTAAGTCTCTATCCCTCTCCCTTCCTATCTGTAAAAAATTAATAAAATATATTTTTCAAAAAATCTGCTCTTGCTATAATCTTCACCATCTTGGATAATGGCAATAGTATTTTCTCAGTTTCTCATGCCAAAAGCCCTGGAGTTGCCTCCATATGTAATTTGTCAGCAATCCTCTACAAAAGACAGCCAAAATGTGACTTCTCCCCATCATTGCTACTGCTATTATCCTCGAGCAAGCCACCAATACCGCTCACCTGGATTATTGCTACAGCCCTCAACTGGTCTCCCTGCGTTCACCCTGGTCTTCTTGAGCCTATTTTTTATAGTAATAGTTGTTATGTTTATTCAATATCAATTATGAGCTGATGTTATATATAGTATCTTATTTTATTAATATTGCATAGCTGAGATATTTGTTCTTAGACTACTACTGATGTGAAAACTTAGAAAAGTCATCTTATAATTCATAAAAGACAGCATACATATGTATTGCAAGCCACCATTCTATTTAGTCTATGCATATTGATTTGTTAAAACTTATGACAATGCCCGGCTGGTGTAGTTCAGTGGTTGAGCATCAACCTATGAACCAGGAGGTTACAGTTCAATTCCCAGTCAGGGCATTTGCCTAAGGTGTTGGGTTTGATCCCCAGTGTGGGGCCTGCAGGAAGCAGCCAATCAATGATTTTCTCTCATCATTGATGTTTCTATCTCTCTTCTCTTCTTCTCTGAAATCAGTAAAAATATATTTCAAAAATAAAAATAAAAATAAATAGAATTCATGACAATCATAAGTCCTATGATTTCATTTTTCAATTACAGTTTACAGTCAATATTAGTTTGTATCAGTTTCAAGTGTACAGCATAGTGGTGTGTTACCGACTGGGGTTCCTGGATGGGACCAAAAGATGTTAGCAGTGAGACAACAAGACCGTGGTTCTTATCTTCTTGAGGGAAAGATTTCACTCAAGAAACAAAATGTAGAGAAGCAAGCACGAAATTGTTGACTGCAGCAACAATATACTTAGGACAATGAAACAAGGAAGGGCATAGAAGAAGCAACAGGAGAGCCTAGGCTGGGCTGCTCTGGCTCACTGGGAAGTCAGAGAAAGAAAGGGGCCTTGAAGACAGGTTCAGGGAATTAGCCTGGGATGGACTGCCACTGCCCATGGCTCCCCCGGTTGCAAGCTCATGGGTGGGTCCCTTAGAAGTTAGAGGAATTGTGCCTGTGGGGAAAAGACAGGGGGAAGTGAGTGGCTTGGGCCTTCTCCCTGCGAAGGGAGCACCCTGGGATCTTTATTTTCAGGAGTTTTAAAGGCTGCACATTTAGGGGAGGTCATAAGGCAGAATCAATAGAATATTCATTCACTTTATACTGATGTACCAAAATGAGATTCATTCTCTTAATTTGTCTGTCCTTGGGTGTGGTTGGCAAATAGCACTTAGTTGGATACCTATTATCTGTCTCCCTGAGTAGGGTGATTTTTTAAAAATATATTTTATTAATTTTTTACAGAGATCAAGGGAGAGGGAGAGAGAGTTAGAAGCATTGATAAGAGAGAAACACCAGTCAGCTGCCTCCTGCACACCCACTACTGGGGATGTGCCCATAACCAAGGTACGTGCTCTTGACCCGAATCGAACCTTGGACCCTTGAGTCTGAAGGCTGACACTCTATCCACTGAGCCAAACTGGTTAGGGCAAATAAGGTGATTTAAAAAAAAAAATTTATAAGAATTTATTTGAGCCGAAACCGGTTTGACTCAGTGGATAGAGTGTCGGTCTTCAGACTGAAGGGTACCGGGTTCAATTCCCATCAAGGGCACGTACCTCAGTTGCGGGTACATCCCCAGTAGGGGCTGTGCAGGAGGCATCTGATCAATGTCTCTCTCTCATCGATGTTTCTGACTCTATCCATCTCCCTTCCTCTCTATATATATAAAAAAAAAATCAATAAAATATTTTTTTTAAAAAAGAATTTATTTGAGCCCTGGACAGTGGCTCAGTTGTTAGAGCATTGGACAAAGGACTGAAGGGTCTTGAGTTCAATGCCAGTTGAGGCTCCATCCATCTCTTTGTCTCTCCTCCTCCCTTCCACTCTCTCTAAAAATCAATGGAAAAAAATATCCTTGGATAAGAATCAACAAAAGAATTTACTTGAGCCAAACTGAGGACATATGCTAGGAAGCAAGATTTCAATTGCTCTGAGTAAGGTGATTTAAGCTATTTTTCAGGTGTCCTGCAGCAGCTTCTTGACTCAGAGTAAGAACTAATATATTTCACTTGCTTACAAAGCCCCATACTGAGAGCGGCCAGGAAGCCAACGCAAGTAGAACAGGGATACTGAGACAGAGAGCTAAGCAAAATGACAGAGCAATTTACAGCAGATACCGGTCACCTCCCTAGAGATAACATCTAGGCCTCAGTTATAGTTCAACTTCAGCCCAGAAATGCAGCAAGACCGGATGGGCCACACCAAGACCCGCTGCAATGACTGAGGACTCCCTGCCCTGATACTGACCGGTCGTGGAGACCATGGCCCTGGAGGAGCATACCTAGAGAACAGAGTAATATGCTGCTGAAACCCTCCCCTGAGGCCTCCCCTAAAGTTCTCTTTTGTGAGGAAGAGGTAAAAGCCTTAAGACAGCCTGGCTGGTGTGGCTCAGTGTTTGAGCATCGACCTATGAACCAGGAGTCACAGTTTGATTCCTAGTCAGGGCACATGCTCAGAGTTGTGGGCTCCATCCCCAGTGGGAGCTGTGCAGGAGGCAACCAGCTGATCAATGATTCTCTCTCATTATTGATGTTTCTGTCTCTCTCCCTCTCCCTTTCTCTCTGAAATCAATAAAAACATATTTTTTTTCTAAAAGCCTCAAGATATAGGACCCAGTGCATGTTCTCCCTCTGGGGAGCAGTCCCTGCCATTCCCTTCTCCTCTTCTCCCCCACTCTTCTCCCACAGGCATGCATCACCTAAACTCTAAAGGACCCCATGAGACTTGCAACCAGGGGAGCAATGGGCAGCAGCAGCTTGTCCCAGGCTAACCCCTGGACCTGATCCCTTTTCTTTGACTTCCCAGAGAGCTAGGGCAGCCCAGCCTAGATTCTTCTGTTGCTTCTTCTATGCTAAGCTCTTTCTTGCTTTACATCCCCAGCTTTAATAAATGTTCTCTCAGAGTCATCTGTTTTGAAATTTTTTCTGCATGAAGTCAAGGACCCACACACTACCAGTTGGCTCCAGGCAGACGGTTCCTTTCCAGTAACAATGCCATTTGGTGTCCTGACACTCCCTTTCCTCTCTGACCTTATCTCCCACTCCTCCCTAGTTTCCAGATACATCAGCCTCCCTGGTACCCCCGCTCAATATCGCAGTGCAGCCTTTGCACTGGCTAGTCTCTCGACCTGGACTTCTTTTCCCCAGATAAATCCACAGCTCATCCCCTCACCTACTTCAAATCCTTCTCAAATGTCACTCCTTCCCGGAGGCCTTTCATGTTTACCCTCCCTCTACAACACTTATTCCACATTCTTGCTTTTTTTTTCCCTCCATCTCACTGATCACTATCTAACATAGTATTGTCTTTCCACTCATGCACTGAAACATAAGCTCCACTGAGCTGAAATTGTTTGCTGCTCAACTTCCAGAGTTAGGCAGTAGTAAGTGCCCATTACCTATTGGTTGAATAAATGGATGAGTATTTGTACAGTTGTATTGTACTATGTAGTTTGCATTATAAGTTATTTCTTTAATCTGTATGTCTATCCTTCATAATGCTGTGATTTCCATGAAAGAGAGAATGAATGTTTTCTTTACCTTTGAAGTTCCTAGAACCCAACATTGAAAAATACTAGGTACTCAATAAACATTCACTGAAAAAAAAAAAGATCAACTCCATGTCATGCATGCCACTTGTTATAATAGTTACTTGCAACACTTAATATCTCAAAGCCCTTCCTAAAGGAAAATGGCCTGCCCACAGCTACTTTTTCTTACCACCTGACCTGGGCAATTTGTCACTATGGATCAGGTCAGAGTAGGTAAAATTCCGACTCAAGAACAACCAATCCATTGGCTGGCAAAAAAAAAAAAAAAAACCTATAATGTACCCTGGCATGAAAAGGTAAACTGAAGTGCCCTAGCCAGTTTTGCTCAGTGGATAAAGCATAGGCCTGTGGACCAAAGGATCCAGGTTGGAACCCCGTCAAGGACACATACCTTGATTGCAGGTTCCTCCCCAGCCTGGGTCCTGGTCGGGGCGCATGCAGGAGGGAACCAACTGATGTGTTTCTCGCACTTTGATGTTTCTGTCTTTCCCTCTCTCTTCCACTCTCCCTAAAAATCAATGGGGAAATATCCTGGGATGAGGATTAAAAAGGAAGGAAGGGAGGGAGGGAGGGAGGGAGGGAGGGAGGGAGGGAGGGAGGGAGGAAAGAAAAGAAAGAAGGAAGAAAAGAGGGAGAGAAGATGAACTGAAGGAACTTAACTCTCTCTTTGGACTCTACATTAAGAAGAAAAGAGAGAATTACATGATGGGAACATCTGAGTTAAAACTAAAGAGAATCCATGAGTTAGAGATATGAGCTTGAAGAGCTTGGCCAGGCAAAATTGTAAGGAAGCAGACACTATGAGTAAGTAGAGATGGAAATATGGAAAAGATATTCAGAGTAACGGTGTGGGGGGAAGAACATAGTAGTTAAGAGAAAATGGAGAGTCACTGAATCACATTAATAAGAGCACCCTGAAGTAAGGGTCCACAAATTCCTGCAATTAGGTCCCATTTTGAACTGTTTTTAATTCTGTAATCTTGAAGCTCTGTGCCCCATCCTTGCTCTCTGTATCGATTTGCAATAATGCCCAATTGCTTGAGTATCTTAGAAGAGGTTGTGTCAGTTCTTTGTAGTCCTCAATCCTAACTAAAATACCATTCTTGGTTCATAAGTTGTTATCACATGCAGAAGTGTGAGGGTATTGCATTTTCTACCAAATGAAACATTTGAGATGCTCTTCAAAGCCATAGCCCATCGACCCTGGGAGCTTTGATCATTTATTAGGAAGCACATGGAGGAATGTTCACTTTGGAGCCATTTGGTTTCTCTTAAAGTCACACTCCAAAGGCAAGCCGGAATCCACTTACAGTGTGGATGTACCTTGCTGAAACAAAATTGAAACTCTGGGTTTACAACAACGATTATTATTTGGTCACTTTTAACAATCTTCCATTTATTTATTTTATTACTAAATGAACATACTGTTAGAAATTCAAATGCCATGTTCTTTTAAATAGTGAAGCTTTATGAACCACAAGAGAGTCACAAACCTGAAGTTCCCCGCTACATTTTCAGTGAGTAATATTGGTTTGAGTTAACACAAAGCACCCAAGAAAAAAGGAGCTTTCTGCTTCAAAGACTTCGTCGCAGTCTTTCTCCTCCATTAGTAGCCCTTCCCTATGGGTCCACACAGCTGCCACTAGCACAGAGGAAGCCAGCTATTTCATTTTTTATTTTAAATATATTTTGTTTGTTTTAGAGAAGAAGGTAGAGGGGGGAGAGAGAGAGAGAGAGAGAGAGAAAGAAAGAGAGAGAGAGAGGGAGATATCAATGATGAGAGAGTTATTGATTGGCTGCCTCCTGCAGGCCTCACACTGGGGATTGAGCCCACAATCTGGGACTCAAACCATGACCTTCTGGTTCATAGGTCAATGCTCAACCACTGAGCCACACCAGTAGGCCAGGAAGCCAGCTATTTTAAAATGCACTCACTCATTTGCTGGAGCGGCAGTGGGCCATACAATTACAATGTGGATGTACCTTGCTGAAACAAAATTGAAACTCTTGGTGGAGAGAAACCAAGATGGTGGAAAAGAAAGGAGAAAAAAAAAAACAACTACCATCTTTATTTTGAGTACATTTTGGCAGTATCTACCAACATTTTAAACATATATGAGTTAAGGCCCAGGTATTCTGACATATACAAATCTATAGAAATACTAACAAAAGTACACAAACATATATGTATAAGGATGGTCACTGAAACAATATTTGTTAATAGCAAAACATTGGAAAGATCCTAAATTGTCTATCAAGGAAGTCATTAAGTAAAGCATAGCCAGGCAATGGTATAATATGCAACTATTAAAAAGATGGAGGAGTGTATGTATATGAGATGGGAATAGGCCGATATGTTGTTAAATCTAAAAAAGGCAAGTTAGCCTTAGCTGATTTGGCTCAGTAGATAGAACATCGGCTTGCGGACTGAAGGGTCTTGGGATCAATTCCAGTCAAGGGCATATGTCTCGGTTACAGGCTCGATTCCCAGTAGGGGTAGTGCAGGAGGCAGTGGATCAGTAATTTTTTTTCATCATTGATGTTTCCATCTCTCTCTCTCCCTTTCTTTCTGAAATCAATAAAAAATATATATTTTAAAAATAAGTAAATAAAATAATAAGGCAAGTTACAGAACAGTAGTTATTGTATAATACATTTAAAACATGTATATGTTTGTGTTGTGAGAAAAAGAAAAAAAAAACTTGGAGGGTTGCCCACCCAACCATTCACACATTTAGAAGTGAAATAAAAATATTTAAATAGAACATTTTAATAGAGAGAAAAGAAAAATGAGAGACTTCAGAATCAGACTCTGGTTCAAATCCCAGCTGCAGCATCTTTTTTAGGGTTAGTTGGGCTATTAAAATAAACATTTGCTTTATCTAACTTCTGATTGACATGTTACAGCCAACTGCTGGAAACACCTCCGATTTTATTTAATACGTTGTTGTTTTGAAACACCAGAGAAGACTCTGCCTTAAGAGACTTGTGATCTGTTTTTCCTGTGAGGAACACTTACTTTGTAAAGTGGATGATTTCACTCCCTAACCTATCTGTTTGCTAATAAGATGCTCGTAATAAATAGGGCATATTGTCTCTTTTGCAAATCCTGCTCCCTTTTCTCCCCATCTTACCCTATGCCTCTGTAACCTGGGAGCTGTCCAGGTACAAATTACCATTTAAAAAGGCCTCAAGTTGTTCACACAAGCAGCTCTATTATTGCTCTCTCCTTTACAGCCTCCGTCTGCTCAAGAACCCACGTTCAAATTGGATCACAGCCACTCCAGCCAGCCCTTCCGCACACAGGTATTGTGGGTGAGAGGCTGCTTTGGGGTTACAGAATCCTTTATTCATCTTGAAATAACTTCATAAGGTTCCCTGAACAACTAGTTTGTGCTCATCGTAGGCTCCGACAAAGCACTTTTGCCTGCCTTGTCACTAAACCTTACAGCAGCTCTGTATAAGAGGGTGAAGCTTCCTTTAACAAAGGAACAAACCCCTCTTCCAGATGCTGGGAAATCTAGGCTTTGGGGTTACTCTCAAGACCACTAACGGTTCTTTTACTGATGAGAGAGAGAGAGAGAGAGAGAGAGAGAGAGAGAGAGAGAGAGAGAGAGAGAGAGAGA